>CM056055.1:127144473-127449473 GCA_029574335.1 Rana kukunoris | reverse complement strand
GGATTAAGTTTTGGGAATAATTTTGCATTTTATTTTAAGCTTCTAACTTTTTTTCATAGAACAGTTTCTTCCCCCTTTTTATATTTTGTAATAAGAGCTTGCGTAGAAATGTGAATTTCATCTGTATCATCATTTATCTTTAGTTTATTTATTTTCATTTGTATTATCACAAAATATACCCGATATTAATTTGCACTGTATTTTTAGTTAATAAATATATATATTTTAAGCATATCATTTGTGTCACTTGTCTTCAAAATAGAATGCATAAACAAAGTTGAATTACTTGTTTGTATTGATGAAAAAAATGTTAATCGCCCAAAACAAAGATTTGCATAATTTCATAAATACTATACTGTTGTATTTGTGAGAAGGGGTATTACTGCGCTACCAAAGGACTTGTGGAAGGGAAAACTAAAGGGAGTAGGGAAGGACAGTGAACAAACAAGGGGAGAAAAGGTGAAACTACTGCGGCACTGCAAGTGTATCAAAACCCAAAAATATATGAATAAAAAATAGTGCTGCGCTGTAGGGATAGAAAATAATATAAATCTCATAAATACAGTGCCAGATCCAAAATTGAAATAAGTGCATCTAAACAGTGTATCAGTACACGACTTCAGTGATGCATAGTAACAAATTCAAAGTGAACACAACAGTGCTAGGTGAATAAGACAGCGGGCACTGCTAAAGCCAGAAGGCTACAAAACTATACACATGGGTGATAGCAAACATATAAACAGTGAAAACAACATAAGTGTTCACTGTTCATGCAGGAGCAGTAGGCTAAACGCTACTGGAACGCATGTAATAAAGTGCTGGTGCCAAGTGTCCAAACATAGTGCTTGCCGGGGAAGGGTTCCAATTTCCTTAAAAGTAGTGCAGATGTCCCCTTACCTTACTGCTGTAAGGTATGTAACAGCATGAAACTCTATATGGATAAGTGCAGCAACGAAATTTCAGGTCGTTGGAGGTGGCAATGGTCCTCACACGGAAAGATAAAGGAAAGCACCAATCGTGTAATAACTTAGGGGCAATTTAATAGTATAAAAACTGCTTATACACTAGGTACTCACAAAGGTAGTTTTAAAATATAGCATATAAAAAACGAGTGGCGACTCGCTGGCATCACATCCGGTACCTCTTTAAACAGGACTCTTGCGCGCATTCGTCACTCACAAGTGACTTCTACCATGGGACCCAATGGGACCATGGTTTCAGGCAGCATTTATGAGGGGGCTGCAGCCCGGCTGGCAAGATTTTTTTTTTTTTTATGAGAGGAGACTCGTAGCAGAGAGCAGAGAGCAGAGAGGAGCAGATGCTGGTCGGCGTTGCGCTGTCTCCTGCACTGGTTGCTAAAATTGCTTGCCGACCTTCACCTAGCAACCAGTGATGTCAGAGACCACGGCCGCCCACAGTGCTCAGCCTCCATGCCAATCAATTGGTCCGCACACCTCTTCCATCTCCTGCGTGAGGGAAGTGTGGGTCTGAGGAGAGCTGCCTGTGCGGCTGTGGCCGGCCCCCCTGTGACAGAGAGGGGGCGATCGGGGGAGATATACAGTACAGACAGCCCGTGGCTCTCCTCTCCCTGTCAGTGTGCCACTGCTCCATTTACCAGAGAACTCAGCAGCTGTGCTGTGACAAGGAGAGGAGAACCACGTGCTGTCTGTACTGTAAATCTCCCCCGATCGCCCCCTCTGTCAGCTGGAGCTAGAAGAAAGAGAGTGGCTCTAATTGGATTTGCCATGCCGCCGCCTTGCTTCATGCTTTCCTCGCCATGATTGGCCACAGCAGAGGGCCAATCAGAAGACTCTGGGACTGGGGGCATCATGGGAAATGTATTCCCTTAAGAGTGGCGGCCCCAGCGTGTCCACAGACACCATGCTAAAGCCCCCAGCATGCAAGCACTCTGCTGGGGGGTTACACAAGGAAAAAAGAGAATACTGTGCTCATGCTGGGGGAAGCCAGAGAGCCACGCTGTACCCACAGAACCAGAGAGCCACGCTGTACCGCACCATCCAGAGAGTCACGCTGTACCCACTCCAACCAGAGAGCCACGCTGTACCCACTCCAACCAGAGAGCCACGCTGTACCCGCACCAACCAGAGAGAGAGTCACGATGTACCCGCACCACCAGAGAGAGCCCCGCTGTAACCGCACCACCAAAGCTCCCACACTGGCTGCCGAAAAGTGCAGCTAAAACAAAGGTAAAGCACGGGCGGGGGGCAGCATTTTATTCTTGGTCCCAGGCAGCACCATGTCTTTGGCAGACACTGTGCCTGGCTGAAACTTTCTTTTTATTTTGAAATCAGGTACTTGTAACTCCTGCTGGACATATTCCAAGGTATCCACTGAATCATAAAACGGCTGTGACATCAGGCTTGAAGTGCAAATGATACTAGAACAGAACTTGAACAAAGAAGTCTGTTGGATAAATCTTGAATTCTGTGACTATGCCTGTCTGCTGTCAGACCTGACCTTACGCTATAAATAGGCTACACCTTTGGCAGCTTGGTTCTTTACAAGTTTTCCTGAGATACAGTATGTTGCTATTGACTTAACGGAAGAGACTTGACCTTTGGGAGTTTTTCAGCCAAATCCAACCATTCTTCCAAGGGAGAATGAGAGGCACTCTTTATACCATATGCCTCATACCAATCACTTGAGACATGGATAACCAAATGTTTCCATTAACGTTTGCTCTGGCTTTAACCACTAGCTTACCAGCCACCGTTGGCTCTCCTGGGCAAATCGCCTTAGCTGTACATTGGCCCTTTAAAAAGCCTTATCAGGTGCTGCGTTACGTAGGAGCTGATGCATGCCCCCAGCAGCTGCTATGTCCGCTAGGCACCCGTGATCAATTCCTGAGAGAGAGAGAGAACGTGGGACCTGTCAATATAAACAGACAGATCCCCGTTCTGTCAGAGAGAGGAGATAGATCTGCTGTTTCTAGTGATTGGAAACAGCAATGTCTCTCTACTCCCAGTCACTACACTGCCTTCACAGTTAGAAGCACCTAGGATACACTTAACCCCTTGATCGCCCCCTAGTGTTAACCCCTTCCCGGCCAGTGACATTTATACAGTAAATCAGTGGCTATTTTTAGCTCTGATCGCTGTAGAAAATGTCAATAGTCCTAAAAAAAGTGTCAAAAGTGTTCCATCTGTCTACCGCAATGTCGCCGTTCCGCAAAAAAAATTGCAGATTGGCGCTTTTACTAGTTAAAAAATGATAATAATAAAAATACCATAAATCTATTTCCTATTTTGTAGACTCTAAAACCAAAAAAATTTAGAATACATATTGGCTGATGAATTATTATTATTATTTTTTTTTTATTGGGATATTTATTATAGCAAAGATTAAATAATATTGTTTTTTTTCCTAAATTGTCGCTCTTTTTTTGTTTATAGTGCAAAAAATAAAAACCTGCATAATTGATCAAATACCATCAAAAGCTCTATTTTTGGGAAAAAAAGGACATAAATTTTGTCTGGGTACAGAGTTGCATGACTGCGCAAGTGACGCAGTACCGTAACACAAAAAATGGCCTGGTTGTTAAGGGGCAAATCCTTCCGTGCTGAAGTTAAATTTGATAGATGAGTCTGACAAGCTGAATTTTCTGACAAGCTGCAACACCTATATTATCTAATTGGGTTGTTGCCACTACATACATAAAAAAAAAAGAAAAGAAAAGTGTCCATACACCACCTACCTGTCAAATTTTATTGTAACATTTTGGCTGCAGATATAGTAAAGGATTTGTATGTCACCGTCATGCTATTTAGCATTATATTAATATTTTAATCATTTATTTGTTATTTAGAGTACATTGTTAAGACAATACTGTTGAGTTTAGACTGGTATACAGCTTGGTGCATATCTTTGCAGTTTAGGTGCAGTGTTTTATGAGTGTTGTGTTTTACATGCATTTTAAAAGCATTTCACTACTGAACTCTATGTAATGAATTTTAATGAAAGGGCATCAACGGTGGAGCAAGTTACACAATAATTTATTTGTGTGTTGGTGATACAAGGAATTAATGGTTTATGCTATATCTACAGACTGTCTTGGGGGCACCTACATGCCTTTTTGTAAAAAAAAAAAACAACATTTCAATTTTTAATTATGATTAAGTGCTTGTAGTGTAAGGCACATTAGTACACCAGTGATTTAACATTAAGTGATTATGGAGAACTGCTTGGTGGTGTAACATTTTCTTTCATTATTGCTACTAGAGTTTGTGGAAGGCTTTTTCCCCCAGCAGATGCAATTACTTTTTCCCTGTTCATGTACAATGTAAATAGGTTTTATAGAACCAAAGTGATTCCTTATGGAATTTTTAAACATATCCAACTTTCTGATTCATTAATTTGCAACCCACTGGATGTGCCTCTCTGCTTTGTTCATTGGTTCCAGGTTCTTCTCATGCAGCTACTACTGTTAGGCCACGTACACATGATCAAATCTATCTGCTGGAAACAGTCGGCCCGACCGTCCCAGCAGACAGATTCGACCGTGTGTACGGGCGAGCCGACGGATTTGGCCACCCGACAGATTTCAAAGCATGCTTTGAAATCTGTCAGCTGGGAACCCGTCCGCCCGACATGTCTGCTGGTTAGTACGCTAACCAGCAGACATGTCTTCTCGCACACGCGCCAAATGGTTTCGACGCATGCGCGGAAGTGTTTTACTTCCTGGTGCGGTGACGTGGCGGTGTCAACGTCACCGCCACGTCATCGCGCCGTCTGGCGGCGGGGATTTTGGTTTGATCGTGTGTACACGATCAAACCAATATGTCCCCAGCAGACAGATTTGTTCAAATCGGTCGGCCCGACCGATTTGAACAAATCTGTCTGCTCGTGTGTACGCGGCCTTATGCCGTCGACATCTGTAGTGAAGGTATGAAAGCCATACTTGGATCCCTAAGTCAATTCCAGATCCATACTAAATTTCTTCCAAGCTGTTTTTCCTAATGTCTAAAATGAGCATTCTTTACTGATTTGATCTGGCTGGCCTTTGTGATGAGGTATTTTGTGAGTTTTCTGATGAATCTGGTCATACCTCCATTACTGCAGTAGTCTTTTCAAGTATCTTACCTTCAGCCCAGGTTCACACGATTTCACTCTTGCATGTCAGTCCCGATTTCAGCTGAGATCTCACAGACATCTCTGCAGGTTTCTGCACAGATGTCAATGGAAATAACACCCTGAAATCGCAAAATATAGTACATAAACTACTTTTTGAAATCGGCGCGGCACCGTAAGTACAGCGTCACACCGATTAGGACAGTGCCATTGCCGGCAATTGCCACCGATTTGACATGTCAAATCGCAACAATGTGAACCAAGCTAATGTATTTCAGTTTTTTCACCATAATCAGCTGGATGAAATATGTTCCCTTCACCCTGGATGACCTGGTGCATTTGACTTTCCAGAAGACAGGAAAGGAAGAAAATTTCACCTGGTTCAGAGCTTCTAGAAACTAGTAGCCCCTTTTGTTCAGACAGCTCAAGCACACATACATGTGTCTGTATGTAGATAAATAACATTTGTTTAAAAATAAATGTAAACAAATAGATTAAAATGTATTAAAACATGGATGGTGTAAGTAAAGCAGTGGACATGTCAGTAGGGCAGAGGTATGTGTTAGCAGGACAGGGGATATTGTCAGTTAGTAGGGCCGAGGACAGTATCAGTAAGCGGTGTCAGTAGGGCAGTAGACGGTTTCAGTAGGACAGTGAATGGTGTCCATCAGTAGGGCAGAGGACAGTGTCAGTAGAGCAGTGGAGAGAGTCAGTAGGGCAGTGGATGGTGTCAGTAGGGCAGCGGATGGTGTGAATATTTTTTTTATTACATTTTTTAATTATTTTTTACAATATTTTTTTTTTACTTTTTTTTTTTAGGAGCCCCATTGGGGAGCTTTGCTGAAATATCAGGAGTCTAAACGGTTTGTTCTGATCAGGGGTGGACTGACCATTGGGACTCTCAGGCACTGCACGAGGGCCCCATGCCACTAGGGCTTGCAGGCTTAATAAAACTAGGGACAGGATGTAAAAATCTGTGTTTTTTTACATCTGCCCCTGATATGTCCGAAATCGACATGCTTTTGATGTGAAAATCCTGAGATTTTTGCTGCCCTGCCTGTGCACTGCCTCCTGGCGTGGTGGCCATCTGTAAGCCCGAGGACCCCATGTTCTTCTATTGCCCGGGGGCCCCATGAGTTGTCAGTCCAGCCCTGCCCCTGATGTCACACTTATGAGACAGAGAAAGAGACAGTATAGAGATTCCCCAGCCACAGCTGCACATTGAATGAATGGGAAGGGCCCTGTGCTGAGTGCCTCCTGTTCATTCACAAACTGAATCATAGTTTCACTCACTCATTTCACTTACTGTGTCCATTCAGAAAGGGAAGAGGCAGGTAAAGAACATATTTGCCAGCCACTGCCATTGATCTCCATTCTGAGACACCAGCCTGTGTGCTTGCAGCAGCAGCCAGTGGGGGAGGAGAGAATCCAGCAGCGCCGTGAGGGGGGCATGGAGAGGGGCAACAGGGGGAATCTGATGCATGGGGTGAATAAAGTGTGCCACCTATGCTTACTACCTTTTCTTCAATAGGAAAGAGTACTTGTGTCTTGCAAAAAGCACTATTTTTGCACTAACATCTTACAAAGTTTCTGACACTGCTGTTAAAGTATATCTAATGCCAATGGTGTGTTTTTTTACACTTTGGATAGAGTAGGGAAGGGTTAAAACCACAGTTGATTTTTTTCCTCCATCTCTATCTTATGAGGTCGATTTTTCTTCACTTCCTGTGTGTTTATCTTTCCAATGTGGGGATATCACCTCTTAGACAGTTCTCACAGGAACATGAATTGGAGGTTCATGTTCCCACCAGTGAGGTAAGTATACAGCAGGAGATGCATCCCAAAGTGTTAAGCAAGGAGCTTCTTTGAGCATCTGGGCACTACTGATAAAACATATGCACACAGCAGGGTTGATTTACTAAAACTGAAGTGTGTAAAATTTGGTGCAGCAAAGTCTAAGTGAACAAGCTGGAATTAAAAGGGGATTGGCTACCATGCACCGCCAAACTAGATTTTGCGCCTTCTAGTTTTAGTAAGTCACCCTCCCCGCCTCCCCAGTGAGTTACATTGTATAATACTAGTGTGCACATATAGTATTATAGGGACATATTATAAAGTACTCACAAACTGGTTGCGTAGCACAGTGTAACCACTTTAAATTGAACATTTTTTTAATTTAAAATTACAAACATGTCATACTTACATGGTCTTTGCAATCGTTTTGCACAGAGCAGCATAAATCTTCCTCATCTCGGGTCCAAGCACAGTGCCTGGAAAAGTTCATCCAGCACCCAGGGTGAAAATCACAAACTGTGCCCTCTGTCTCAAAGTGGCACCCACTGGGAACGAAGGCAGCTTCTACATCTTCTCAGCTCCAGTCATGTGATATGTGCAGCTGGGGAGTGAGGGTAGACTGCCCTTCTTGTATTTCCTTACTGGAAGAAGGGCAGTCTTCCCTCACTTGCCAGCGGCACCGCACTGAGACTCAGTTGTGCTCTAAGCAGGAGTCCTCCCACTCCTGCCCACTGAAGGTTTCTTTTGGAGGGCGAACAGAAAAAAACTCTCTAGCATATATCAAGGTGCCTGCTCCTTCTGACGGGAGTGACTCTGCAGTTATTCCTCTCAGCAGGGGTGTTGCCAGGGGTGTAAAAGACCGGAGGCACCCATGGGCGTACTGAGTGATGTAATGATGTGGTGTGCATAGTGTGGAAGGTGTGGCCAAATTGTTGTAACAGTGAGAAGGACTTGAAGGTGTCTGGTTAAATAAAACCTAAGCCTACTCTTCTCTAATTCATGAGTGCCTTACACAAAGTGCAAGGGCCCGGAGTAATGTAGAGAGTGCATACTAACAAACCTAAACATAAAAACACATTATAAAAATAAACTGTATCCACTAGCAATGCAGGAATCCTTAAGCCTCAGTTCACACATATGTGATGTCAGACATTGCATGTGATCTGTACTGCATTGCATGTGCAGATAACATGCGATGTCTGTGCAATGCAACTCGCATTCGCGCGAAAAAGGTGCAGGAACCTTTTTTCTCCGCACTGGAATCGGATTGCATTGGTTTTAAACACCCATGCGATCCGATTCCAGTGCGGGGGAAAAAAAGGTTCAAATTCCTGTCCAAATCCACAGTTTGTACTGCGATCTGCAAACCAATCTGGGGGTGTCATTAACTTTGTATTGACAACTTCAGTGGTTCGTAGAGGGCAGTGAACTGCCTGCGAAGGAGATGTGATGCAGGAACTGGCACTGGAATTGGGCTGCTTCCTGCATCTCAATAATGTGAACCCGGGCTGAAGCAGATCCAAACTTACCTTCTCTGCAGTGCTGCAGGTCCTGTAGCTCCCTGTTGGCTGCTGACATTTTTTGGGCTGGTTGGCTTAGGAGTAATTATTTATAGCCATTTTCATTGGGTGGACCAATATGATGCCACTCCCACGCATTTGCAGGAGTTTTATTTCATTAAACATTTCAAAAAGACCTTATTTATGCAGACTTATTTATATGGTAATGCATGCTTTTTACAGGTAACAGATTCAGCATATAGTGAAATTGCTAATGGACATGCATATGCCTATGTTGGTGCAACAGACACTTCTACTTTATCCACTTTCTGTGAGACAATGGCCCTAATTAGGATAGGCTATGCTTCTTTAAGGTCAGAGACTGTAAGTAAGTAAATATATTAGAGCTTTGACATATTTCTAAATATGCAGAACAATAGTTTTTTTTAAATGGTAAATAGAAAATTGGGCTTTAAAGTGGAGTTCCACTCAAAAATGGAACTTCCACTTTTTGGAATCCCCCCCCTCCGGCGTCACATTTAGCACCTTTGAGGGGGAAGGAGGGAGTAGAGACCTGTGTAATACAGGTATTTGCTCCCACTTCTAGGCATAGATCACCTTGGTGATTGAGGTGACCTACACCACTTCCTGTGCCTACACTGTCCTCCCCTGCTGTCTTCTGGGAGACACACGGGTCCCAGAAGACTGCAGGGACTAGTGAGGACGTGCAGCGCGACTCGCACATGAGCAGTAGGGAACCTTGCGGCTTCACTTCTTGGTTCCCTCACCGAGAATGGCGGTGGCAGCAGCCGAGAGCCGAGCGTCTGATTGGCTTTGGCTGCCGACATCGCAGGCACCCTGGACAGGTAAGTGTCCATATATTAAAAGTCAGCAGCTGCAGTATTTGTAGCTGCTGGCTTTTTATATATTTTTTTTTTAGGCAGACCTTCGCTTTCA
Source organism: Rana kukunoris (assembly GCA_029574335.1). Lineage (NCBI taxonomy): Eukaryota > Metazoa > Chordata > Amphibia > Anura > Ranidae > Rana > Rana kukunoris. Next base: position 127,440,135 of record CM056055.1, on the reverse strand, counting down.
TTTAGAAACCATACTCATAGGTGGAATTGCTTTTGCAACTATGAGAGCTAATCCTTTAGGTTAACCATGGCATCTGAGACAGAGAGCCACATTTGGAACCCTAGAACACCACAGCGACACATATGTGGCATGTAGGTGGTAAGTGCATCCCCAGAAAAATAAAAGTTTCACGTGGCCCTCCCACCTCTCCTGCAGCTGCAGGAATGCTTCAGCCCTTCTCTGGTCCTACTCCAGACCCTTACTTTCTGCTTTCAAATAATGCATCCAACTTCTTTGAAAACAGGGGGGAGGGACCAACTAGATAGAGACAGCAAAGCTGCTTGACACTAAACTGGTCTATACTATATCGATCGGTATGGGTTTGGTTGGGATTTTCAAGGTACTTCTAGAGAGACGTATATCATATAAAAATAGGTTTATTACAAAAAGAACAATACATCAATACATCTCCTCTCTCCTTCCTTCTATCCTTGGCCATCCTTCCCCCACCATCCCTCACCTTTTCTCACCTAGTGCCTTTCTTTCTCCTTCCCCTACCACTCTCTCCCGTGGTGTCCCTCATTACATCTAGTTGCTGTATACCTAAAAGCATTATTCTTTGCAACTTTTTACCCTTCAGAGCTTTTGTCAGCTTCCCCGGCGCGAGCCATTTTGTATTCTTTGTTGTTTGGGGGACACATTTGTTGTCTGCTCATTCCGGGCCACCTGCCATCCCATGTGAGTATATCTTCACAGTCAGTCTAACACTGGTCTTGCTGCTTTGTTTCTTAAAATGTGTACATTTATGTAAATTTTGCTTGTCCTTCATAAATATATGTATTTTATGTAGATCCTCCTGAAGAAGCGGTATCAACCGCGAAACCGGTCGAGGTCGCAGATTGGCTCCACGCATCTGACCAATACGGTTTTGCTTTGTTTTGTGTTATCTTGACAAACACCTTACTGTGTCCGAACTGTGGGGCTTGTCCCATCTTTTTATTATTGATGTATTGTTCTTTTTGTAATAAACCTATTTTTATATGATATACGTCTCTCTACAAGTACCTTGAAAATCCCAACCAAACCCATACCGATCGATATAGTATAGACCAGTTTAGTGTCAAGCAGCTTTGCTGTCTCTATCTAGTTGGTCCCTCCCCCTGTTTTCAAATATTCCGGGATGCTGGTACATTTTAAATTTATTGTCCGAAATTGAATAACAGACTATACTCTCCCCTTTTCACGCATCCAACTTCTTCCCAGCAGCAGCATAAGGAAAGGGGGTGCACTGTGATGTAAGGGAGAATGGGGGACTCAACTTCTTGACATCTAATGTAAGGGGAGGGGATGCTCTGGGCATCTAATCTTACAAATACAAATTACTCTTTTGAGGGCAATTATGCTGATGCGGCCAACAATAAAATGGAGTTTGTCACCCCTGTGTTAGACTATAGTAAATGAGTTAACAATGTTAGTGACAGGCTTTTTATGTTCTGTGACTGATTAGTTATCAGTCACAGAACATAAAAAGCCTGTCACTAACAGTGTTAAGCCTAAGAAAATTTGAGAAATAACACAATTAAAATAAATGCTATATTGTGTTGGTCATATGTACATACTACATAAAACAGCCCGTTTAGATCTTAGAAATATAAAGCACAAAGTCTACAGTTATAAAGCTGTAAGAAAAACCGTGTGGACCAAGTTTTTTTTATACTAATTAATCAAGTGGACAGATTTTACAACTGTGGTAAGATTAGGGCACTGATTTATCTCACTACTCTCTAAATCTATTGCTTAGTGAGGCCTCTGCTCGTTTTTATTTGTGAGGGGCCAGTACACTTACAGGCAAGAATTATTATCACAGGCAAAACAAGTATAACAGTCCTTTATAGTCTAAATGGAAATAACTTAAAGAATTATATTCAATGATGTATATTCCACCTTTAACCATAGCTTCCAACTGTCCATGATTTTGAGGGATTGTGCCTCATATGGAACAAAGTCCCTCTGTCCCTTTTCTCATTTGTCCCTCATTTTGGTCTAATCTATATAGTTGTATATACGACAGACTATTTATCTTTCTCAAGTATTTCCCAGTGCTAAACCTTTCATCCAATTTTTAAATTGCTGCATTTGTAAAATTTAAAAACCAGTATAAAGGAATAGTAGCACTGCTGGGTTTAACTAATCTTTTTTTTTATATAATTCTCCTTTAAGGGGGCATGGCAGGAGTGTGTCCTATGCCTACATACTTTTGCTAATAGGCGTTTCTTATTCCTATCTCAAAAAGTTGGGAAGTATGCTTTAACTCTCTAAAACATGCAATGATCATCCCCAATGTGAGCTTTTGGTCGGAAATTCCGACCATGTGTATGCTTTATTGGACTTTTGCTGTCGGAATTTCCCCCAACAAAAGATTGAGAGCAGGTTCTCTATTTTTCCGATGGAATAAAGTTCCTATCAGAAAATCTGCTCATCTGTATGTGTGACGGATCTCAGATACCCAAGGTGGGCACCTCTGCCAGACCTGTGTCTCCTGTCCTCCAAACGCACCTGCAGCCCTCAGATTCGCCATAACCAGCCCTTAACCCCTCAATCACGAGACAAGCCACACAGGTGTTGAGGGTTAAACATGCAGAGCATAAACTGTTTATTAAATACAAAACATACACTTTCACACAATTAGGGACACTCCCCTTAGCCTTGTCATAGAGGGGAGGGGGTAGGGGACAAGGAAGAACCAATGGGAACGAAACACTTGTACATTGAAACAGACTACAGTTAAACATAAAGGGATTATGGTAAGCAGGCAGCCTCTCAATACACATCCCCTACGGAGAGATGTCTCCAGTCCAGACCATTGTCTATGTGCCATTTACCAACACAATTGGACACAGCAACAAGTGGGGGGGGGGAGAAGGGATATAGCATTACATTACATTATCTTAATATTATAACAGAAAATTGCGCTAACCCTACAAGAAATTTAATAAAGTAGTGATTTGAACCAGAAGGCTGCAGTAAACGGTGTAAACACAAATGAGATAAAAGGAAAAAAAGGAAAACATTGAAAACGTCAACTTATGACGAAACGCGCCTGGAACGGCGTGCAGTGACATCACCGCGTTCGATGTGAAGGAGGAAGGGCTGCTATAGTGCCGGCTGGCATCTTTTTACATGCTTTTATGAATTTATGTTTGTAAGTACATCTCTCTTATTTTACAAATAAACGTTAAAAAAGTATTATGCCCAAACTGTACCTCATCATAATTTAAGTTACTCCATGTCTTTCCTTGTTCATTTCCTTTTTCAGTAACCTTACCTAGAAGCCATCATTCCTTCTATAGCCATCACCACACCATTACTAGGCTTCTTATACTGTAAGTTGTCAGCTTATTTTGATTACCTTGACTACCTGCAGTTTATATCTCTGTATCAAACTATATATGATGGTCGCACAGCTGTACCCAATATGCACCATGTTTCTTCATGCTATCTTTATACGGTTTACTTTTGTACTTTTTGTAATTTTCACTTTATCTTTTAACCACTTCAGCCCCAGAAGGTTTTACCCCCTTCCTGCCCAGGCAAAATTTCATCGCTTTAACTGACAATTGCGCGTTCCTGCGACGTGGCTCCCGAGCAAAATTGGCGTCCTTTTTTTCCCACAAATAGAGCTTTCTTTTGGTGGTATTTGATCACCTCTGCGTTTTTTTTTTTTTGCGCTATAAACAAAAATAGAACGATAATTTTGAAAAAAAATGCAATATTTTTTACTTTTTGCTGTAATAAATATTCCCCAAAATATGTATAAAAAAATTCTTCAGTTTAGGCCGATACGTATTCTTCTACATATTTTTGGTAAAAAAAAATAAAAAATTATAGCATTTACAAAATAGGCGATAGTTTTATGGCATTTTTATTATTTATTTTTTTACTAGTAATGGCGGCAGGGAAGGGGTTAACCACTAGGGGGCGGGGAAGGGGTTAAATGTGTAGCCTAGTTTGTGTTCTAACTGTAGGGGGAGGGGGGTGACTGGGGGAGGTGACCAATTGTGTCCCTATGTAGAAGGGACACAGATCGGTCTTCTCTCTCCCTGATAGGACGTGGGGCTCTGTGTTTACACACAGAGCTCCATGTCCCTGCTCAGTTACTGGGCAATCGCCGGAGCCCAGTGGCGATCGTTGCTGCCGTGCATGCGCATTGTGATCCCAGCAAAGCGGTGGCTTTAAAAAACAGGACGTCATATGACGTCCTGTCAGAACTACTGAGCTACCTTGCCGCCGTCATTTGATGGCGGCTGGTAGACAAGTGGTTAAATAAAAACGAATAAACAAAATAGATGTTGAACATTTTCCATTCCTCGAAAGGCAAACACGAATTTCCGCAAATGTTCGCGAACGGGCAAACCGCCATAGACTTCAATAGGCAGGCAAATTTTAAAACCCACAGGAACTCCTTCTGGCCACAATAGTGATGGAAAAGTTGCTTCAACACCTGGACTGTGACATGCCAGAGGGGGGTCCATGGCAAAACTCCCATGGAAAATAACGTAGTTGATGCAGAGTCGGGTTTTAATCCATAAAAGGCATAAATCATCTAACATTCCTAAATTGTTTGGAATAACGTGCACACGCTGGCAGGCAACTGACTGCTATTCTATTACAGTCAAATTATTATTCTTTTTTAAATGTAATCTACTGTGACAACAGATATGAGTGGTGGCACTGGGCAATTGGGCACAGTGTACGCTGTGAGCCTGACACACATGCTGGCAGGCAACTGCAATTAGATTACAGAGGAAAAAAAAAGCAGACTGATGTACTAGCCCTAAAAAGAGCTTTTTGGGGTGCTAACAGGACGCTGTTATTACAGCAGAGATCAGATGAGTCTTTCAGGACTGGAGTGGACACTGAATACACTGGCCTAGCTATCAATTTCCCTATTAAATCAGCAGCAGCTACACTGTCCCTCCTCTCACTAAGACTGCAGCTTCCAAATGAATCTAAAATGGATGCTGTCCAGGAGGTGGGAGGGTCTGAGAGGGAGGGTATGCTGCTGATTGGCTGGAATGTGTCTGCTGACTGTGAGGTACAGGGTCAAAGTTTGCTCAATGATGATGAATAGGGGGCGGACACATATGTTCGCCCGCCGCAGCGAACAAGCTATGTTCGCCGGGAACTATTCGCCGGCGAATAGTTCGGGACATCTCTAATGAACACCACAAGGACGTGCCTTTTTACAAATCCTCAAGATAACATCAATACATCTACAGAGGTAAATAAATAGAAAATTTTAAATATCAATACACTTCATAACATACCACTAAATCAATAACATCAAAAAAGAAAGAATTAGTTGCACACTTGAATTGCAATTGGTTGGGAGTGTGCGTTGGGCCCTGATGTGTGGTTGCATCCTCCTGGCCTGTGTCCCTATATTTGGGTTGATCCAGAACTTTGCCACTAAGTGGCAGATATATATTTTAACAATTTTGTGCTGTTTTTGTGTCTATTTGGGATGATGTACTCATGGAAATACCTCGACTGCTCTGGTTAGTCAAATTCTGCTTTAAACCCATGAAAACCAAACTTTGCTCTGAACCCTATATAAGCCCATTGACGGCAAATCATTCTATAATGAGCTATCAAAAAAAGGACAGAGGGATAGGGAAAAAATAACAGCATTGTTTTTTTTTAAATAATATGCTTAGGAGATGCCTTTAAGCTGTAGGCAGTGTTACAGAATTGTACAGTTTTCACAAGCAGAGTCAGTGACACAGTATTCTGGTATCATATATTTGGAATGTGTAATTGATTTTTTTAAACTTTTATATTTAGCCTGGCTTAATCACAGCATTAGTAGCCCGATCTAATTAATCTGACTCAACTTGGAATCAGGGCTTTATATGCAATTTTGGCTGCCACACAATTTTTTTTTTTAAAGTGGAACTTAACTCTCTCAATGGACATGAACAATGAACTGCCTCTACTGAAGATGACCGCAGCTAGAAATGTGGGAGGGGGGTTTCAAAGTGATTTCTCAACAAAATAAGACACGGATGGATATGTTTGCTTTTGAATGTTAAAAATTATTTAAATACAATTTTCAGTTTGTTGTGCTCAGATCCAGTTTAGTTGTGCTTTACAAAATATAATAATTACTGGCCATTAGAGGTAGCAGACACAACAGAGCTGGAAGCTGTAGGAAAATTTACTGTTGCTAAAAACACATTTTGTTTACTAAACCTACTAAAGTTTACCGTTACTAAATGCTTCTTTACTAAGATTAAAGCCATTTACTTCATACAAATTAGACAGTGGCATGATAGTTTATTAGTATGGTTTTTGAGCTTCTTTTTTTGCAGTACCAAACTACATCGTTCTGAAGTTTAATAAAATCTCAAAAGAGAGTGCAAAAAAGATAGATACGATAGATACAGTAGATAGATAGATACGATAGATACAGTAGATAGATAGATACGATAGATACAGTAGATAGATAGATACGATAGATACAGTAGATAGATAGATACGATAGATACAGTAGATAGATAGATACGATAGATACAGTAGATAGATAGATACGATAGATACAGTAGATAGATAGATACGATAGATACGATAGATACAGTAGATAGATAGATACGATAGATACAGTAGATAGATAGATACGATAGATACAGTAGATAGATAGATACGATAGATACAGTAGATAGATAGATACGATAGATACAGTAGATAGATAGATACGATAGATACAGTAGATACGATAGATACAGTAGATACGATAGATACGATAGATACAGTAGATACGATAGATACAGTAGATAGATAGATACGATAGATACAGTAGATAGATAGATACGATAGATACAGTAGATAGATAGATACGATAGATACAGTAGATAGATAGATACGATAGATACAGTAGATAGATAGATACGATAGATACAGTAGATAGATAGATACGATAGATACAGTAGATAGATAGATACGATAGATACAGTAGATAGATAGATACGATAGATACAGTAGATACGATAGATACGATAGATACGATAGATACGATAGATACGATAGATACGATAGATACGATAGATACGATAGATACGATAGATACGATAGATAGATAGATAAAGGGAGGCTACTAGTTAGTATAGTTAAATGTACAGTTTGTAGAGAATATATTCACATCCCTAGGAGTTGTCAATATATTTATAAACTGTATAGCTTAGCTAGTAGTGTTGCTCACGAATATTCGCATTGCGAATATTCGCTACGAATATTGCATATTCGAGTATTCGCTAATAACTCGAATATCGCGGCAAATATTCGCTATTTCGAATATTCGTATTTTTCAAATTTTGCAATAAATTTCGCAATAAATTTCGCATTATTTTTTTATAAAATATAGCGAATATTCGTAAATATCGAATATTCGTGATATTTTATCCAAAAAAAATAGCGAAATTTCGCAATCATTTTCGCTTTCGCATATGCGAAATTTCGCTATTTTTTTTTTTTTTATAAAATATCGAATATTCGTGATATTTTATAAAAAAAAAAAAATCGCGAAATTGCGCATTAGCGAAATTTCGCATTGGCGAAAATTCACAATTTTTTTTTTATGAAATATCACGAATATTCGATATTAACGAATATTCGCGATCGCATATGCAAAATTTCCCTTTTTTTTTTTTTATTAAATATACCGAATATTCGTAAATATCGAATATTCGTGATATTTTATAAAAAAAAAAAAAAAAAAAACGTGAAATTTCGCATTAGCGAAATTTCGCATTCGCGAAAATGCTCATTTTTTTTTTTTTTTATAAAACATCACGAATATTCGATATTAACGAATATTCGCGAATATTCTTTGAAATATTCGCGAAATCGAATATGGCGTATTTCGCTCATCACTATTAGCTAGTTCTGCTATTAGTATCTGTCAGGCAGGAGATTGTGCTTGATGCTCTAACGTGTTAGTTAATTGCACATAGACGCATTAACTGTTACTGCACGTGTGCTATTTATTTGCACAGAAAGGCAGTTGCTGTTAATGCAAGTAGGCAATTGAATTGCACAGAAACGCAGTCGCTCTGACTGTGCGTGTGCTGTGACATACCACCTGAGCGCATTTGGGGTCACCGTGCGTGTGCTGTGACATACCACCTGAGCGCATTTGGGGTCACCGTACATGTGCTGTGACATACCACCTGAGCGCATTTGGGGTCACCGTACGTGTGCTGTGACATACCACCTGAGCGCATTTGGGGTCACCGTACGTGTGCTGTGACATACCACCTGAGCGCATTTAGGGTCACTGTATGTGTGCTGGTATATACCACCTGAGCACAGATAGTGCCACTGTACGTGTGCTCCTATATACCACCTGAGCGCAGTTAGTGCCACTGTACGCGTATTGGGAGGGGTTGCAGTGTTGTGCCCAAGGCACAATTTCTCTGCCCCTGTTTAACACGGGCACCTAATAATTTTTGATGCAATAATTTGCACGTGGCTCCTTGTTGGGCTACAATTGGAGTTATTGGGAGGGGTTGCAGTGTTGTGTTGTGCCCAATGCACAATTTTTCTGCCCCTGTTTAACAGGGGCGCCTAATAATTTTTGATGCAAAACTTTGCACGTGGCTCCTTGTTGCGCTCCAATTACAGTATGTTTGAGGGGTGCCCTTTTTTCTAAAAATTCTCTTTCACAAAACAATGGCCCCCCACCACCGCTAAATTATTCGACATAATGTTGCCACACAGAACTTGCGCAAGTAGCATTAATTACTTTTTTTTGGTCCTTTCATGTTGTGCAGGGACATCTCTAAACACGTGCCACTACTATAGACACCCAGCAGGTGTGATATATAAAGGAGTTTTTTTTTTTTTTCACTTTAAGCATCATTAAAATGGCTGCTCCGCAAAAAACGGCTGTTTAAAAAAAAAAAAAATCCATTGATACATGTTCCCTGGGGCAAGACCCGGGTTCTGAATGACGTTTTCCAACATTTAATTGAATTTTGGTCTTTAAAAATACCGTTTTTGAATTCGAACGTTCGGGTCCCATAGACTTCAATGGGGTTCGAAATATTTGTGCGAACCCGCGGTCTGTTCGAACGTTCTGGTGCGAACCGAACCCGGGGGTGTTCGGCTCATCCCTAATTAAGTGATAATCCCTCACCATCCGTGTGAATAGATACCAGGGACCAAATGTGCACCTGCACTAAATACTGGGGTGCCTAAATGTCTATTCAGTATTATTCATAAAGAGTGAGATCTCTGGTCATACCTCCTTATGAGAATATGGTGAATAAATAGAATGAAAATAAAATAAATATGACAGCCAAAGCTGCTGACTAGTGCCTCAAGTGGTTGAAACAATATATGTATAAGTATAAACAATATATATATAAGTTATGGTCATATATATGTGCACATGTATCAAATAAGTATATAAAGCAAAGATATACCAAAAATGTCTATAAAAAGCAGGAAATGTGTGAACAAAGTAAAAAATAAGTGAAAGTCCAATCACAGGTGTATATAAAGTCCCATAAATGACACTTTTAGGATTCCTTTCGTCCATATCCAAAAGCCAGTGAAGAAGTCTCACAATGCAAATTAATAATGAAACCCTGTTACTTACGTTATTTTCACTATTCGCTCTGTGACCTTATGCCACGTACACACGAAATCCGAAAATCAGACTACAGATCGTCCGACTTTTTCCATTTACTTGTCGCAAGTAGAAATTGAATATGTTACTAAAATCACGAAAATTCGGAAGTGATGTAATGTTTTGTAATGTATTTGTGTTGTATTTGTGTTGTATTTTCGGAAGACAACTGTACTGACTAAACGAAAATCCCAGATCGTACGAGGAAAATGTTCATGCTTCTTCGATAAAATAATATCGGATGAATTTTCATGATCGGCTCGTCCAGCCCTGTACCAACGATCCGATTATCGGACGATTCTTCCTCGGACGTAATTTTTTGTACAATATTCTGATCATGTGTACGTGGCATTACTCCTTTTTTGTAAAGGGGTTGACCCCACTTTAAGGGGGAGAGCCTCTTATTGGCCCTTCTAAGCCAGTTAACCTATGTGCAGTCCAAGCAGAGCATTATGGTTGCTATGGTACAATAAAACGAATGGCCTATATCCACATATATTTGCAAATGTATGCCTTTTTAATGGTCTAGAAAAAACAATGTTTTTTTCAACCCGATTATTGTTAAGCCAGCCTTGCCTACACACGATCGTGAAAAAAAAATGCTCTAGCAAAGCGCGGTGTTGTACAATTCGGATTGCGCCACTCTTGGGGCTACTTTTGCTGATTTCGTATTGGTAAAATTTTGGTGAGAGACGATTCGCCTTTTTCACTTTATTACGAACGCTAGTTTTACCAGAACGAGCGCTCATAACTTGCTTCTGAGCATGCTCGTTATTTTCACGTTGTTAAAGCCCACACACGACAATTTTTTATGACATTAATTACAACAACGTTAAAAACGGCAACGTTAAAAACGGCAACGTTAAAAACGGCAACGTTAAAAACGGCAACGTTAAAAACGGCAACGTTAAAAACGGCAACGTTAAAAAACGGCAACGTTAAAAAAGGCAACGTTAAAAAAGGCAACGTTAAAAAAGGCAACGTTAAAAAAGGCAACGTTAAAAAAGGCAACGTTAAAAAAGGCAACGTTAAAAAAGGCAACGTTAAAAAAGGCAACGTTAAAAAAGGCAACGTTAAAAAAGGCAACGTTAAAAACGGCAACGTTAAAAACGACGCAAAAATGTAGAGCATGTTCATGTCCATTTTTAACGTTGCAAAAAAAGCTCTGGAGCCCACACACGATCGTTTTTAATGACAAAAAAAATGACATTTTTCACATCGCGAAAAACGATCCTGTGTACGCGGCATTAGATTACGCATCAAAGTCCTAAATATTGCCCCTATCTACATTTTCACCTCATCCAAAACATGTTGACCCTTTTCACATCGCTGTAAATGTTTTCTACACTTCCAAAACTTGTCATTGACAAGTAGATATCTCTATTTATCAAAACAGCAGCCACTGGGGATTTTGTTTATCCTGTTGTGATGTACAGAAACTGTATTGGTAATTTTTGTCTGAGGCAACTTGTGTTATTTGCCATTAAAAGAAACCCTGCTGGGGTCAGCTTCACTCTTATTGTTTGGCGCTGGCATCTTTTCTTTTTTGTTCTTTTTTTTTCTCTGTTCTAATGTATGTTTTCTGAAATTAGTGTCTTGAAAATGGATAATACTTTGTGTGAAAAACAAATTCACTGCTGTTTAACTGTTCTGATCAAGTTTTGCATGCAGAGGGATTAAATGTGAAATGCAATGAACAGAGAAAAAAATAGCAGTGAACCCCCTCCAAGAAAGTCTGTTTTATTTCTCTTTCTTATTTTTTTAATTGATTTGCTCTCACCTGTTAGTACATTTTTGATTCTAATTGATAATAGCTATGGCTTTTTTAAATGTTTGGTAATAAAATGAATTACATGACAGTACTATTTGCTACACAGACCTCATTAATCTTCCCATGAGCCCACATCTGAGCAGCAGAAGTTTTTGCAGCTGACTAGTAGGGATGAGCTTCGAGTTCGAGTAGAACTCATGTTCTACTCGAACATTGCCTGTTCGCTGAACAGCGAACTATTTGGGGTGTTCGCGGTAAGTTCGTGTGAACTTTAGAACCCTGTTAGGCCTTGTACACACGGCTGAATATATCCGCTGTGAACGGTCCCCGGACCGTTTACAGCGTATATTTACGCCAGAGTGTTTTGATCCGATGGCTGTACACACCATCGGATCAAATTCCCCGCCGGCGGACAGCGCGTTGACGCGGCGGTGACGTTGACGCCGCCACGTCACCGCACCAGGAAGTTTGCCGTACTAACCAGCGGACATATCTGACGGCCAGCTATCCGGCGGAATTATTTCAAAGCATGCTTTGAAATTTTTCCGCCGGATGAATCCGGCAAAAAGCGTCCGTTTGCCCCTACAGACGAGGGGATTTTTCGGCTGAAATGGTCCGTCGGACCATGTTCAGCGGAAATATCCCCTCGTGTGTACAAGGCCTTAAAGTCTATGGGACTCGAACGTTTCAAATATAAATGCTAATTGTAAAGGCTAATATGCAAGTTATTATAATAAAAAGTGTTTGGGGACCTGGTTCCAGCCCCAGGGGACATGTATCAATGCAAAAAAAAGTTTTAAAAACTGCAGTTTTTTTGGCAGCAGTGATTTTAATAATTCCTTTAAGTGAAACAACAAAAATGAAATATTCCTTTAAATTTCGTACCTGGGGGGGGGGGGTGTATAGTATGCCTGTAAAGTAGCGCTTGTTTCCCATGCTTAGAACTGTCTCTCCAACAAAGTGTCATTTCTGAAGGAAAAAAAGTAATTTAAAATCACTCGCGACTATAATGAATTGTCGGCTGCCGGCGATACAGAGAAAATTCATTCATAAAAAAAAAAATGTCCACGCCATTTTTTTTTTACATTTGGGGTGGAGTCCATACAAGACCTGAAGGGCCTGATAATTGAATTTGGGGGGACCCCCACGCATTATTTTTTTATGAATGACTTTTCTCTGTATTGCTGGTATCCGACAATTCATTATAGCCACGAGTGATTTTAAATTAATTTTTTTCTTCAGAAATTAAATTTTGTGCAGGGACAGTTCTAAGCACAGGAAACAAGCGCTACTTTACAGGCATACTATACACCCCCAGGTACGAAATTTAAAGGAATATTTCAATTTTACTGTTTCACTTTAAGCATTATTGAAATCACTGCTCCTGAAAAAATGTCAGTTTTTTAAAACTTTGTTTGCATTGATACATGTCCCCTGGGGTAGGACCCAGGTCCCCAAACAGTTTTTAGGACAATAACTTGCATATTAGCCTTTAAAATTAGTACTTTAGATTTCAAACGTTCGAGTCCCATAGACTTTAACAGGGTTATAAAGTTCACACAAACTTTTGGTCTGTTCACAGGTTCTGATGCGAACCGAACCCAGGGGTGTTCGGCTCATCCCTACTGACTAGTAATGGCAATGTATCGCACTCGGGTGTCTAAGATCGACCCACTGTAAACAAAATAGTTAGACCCCTTTCACAAAGACAATGGGCCCCGTTAACAGTAAAGTGGTTTACCGTAGTTTTAGTGATGCTTTTCGGCCGCTAGCAGTGCGCTTTTAAACCCCCGCTAACAGCAGAAGAAAGGGTTAATAGTGCCAGAAAAGCGCCGCTGACGAATTCGCTTTGCAGGCACTTCAGCAGCACTGCTCATTAATTTCAATGGACAGGGGCGGTGGAGGTGTATTCTAACGTCCTGCAAGCGCACCGCCCCAGTGTAAAAAGCACTCGGGCTTTCACACTGAGGCCTCGTACACATGACCGAGGAACTCGTCGGAAAAGACACATCGTTTTCCTCGGCAAGTTCCTTGTTAGGCTTGTCGAGAAACTTGACAAGCTGTCTTTGTATACACACTGTCAAGACCAAATCTCCTCATTCTCAAAATGCGGTAACTTCAACACATACAACAGCAGGGAAGGTTTGATTCCACTGGCACAACCCTTGGGGCTGCTTTTGCTAATCTTATGTTACTGCGTGTTAGGTAAAGGTTTGGTAAGAGACATTTGCACTTTTCAGTCTGTTACAGCGTGACAAATGTGCCATTTCCATTACAAATACTACTTTTTGCGAAGTTGCGCGGGTTTCTAAGCGTACACACCAACGTGTTTCTCGTTGGAAAACCAGCCCGATGAGGAACACGACGACTCCCGTCGAGGAAAAAGAGAACTCGCTCTCTTTTTTCCTTGTCGAGTTCCTCGACAGTTTACTTGATGAAAAGCATACACACAACCGTTTTCCTCTGCAAAAAAGCTCTCCCAAGTTTCTTGATGGATTCTGTCGAGGAAACCGGACGTGTGTACGCGGCCTCAGGCTGTTGGGGAGACAAAAAGGGGAAGAAAAAATGGGAGCACTCATTTACAACATCAGTAATTTTAGAAGACAACAAAACAGTTACCCAAAAGAGCGGTAATTGATGGTCGGATTTTGGATGCAAGACGGGAATATCAAAAATAAATACATTTTATTACAAAAATAGAAAAATAACATATGAATAAAAAAAACAAAATATATGATATTAACAATATCCTCTGTACATTGTTAATATACAATTAACATTTACAGGGGATATTGTAAATATATATTTTATATGTTTTTTTATTCATATGTTTTTTTTTTTTTTTCTATTTTTGTAATGAAATGTATTTTTGATATTCCCGTCTTGCCTCCAAAATCCGACCATCAATTACCACTCTTTTGGGTAGCTGTTGGGGAGACGTTTTTCAGGCGCCATTTTTAGCCCAAAAGCACCTGCAAAACCCCTCAGTGTGAAATGGGTCTTAAAGTGGATTTAAACCCTCCATACACCCAGTGAAGTGAATAGCCTCAGATGATACACAAAGATTAACCAAACCTCCCTACATAGGTTTTATATGTATATTTGCTGTCTTCAAATTTGTATACTGTTTAGAAAGTTTGGATTTTGTTAGGTTTTCTCTTCCTGGTTAACACAGGGTGTGATGTCTGGACATGCAGACAAGATAGCTAACATTGCTGATTGGAGGAAAGGCACACACCCCCTCTCATCATAGGCAGAGACTCTCAGAGCTATTTTGTAATAGGAGCTGCTCTCTGCTAATCTATTTCAGCAACCTCCTTTGACAAAAGATTCTGGCTGCTTTTGTCTAAAAAGTCAAATAATATGTCAGGAGTTCTCAGGCTGATAACAGAGGAAATGTTCAGAAGAGAGCTATATGATTTAGCTCATTGAAAATAGATAACAAAATACTGCAGATATATGTGCCCAGCTCAAATTTCATGAATCTGGTTTAGATCCACTTTAAAGGATTTGTAAAGTCAGATTTTGTTTTATCTTAATGCATTCTAGGCATTAAGATAAAATGCCTCCTGTGTGCAGCAGACCCCCTCAGCCCCCCTAATACTTACCTACGGTCCATCTCTATCCACCCATGTCCACGAGTGCCTCGGCCATTAAGAGACTCTCCCTCCTTATTGGCTGAGACAGCAGTGGTGTCATTGGTTCCCACTGCTGTCAATCAAAGTCAGTAGCCAATCAGGAGAGAGAGGGGGTGGGTGGGTCACAGCGTTGTGTCTGAATGGACACATGGAACTGCAGCTCAGCTTGGGTGCCCCCATAGCAAGCTGCTTGCTGTGGGGGCACTAAACAGTAGTGAGGGGTCAGGAGCACAGAAGAGGCACCTGAGGAGAGGAGGATCCAAGATGCTCTGTGAAAATCCACTACAACAGAGCAGGTAAGTATAACATGTTTGTTATTTTTATAGAAAAAAAAAACAAGACTTTACCATCACTTTAACCTGTAAATCTAATGACTTTTGGAGTGAAAAGGCCTTAACAGATGTTGAGGATAGTGTTGGCTGCAATAACTGAAATTTAACCTGTGTCACTTAAGGCCCATACACACGGTCAGACTTTTTGCCAACAAACTTCAAAATCAGCAAGTTTTCAAATTAGTCCGATCGTGTGTACGCTCAATCGGACAAACTTTTTCGGGTTTCATCGGACAAAAAGTTCGGTCTGCAAACGGACAAACTTTACGTCAACAAGAGTCTAATGGTGCCTAGTTCAACCATGTGTACTGCAAGCAATCAGACTTTTGTACAAAGTACAAATGCGCATGCTCAGAAGCAGCGTTCTGTTTGGTAAAACTAGCGTTCGTATTTGAAAGTGCACATTTGTGACGCGGCAAGTTCTGAAATCAAGAAAAGCAGTCTACATTCTCTTCTTTATAATGTGATAATACTAAAAGCCGCTTTGCTGGTGATACTGACGGAGTAAAAACAAATGTCCATTGTGCAACATATCTGCTTGACAAACGGATGTTCAGAAACTAACAAAATTGCACGAAACTGAAAATTGCAAATGCACACAGACGAAACCTCTACTAACTCAATTAGCAGAAGGAGCCCAAAGGGTGACGCTGGAGAATTGAACATTCTCTTTTAAAATCTCGTCAGTACGTTGAAACATCACTATGTTCGTGTTTGTTGGTGAAAAAGTCAGAGCGTGTGTATGCTATGGTTGTGACCGGACAAATCTTCGGACAAAAATCTAAAGGAAAGTTTGTTTGATGTCCGATCGTGTGTACGAGGCTTTAAAGTCATTGTAAAGTGTTGTTTTTCCCTATAAAACTAACAAACATGTTATACTTACTTGCTCTGTGTAATTGTTTTGGCACAGAGCAGCCCAGATTATCCTCTTCTCGGGTCCCTCTTCGGTGCTCCTGACCCCTCCCTGTTGTTGAGTGCCCCCATAGCAACCAGATTGCTATGGGGGCACCCGAGCCAAGCTGCAGCTTTGATTGACAGCAGCGGGAGCCAATGGTGCCACTGCTGTGTCTCAGCCAATTGGGGGGCCGAGCCACTCATGGACATCGCTGGATTAAGATGGGGCTCAGATAAGTAGGGGGGCTGCTGCACATAGAATGCTTTTTATCTTGATTGATAGAATGCATTACGATAAAAAAACGTTTGCCTTTACAATCACTTTAACAAAAATGGAGAAAATCTTTTAGAAAGAGCCAATCTGTAGGTGGCACTATACCATACCATAAACATCCATACTGTACATCTTATTTTTTACCTTCCTATCTCTGCCCCCTTTAATCCATAAAATTGTTAAAACTTCGACCCTTCTCCTGTCAAATCTCTTACTTTGTTTAGTCTTTCTATCTTCGCAGTTTGCAATTTATAATTTCACAATGTGAACAAATCTCGCTAGGTATCTAGGTTTTCTGAAATTTAGCCTCTCATTAAATCTGCAAGTTTGTAGTAATCATTAAGGGGCTCCACTTATATAAAAAATATAATAAACAAATAATAATTATGTCACTAGGTACAAATAATCACCTTAAGTTGGCTATATATTAACAACTTTTTTTCAATCAATTAGCAGGTTGAATGAAAAAAATTACCAGATTCCCCCATCCACACATTTAATGTGGGTGGGGGGATCACTCCTGCTGGGCTATTGTATTCTGACACTGAAGAGACTTCCCTACCATTAGGGATGAGCCGAACACCCCCGGGTTCGGTTCGCACCAGAACGTTCGAACAGACCGTGGGTTCGCACAAACTTTTCGAACCCCGTTGAATTCTATGGGACCCGAACGTTTGAATTCAAAAACGATCATTTTAAAGACCAAAATTCAATCTAACGCTGGAAAACGTCATTCAGAACCCGGTTCTTGCCCCAGGGAACATGTATCAATGGAAAAAAAAGTTTTAAAAACTGCCGTTTTTTCCGGTGCAGCCATTTTAATGAAAAAAAAAATTCCTTTAAATATCCCACCTGCTGGGTGTCTTTAGTAGTGGCACATGTTTAGAAATGTCCCTGCACAACATGAGAGGACTATAAAAAAAAAGTAAATACTGCGTGCTGTGTGGCAATATATCGAATATTTTAGCGGTGGTGGGGGGCCATTATTGTTTTGTGAAAGAAAATTTTTAGGGAAAAGGACACCCCTCAAACATACTGTAATTGGAGCGCAACAAGGAGCCACGTGCAAAGTATTGCATCAAAAACTGGTATTAGGCGCCCCTGTTAAACAAGGGCAAAAAAATTGTGCCTTGGGCACAACACTGCAACCCCTCCCAATAACACCAATTGGAGTGCAACAAGGAGCCACGTGCAAATTATTGCATCAAAAATTGTTGTTAGGCGCCCCTGTTAAACAGGGGCAGAAAAATTGTGCCTTGGGCACAAACACAACACTGCAACCCCTCCCAATAACTCAAATTGGAGCGCAACAAGGAGCCATGTGCAAAGTATTGCATCAAAAATTGTTATTAGGCGCCCGTTAAACAGGGGCAGAAAAATTGTGCCTTAGGCACTGGTGGCGGAGCCCAGAAACACAACATTTCTTACTAGCTATCAGCAAGAAAAGTGAGGAGGAGAAGGATATTTCATCAGCAGCATAAGAGGACAGTCACTCAGCATCAGCATACGCAGTCTAAAAGGGATCCGACATTTCAACAAAAAAATATTATTCAGTAACATCAGCATCAGGTGCTTGGTAGCTGGTGTTGATCCAAGCCTGATTCATTTTGATGAAGGTCAGTCGATCAACAGAGTCAGTGGAGAGGCGCACCCTGTGATTGGTAACAAAGCCTCCAGCAGCACTGAATGTGCGTTCTGAAAGAACACTGGATGCAGGGCAAGCCAGTAGCTCAATTGCGTACTGTGCAAGCTCTGGCCAGTGATCCATCCTCAAGACCCAGTAAGCCAGAGGATTTTCGGTGGGGAAGGAGTCCAAGTCGGATCTTGCCCCTAGGTATTCCCGGACCATGTAAACCAGACACTGGCGATGGTTGCTGGAACCGGTCAGACCTTGGGGCTGCGGACTAAAAAAACTGTCTGAAGGCACCAGTCAGACGGCCACCTTCTCCACCGCTCCTTCTGTGACTCACCGAAGCCTCAGCAAGACGTCGCCCAGAGCCAGGTTTTGGTAATCACACCTATTTCTACACCTTCACTGCAGGCTTCAAAGAGGACTGGGGGTCTAGTGGGGTTGGAGGTCTCAGAAGGGCAAGGGAGGGTATGCTTTTGTCTTTGGTGTGGGTCTTTCTGGTGTGCTTGCCCACGAGCTGCATGGCAGGTCGACATATGTCTGGACAAGCATGTGGTACCCAGGCGGTTGATGTTTTGGCCACGCGAGATAAGCTTGCAACATATGTTGCAAATAGCAAAGGTACGATCTTGTGGACATGTTTCAAAAAAGGCCCACACCAAAGAACTTTTGCTGTACCGGTCAGACACAGCAGCGCCATGCACAATCGCCGTAGATGTGCGCTGTAATGCAGTTGGTGTGCCCTTAAGCTGACCCCTGCAGGGCATCCTGCCTCTTTGGAGATGTGCCTGTGCCTCTTCCTCCTCCTCTCTCCTATCAGGCACCCAGGTAGAGTCAGTGACCTTATCATCCCCTCCCTCCTCATCACTGTCAACAACCTGGCAGTATGCTCCAGCTGGGGGAACATCACTCCCAGATTGCTGTCCCTCTCGGCCATCCCCTCTCCCTGGGCTCACATCAATGCCTTCCTCTATCTGTGTTCCTCCATCGGAGTGTTTAAAACGCTGCTCATCTTCCTGCAGCATGTACCCAACACTGTGTTGAAACAGTTTGGGGGACTCCTCAGGAGGACATGGTGGGACTAGGGAAGTATTGTGTGAAGCCATTGTGCAGAGGGAAGAGGGCGCCTTGGCAGCTGCTTTGCCAGACAAACTTAGATCAGTCTGTGTGAGAGAGGATGAGGAGGATGAGGACGGCTTGGTCATCCACTCTACTAATTTCTCAGCATGTTGAGGCTCAACACAGCCAGCTCCCGAAAAGAAGGACGAACGGCCACGGCCATGTGCTGAAGAGGATGCACCACATCCACCACCAGCGTTACCTCTAGATGCAGAGCCTGCTTGCCCTCATGACTCTCTGTCTCTCTTTGTTGTCCTTCCAGACATTGTTCAGGTGGTATGTAACAGCACACGTGCAGTGACACCAAATGTGCTCAGGTGATATGTAACAGCACACATGCAGTGACACCAAATGTGCTCAGGTGATATGTAACAGCACACGTGCAGTGACACCAAATTCGCTCAGGTGGTATGTAACAGCACACATGCAGTGACACTAACTGCGCTCAGGTGGTATGTAACAGCACACGTACAGTGACACTGACTGCGCTCAGGTGGTATGTAACAGCACACGTACAGTGACACCGACTGCGCTCAGGTGGTATGTGACAGCACACGTGCAGTGACACCAAATGTGCTCAGGTGGTATGTAACAGCACACGTACAGTGACACTAACTGAGCTCAGGTAGTATGTAAAAGCACACGTGCAGTGACACCAAATGCGCTCAGGTGGTATGTAACAGCACACGTGCAGTGACACTAACTGCGCTCAGGTGGTATGTAACAGCACACGTGCAGTGACACCAAATGCGCTCAGGTGATAAGTAACAGCACAAGTGCAGTGACACCAAATACGCTCAGGTGGTATGTAACAGCACACGTACAGTGACACTAACTGCGCTCAGGTGGTATGTAACAGCACACGTGCAGTGACACCAAATGCGCTCAGGTGGTATGTCACAGCACACGTACGGTGACCCCAAATGCGCTCAGGTGGTATGTCACAGCACACGTACGTCGACCCCAAATGCGCTCAGGTGGTATGTCACAGCACACGTACGGTGACCCCAAATGCGCTCAGGTGGTATGTCACAGCACACGTACGGTGACCCCAAATGCGCTCAGGTGGTATGTCACAGCACACGCACGGTGACCCCAAATGCGCTCAGGTGGTATGTCACAGCACACGCACAGTCAGAGCGACTGCGTTTCTGTGCAATTCAATAGCCCACTTGCATTAACAGCAACTGCCTTTCTGTGCAAATAAATAGCACACGTGCAGTAACAGGTAATGCGTCTATGTGCAATTAACTAGCACACATTGACTAACACGGAGTACTATGTTTAAGGTAAACCCTAATGCAGGCAATACAACACGTTAGAGCACTGCATCAAGCACAATCTCCTGCCTGACAGATTCTAATAGCAGATCTAGCTAAGCTATACAGTTTATAAATATATTGACAACTCCTAGGGATGTCAATATATTCTCTACAAACTGTAAATTTAACTATACTGACTACTAGCCTCCCTGATCTATCTATCTGAAAATACACTATCTATCTCTCTCTCTCTAACTCACTGACTGTCTGACTTCTCTCTCTGAAAGCAAGCCGGAACACACTACACGAGGCCGCCCGGGAGGCGGCCTTTTATAGTGTGGGGCGTGTGCTAAAGCCCCGACGAACGATTGTTTTGTTCGTTTTCGACGAACGATCGAACAGGCAATGTTCGATGCGAACATGTGTTTGCATCGAACACGAAGCTCCTCCCTACCCACCATCAGAATACACTGATCAGTGCTGCTGGCTATAGCTGGTGGCACTGATTGTTCAGGAAACCAGCCTGCCCATATATGCCGATATATGGACCGAATTTCCAGTGCTGAACCAGCCAAAATTTGGTTCATGTATGGCCACCTGTACATTCTGTTTAGGCTGGCCATACATGGGTCATTTTCTTTTTCGTTCAATCAATGGGTTAAATGACAGAAAATTACTGGATTTCCCCATCCACACACAGCATGGATGGGGGAAATTCCTCCTGCTGAGCCCTATTCTGACAGTGGGCACCACCAGCTATACCAGTAGCACAGATAATGGGAACATTTTTCAGCCTGCACACAAGTTTATTTATAGATTTACTTGAGTACAACCAGGCTGCCGACACATGGATCGAAGTTCAGCCAGTCCCTGCTGAACTGGCTGAATTTGAATCCATGTAAAGCCAGCTTTAAGCTTAGACACTTCTTGTGCAGATTTAAAGAGAGAACAAAAACAAAAAAAGAGAGAATAAAGGAAGCATCATAAAGTGATGAAGGTCACTTAAGAGCAGGGGTCAGAAACATGTGAACAATCTAGGTCTAGATGGTTGTAATGCAAAGACAGGGGGAGAGTGGTAGTAGAGACAAGAGGTTGTGTCACAAGTTGGCGGCAATGGCTCAAAGGGAGAGGGCAGTTCTTAAAAACACTCCCAGACTGTGGCTCTTTCTGGTGACACAACAGAGAAACTTACAAACAATGACAGACTCCAGATGAACAGACATTGAATGAATGAGTAACATGTATAGCACTACAAACACAAACTAAATCACCTCAAGGCGCTTTTTGTAGCCAGTGGCCGTCTGTCTTCAGATTAGATAGGTCTTTTTTTTTTCCAAAGTGTTTATTGAATTTTTCAACAGGGATAAAGAGTACAATAATGCACATTGGTGAGCATAGGGAGCATGTGCGGACGCAGCCGCCATATTATGCTTGTAACATATAGAAATACAAACAAGGAGTCCAGATACTGCAGAACTGTAGCCATTAGTGGTAACAAACAAAATAAACAGAAACATGCATAAAGGAATGAAACGTCGTGGGTGGGGTCCCCTGTTCGGGAGGCCATGAGAAGCGTCAATCACACCCACCCTTGAACAATCGACTGTGGGAGATGCTTTGTTAGAGGGCGAAGCGTTCGTTTTAGTCTCCCCATTGTCACGGGGGAAACGGCTTGGTATAGGATATAGGAGACCAACTTACTTCTCATTTAGATACTTACGCCAGTCTCATTAATAATTATCTGGGTGGTAAGGTGGAGGTGTCTGGTAGTAGACAGCAGACCTTAGAAGCAATCAGGATATTATAGAGGGAGGGAGTAGGGGTCATGGCCACAGGGGGGGGGGATAGCACTGGGGGGAGAAAATAGGGAGGGGGACATGCCGCCACAGCTCGGTAGGGCAGTGGGAGGTGAAGGTATCTGGCCAGGGTCGTCAGGGTCTGATAGTCTTGTATTCGTCAGTCGTAGTGAAATGGACCCAGGCTGCCCAAGTTTCGGTAAACTTAGTAGGATTATCATTAGCCTGGTGGATTAGTTCTTCCATCTCCATTGTTTTTTGGAGACGCTTGAACCAGTCGGTTAGGGACGGGGGGTGCGGAGAGAGCCATTTAAGTGGGATGCACATTCGAGCAGCATTCACCATGTGCATGGTCAGGGACCTGCAATACCCTCTCAGGAGCGTCTGGGAAAAGTGGAGAAGAAACTGGGCAGGTGTGTAATCTAAGTTGTCAGTCGTCACGTGTGTAATGAGTCTATGGACCTCTGTCCAATAGGGTTGGATTTTAGAGCAGGTCCACCAAACGTGGAGGAAAGAGCCCATCTCCAAGTAGCACCGCCAACAGACCCCAGGGATTGCGGGATTAATTCTGTGGAGTTTAAGCGGGGTTTTGTACCACCTGGAGAGGAGCTTGTAGGCGTTCTCTTGCGTTTGAACATTGACTGAGCCTTTGTGGGCGAACCTATAGACTGTTTCCCAATCCCCCTCTGTAAGATCGAGTGCGAGGTCGCGTTCCCACTGTTGGTTAGCCCAGTGGATTTTGGAGGAATGTGTGGAAAATAATAGACCATAAATAATAGAGATTAGGTGTCTCTGTAGTTCCCTCTTGGAACAGAGGCTCTCGAAAGGGGAGTAGGGCCTGGACCAGTGGGAGGTTGGTGCCGTCTTGACTAAGAAGCGTCGGATTTGTAAGTAGGGCCAGAATGGGAATTCGTCCCTGCCGATGTTAGCGGCTAGTTCCGATTGGAGCATGAGTCTACCCGAGAGAAAGAATTGGCCCGCCAGTATCAACTCGTGGGGCCAGCTGTCAGACAGGAAAGCGGGGTGCATGCCTGGCGGGAAGTCAGGGTTCATTCTGAGGGGCGTCATGGGGCCGTGTCGGTCCGACAGTTTGTATTTATTACAGGCCTCCCAGAAGGCTCGCAGGGAGGGGAGTATGAAGGGGTGGTCTTTACAGCCTCGGGGAATGTTGCCTTGTGAAACCCAGGGCAATTGGGAAATCGGAATGGGAGAAAACTCCTGCTCCAGTCTCACCCAGTTCTTTCGTTCCCCGTTAGCGACCCAGTCATATATTCTCGCGAGACCACAGGCCAGGTTGTACCTGCGGAGGTCCGGTAAACCTAGGCCTCCCTTCAACTTAGGGACCGTGAGCCTGTCATAGCTCAAACGCGGACGGGCATCGTGCCATACGAATCTTACACAGGTCGATCTGTAGGATGATAGGAAGGCCGGTGGGAGTCTGATGGGGATCGTTTGCATGATATACAGTAGCCGGGGGAGAACGTTCATTTTGATCACCGCAATCCTCCCGAACCAGGATAGGTTTTTCGGGGACCAACCCCTGAGATCATGTAGGATCGTCTGGAGTAGAGGGGCATAGTTAAGGGAATACAGGTCTGTGAGGGAGGCGGGAAGTTGGATCCCCAGATATGTGATGGCTCTTGCATTCCATTTAAAAGGGAAGTTGGTCTGGCATAGATTGCACAGGGATTGGGGCAGTGAAACGTTCAGGGCGGATGATTTGGTGAAATTGATTTGGAAATTTGACAATACCTTAAAGTCCGCAAAGTCTTTCATTAAATTAGGAACTGTTGTGAGGGGGTCTTTGAGGAATAGGAGAATATCATCAGCGAACGCGGCAAGTTTGTACGTGCGGTCCTTAATGTCGATACCCTTGATCGTTGGGTTAGATCGGAGTCGTTTCAAAAAGGGTTCTAGGGTGAGGACGAATATCAGGGGGGAGAGGGGGCACCCTTGGCGGGTTCCGTTCGCTATGGAGAAGGCGTCTGACAGGTGGTTGTTCACTCTGACCCTTGCTGTGGGGCCAGAGTATAGTGCGGAGATATAGTTCAACATAAGCGGCGGAAGGTTCGTGGCTTTGAGGGTCGCTTGCATGAAGTCCCATGCCACCCTGTCAAACGCCTTCTCCGCGTCGAGTGACAGAAAAAAACCGGGGGATCCACTGGAGGACAGCCAGTGATGAACATTTAGGGCTGTGAGGGTATTGTCGCGCGCTTCCCTCCCAGGGATGAATCCGGCCTGGTCAGGGTCAGGGTCTATTAGTGTGGGCAGGTACGGAAGGAGCCTATTCGCGATCGTCTTGGCAAACCATTTAAGGTCTACGTTGAGCAGGGAGATGGGTCTGTAGTTGGACACAAAGTTTGGGTCCTTGTCGGGTTTGGGGAGCACCACAATATGTGCGGCCAGGAGGTCTCGGGGAGGGGCAGTGGTGGTGGCGAAGGAGTTGTAGGCCGAAATGAAGAAGGGTGTGAGAATTTTGGCGTAAGTCTTATAGTACCCGGCAGTCAGACCGTCAGGTCCCGGACTTTTGCCGGGCTTTAGTTGTTTAAGGGCCAGACCAACTTCTGCAGTGTTGAGGGGCCTGTCCAGTTCCTTCCTAGCCGTCTCCGATAGTTTGGTGGGGCCGTATTGGTTTAAAAACTCGTCAATTAGCCCCTGTCTGGTGAGTAGTGCCGTCAGGGTGGTCGGGGAGGGCAGGTTATATAAGTCGGTGTAGTATTGGACGAATAGCCTAGCGATGTCCGGGGTAGAGTGTAGTTTGACGCCTTTGCCGTCCGTCAGTGAGTGGACTGTCGCCTTGGCCCTCCTAGATTGTAAGGCGTTCGCTAGTAGTTTGCTTACTTTGTTGCCGTGTTCGTAGAACGTTTTCTTGGCCAGGGTATAGGAGCGTCTAATCTTTTTACCAATGATCTCCAGGAGCTCGGCTCTTGCTAGGCTCAAGTCTTGTAACGTCGCGAGGGCCTGTGAGTGTTTGTGTGCGGACTCCAACTGTTTAATCCTCCCCAGGAAATCGTCGTATTGTGCACGTCGTTCTTTGTTACGTTTGGCAGCCGCAGCTATCATGAGGCCTCTGACCACGCATTTGTGGGCCTCCCAGTTGACAACGGGAGCCGTATCTTCTGGCCTGTTTTCTCGGAAGAATGCCTCGAGATTCGCTTCAAGGTCATTGGTCAGTATCGGATCCGTAAGCAGGGATGGATCCAACCTCCATACCCGTGTACGGGGACGACACATGGGGAGAGACAATGTTGCCGAGATCGGGTTGTGGTCCGACAGTAACATGGGCTCTATAGTCGCCAAGGTTAACATGGGGAGATCTTCCTGACTTAGGAAAAGGTAGTCGAGTCGGGAGTAGCGGTCATGGGGGGCTGAATAGAACGTGTAGTCCTTTCCCATAGGGTGCAGAGCACGCCATGTGTCATGTAAGAGAAGTTCTTGGAGGATCAGCTTGATCCTCCTCAGAGCAGAGTACTGGGTTGATGAGGTGCCCATGGATGTGTCTAGTGTGGGGTTGAGGGGGGACATTAAAGTCACCCCCCAGCACCAGGGTCCCAGCCTTAAATGGTGTCAGCAGAGTCGACATGGACCTAAAAAAGGAAACCTGGCGCGTGTTCGGTGCATATACATTAGCGAGCGTGATAGTGTGGTTCAGATAAGAGCCTTTTAGAAATAGGTACCTGCCCTCCGGGTCCGACAACTTCCCTGTCAGCTTGAAAGGACAGTGTCTAGCTATCAATACAGAAACCCCTTTTGTTTTGGATTGCACGTTCGCGGCGTGGTGGGCTTCAGGGTAGTGAAAGTTGTGTAGTTTGGGCACTGCATCTGCCTTAAAGTGCGTTTCCTGTACGAACACGATATCTGCCTTGGCGCGGTGTAGGGTCAGAAGGAGTTGCGACCGCTTTTCAGGGAGATTAAGCCCCCGCGCATTCAGGGAAATCACCTTTAAGGCAGTGTTGTGAGCTCCTGTAGATGGATCTGTCATTGTGAGCGTGAGTGCAATCTCAAGTCAGGGTATAGTTTGGGAGTAAGTAACCGAGCTGTGGCGGGAGGGGGATCAGGGGTCTGGGTTACGCAAAAACGGTGGTGGGGGCAAAGGGCACCGGGCGAATCTCAACCTAAAGTGCAGCACCGCAGACGCGTGGCGCAAAAAAAAAAAAAGGGGGGGGCGAATCACCCAGTCAGAACGGGACGGTAGAAGGAGAGGCGCCTGGTGCGCCTCTTTTACGGGAGAGGAGGGGGGAAAGGAACCGATTAGGTGGAGGGGGACACAGTCCCACCGCCTGGTCTAGGGAAGGGGTAATCGGTAGAGTGCGGCCGTGTGGGGCACCCGTGTCACGAATGGGACACGGGTACCGTCGCACGCCTCCGCTTGTGGGTTGACCAGGGCCTTTGCCAGAGCACTGTCGTGTGACAAAGGGGAAATCTAGGTACATATATGCCACCCCAGAGTGTACACCCGCTAGGTTTGATCATGGGTGAAACCTCTGCGGATTCAAGAAGCTGTGGTGGGTACCATGTTTCAACCGCCGGATCAGCCGGCTGGTGTGTGAGCAGGGCTTTAGGGTTCCCCTGTAGGGGGGGAGATTCCGGACCCCCACCCCCCGGCGAGCACCCATCCCCAGGGCTGTCAGTATGCATAGTCCCACAATAATAAAGCAGTGTAACAATAATACCTAAGCAAACAGTGCAACAATGACCCCCAATAGGCACAGCTGTTCAGCAGTGCAAACAAGTCCCAACATGTGAAGTGGGTAGAACAGGGGGGTACAACAGTTTTCATACTCAACCTAGGGGCAGAGGAGTCCACCCGCGTGGGACCTGCCTGTCCTGTGAGCGGCAGCGGCCTCGCAGCTCTTGATGCCTACGGGCGGACCGGACTAGTCGAAAGCCCTTGGTGGTGAGCAGTCTAATGTCCTTGGCGTCGGAGTTCTCCGGGACCTTCTGCTCTTGGGCATTCGGCGGTGAGACGGGACTGTCCTGGTGATCTGCAGACGGGGGGCCGAACACGGTGGATGGGCTTGTGGACCAGAAAGAATGGGCCAGGTGCAGGCCTCTGGCTGTGTCTCTCGCGAATCGGAGATGGGCGCAAGGTGGTAGATCGGGCGTCTCCTCAGGAGTGGTCCCCCCGCAGCTAGAGGGGGATCGGGGCAATAATCCTGTGTTGTCCGAGGCGGGCGCTCTCCTTGCTCCCCGAGGGTCCTGTGCTGTCAGCCAGGACAAGCCTCACCTCCACGATGGCGTCTCCCCGGAAGTGGCGTAATTGTCGAGCGACGGAAACGGGGAAAGTCTCTACGGTTCGGATCCGGAAGTTGCGGGTCTCGTGAAGGATCCTGGGTGATGTAGTTCCGTGAGCGGGAAGAGGAGGAGTCCGAGAGTCCCAGTGAGCCTCCGGGGGGGAGGAGGAGGTGATCTCCTGCGCCGGAAGAATGTGGTGGTTCTAGGTCCCGTTACTGGCGCACTGCGGCATCTCGCTACTGAAGGCCCCAGTCAGACGGGATAGTAAAAGAGTCGGGCCGCTGCTTCCGGGATGTGGGATTAGCGTGGAAGTACCCAAAACAGTCAAACATGGGAATAAAAAAGTCAAACATACCAACTGCTAACAGTTCTGACGGGGAGCAAGTGGGTTATTCATTAATCCCTCCTGGCCCTACGAGCTCCAGGCGAGGAGAGTAAGTCCCGGTCACGTCCGGGGCCCGAGGCTGTGGAGCGAGAGCCCGAAGGGGAGCGTCTCCTGCGGTGCCTAGTGGGTTGAGTCTCCATGACTTCAGCTCCTGGACCGCTCCAACGGCCCACAGAGCGGCGATAGATGGCATACCACTCCGGAACAGCTACGGGCGGTATGCCCAGTGCCTTGAAAAAGTGTGGGAGATCCTCGGGGACCTTCAGATGTGCGGTGCGGCCCTGACGGGTGGCTGCCAGGCAGAAGGGGAACTTCCACTTGTACTGTATGTTCTCGGCTCGCAGAGCATCCAGTATGGGTTTGAGGTCCCGGCGGTGTTTCAAGGTTATGCCCGAGAGGTCCTGGTATAACTGGATCGGGGCTCCTGCATGTTGGAGGCGCTGTCCCCTGGCTAGTCTCAATCTCCTCTTTCATACCAAAGTCAGGAAGGCAGCAGACGATGTCCCTGGGCGGGTCAGCATCCCTTCCCCTTGGGCGTAGCGCCCTGTGGATCCTGTCCATGGTGATCACCGCATCTGGAGGCCGCTGGAGGATTGAGTTGAAGACCTGTGTGACCTCCTGTTTGATCCGGTCCCCTTCAATGGCTTCCGGGAGGCCCCTTATGCGAATGTTATGGCGTCTTCCCCGGTTCTCGAGGTCCTCCAGGTGCCGGTTAATTTCTCTCATCTGCAGGGTATGATCATCAATCTTCCTGGTGGTGCGCTGGAGGACCCAGCTGTGGTCCTCCTGGGCTTTCTCCGTTGCCGCGACCCTGCCATCTAGGGCTTTAAAATCTAAGCGCAGGTCCGCAATGGCCGCCGCAAGAGCATCTTTGATGTCGGTCGCCATTGCCCTCAGATCCAAGATGGTGATCGGAGGCGCCGCCGGTGTGGGGACCGGCGTGTGTTCAGGATTTCCCTGTGACACCGGAGGGAGAGCTGGAGGGGTCGCAGATAGGACGATGTCCTGCGTCCTAGGGGACGAGGTATGTGAGCGGCCTCGATTAGTTCCTTGGCGGGAAGCCGCCATTTGTCCACGGCCGGTCCGGAACATCTCCGGGATTTGTTGCCCCATAGCGTCAGATTGTTCCCTGGGGGACCGGGAACGGGAAGCCGAGGATTGCCTCGATGAGGTGCCCATCTTCAGGGGCAGGAACGGAGGTCAAAGGCACCGCTAAAGATAGCAAACACTCTGAGGTGGCAGGAGCTAAGCACTCAGCCAGCCATCTCTTAGCTCGGCTACGCCCCTAGATAGGTCTTAAGCTTCTTCCTGAAGGCCAGATGGTTTTCTTCCAAGTGGATGTCCGTGGGTAGAGCGTTCCATAGCCAGGGGGCCTTGGACTGCGAATCTTTGTTCGCCTTTTGATTTGTAGCGGGTCTTGGGGTTGTGGAGGAGGTTTTGGTTAGTTGACTAGAGGGGGCAACTAGGGAAATGGTGCTTTATTTTGTTTCAGAGGTATTGTGGAGCGTTTCATGGTGTACATTTGTGAGTGAGGCGAAGGGTCTTAACTGTAGCCTGATCCTTCATGGCTAGCCAGCGGAGGGTCCTCAGGGACGGGGTGATTGATTCCCAAGGTTTTTTTTCCCAGTTACCAGTCTGGCTGCTGTGTTCTGGATAACTTGTAGACATGAAAATTCCTATTTGGGAAGTCCTAGGTAGAGTGAGTTTGTGTAGTCAAGTCGGGAATTGATGATTGTTCCAACTATTGCTGTGACTCTTTCCAGGATGAAGGGGATGAGTCTACGCAACAGGCGAAGAAGGTGGTGAGATCCGCTGACCACTGATCCTATTTGTGCATTCATTGTCATGTCTGAGTTAAAGATGACTCAAGGCTTTTGACTTTAGTGCTGGGAGTGATGGTTTGTCCAAGGATGGTGGGTGGTGTGCACGCCGTGCTACGGTTTTTGTTTTGGTATGTGTGGAGAAAGAGAAGTTCTGTTTTGGATTCTTAGATCAGAAGGTTGCAGTGAGCAACCACACCGATACAAAAGTATCCAAAAAGTTAATGTTGGAAGATATATTTTCCAGGAAAGCTGACATATACTCAAGACTAGAGGCAAACAGACAACAGAAATTAGATTGGAAAGTTGCTGGAAGCAACCACACAAACAGAAGCAACCTGTCAGCTTGTCCTGGAATGGAGACTTGCCAGGAGAGCAAACAGTGTAGAGAAGAGCAAGGCTAAATACTTAGGGAACAGGAAACAACTCAGAGAGTGATCATGTATCAGACAAGTACTGAAAGGACTGTTCCAGGAAAATGGACACACTCCATAAAATAGCAACAGAAACACCACACAGGTGGGAATAGGACAGAAAAATGATCAGGAGACATAACAGATAGTAAGATGAGAGTACTGGAACTTACATTTCTAAATTTAAGTTAATAAAACTTAAAATTTCTAAAACAAGGTTACCCCCACATATTCTAGACAGGACTCTGAATACGGCCTAAAAGAGGTTCACTAAAGTATCAAGCAGCAAAAGAAATACCTTTGGGTAGCAGTTGAATCTGTAGACTGCGATCCCATATCTGTGGCAAACATTCTATGGCTTGAACCAAAAGATAGAATCTCTAATATAACCCTATATTTCCCTATACCGTATATGTGGGACACATTTAGGGATTCGCAAAATCTAAAATCTTCTCATAACCTTCTTTCTTTCCTTAGGAACCCTGCATTTTTTCCAGCTTGGGAATCTCCCGTGGCATTCACAGCCTGGTCCAAAGCCAATTTACTTAAGCTCCACAAACTGGTCTAAAACAATTAAATTCATACATTTGCTACCCTCTTGAGTCATATGGACTCCCAAGCAAGAGCGGATCCAGGGGGGGCAACAGGGAAATTGCCACCCCCAAGAAATCTGTTGCGGGCCGGGCGGGTGAGCTCCGCGGGTGGCAGTGAGAGCGGGCAGCTTCATGGGTGAATCAGAGAGCGGGTCGCTCTGCGAGCAGATCCGCGGAGGACCGGGCGGCTCAGTTTGTGGGAAGGCGGGCTGGTGAGAGAGTGGATAGGCTGGACTGCCAGGTGGCTTCATGTGACTTCGGGTGGGCGAGTGAGACGTTAGAGAGCAGGCTAGGTGTGTGTGTGTGGGCGGCTGGCCAATTAGCGAGCCAACAGAAGAAATCATCTCTAACCGCCCACATCCCTGCAGTAACTTCTGCCCTCACTGTGCAGGCAGCGTGGGCAGCAGAGAGATTACATTATCTCTCTGCTGCCTGACTCTGGGACAACAAAGCAAGAGACAAGCAAAATAGGTGACCTGGCAAGTGACAATCCGCAAGGTGTGGCAGGTGACATGCAAGTGACAATCTGCATCTGGTGGCAAGTGACAATCTACAACATGTGGCAGGTGGCAATCTGCACCTGGTGGAAGGCAAGTGAAAATCCACAATGTGTGGCAGGTGACGTGGCAAGTGACAATCCGCATCTGGTGGCAGGTGACGTGGCAAGTGACAATCTGCAAGGAGTAGTAAGTGACGTGGCAGGTGAAAATCCGCAACATGTGGCAGGTGACAATCTGCATCTGGTGGCAGGCAAGTGACAATCTGCATCTGGTGAAGGTGACATGGCAAGTGACAATCCGCAACAAGGTGTGGCAAGTGAAAACCCCCAACATGTGGCAGGTGACAATCTGCATCTGGTGGCAGGCAAGTGACAATCTGCATCTGGTAGCAAGTGACGTGGCAAGTGACAATCTACAACATGTGGCAGGTGACAATCTGTAGCTGGTGGCAGGCAAGTGACAATCTGCATCTGGTGAAGGTGACATGGCAAGTGACAATCCACAACAAGGTGTGGCAAATGACAATCCCCAACATGTGGCAGGTGACAATCTGCATCTGGTGGCAGGCAAGTGACAGGTGATGTGGCAAGTGAATCCGCAAGGTGTGGCAAGTGACAATTCGTAACATGTGGCAGGTGACAATCTGCATCTGGCGGCAGGCAAGTGGCAATCTGCATCTGGTGGCAAGTGACAATTGACAATCTGCAACATGTGGCAGGTGACAATCTGTAGCTGGTGGCAGGCAAGTGACAATCCGCAATGTGTGGCAGGTGACGTGGCAAGTGACAAGCTCTGGGCTCCCACTGATTTGCATTATGGTAAGTTGAACCATTTCATTTTATATTACAATGTAATAATAGAAATAATGTGCTTCATTCACAACCATGGTGCCAGGATGATTGTTTCCAATTTATTTTTATTAAAGGTTTTCTCAAATACAAAAAACTTTTACAATTATACAAGATTCAGTTACAATATACATCGTTCCCACTAGTTATTCAGTATATCGAATCTTGATTAATATCTACTAGATACTTTATCCTTAAAACCATATACCCTTCATCATTTATCTACTTTACACCTATTGTCTTACATATCCATTCATCCTCAGCTCCATTCATCAAAAAAACAAACAAAAAAACACCAGGATGATTGAAGCGCCAACGCCAGCACCGTCCCTGCTCCCAAGGTCTAAATTATTCCGCTAATTACAAATTAAAAATGTCTATATTCCATTCTTTAGAAATGGATCATTACTGAGTCAGATGACAATTCAATCATATTTGAAAGAGTGACCCATATATCAGAGGCCTCATTTCAATTCTATATCGGCAATTGAACACCACTCCAGATAATGCACTTCCATCCTATACTGATAAATGGGCACATGATTTGGAGCGCACATTTTTTGAGATCGCAGCTTGGTCTGGCCCTAAATCCTCCTCGCCTAATATCTTGGCAATCAAAACTAACTACAAGGTCCTAGCATGGTGGTATCTTGTACCGGCAAGGATCGCAAAATGTGTCCCATCATATCCGGGGATGTGTTTTTGAGGCTGCTCAGCTCTTGGCACCCACATACATGTCCGGTGGCAATGCCCTGTCATTCAAGAGTTCTGGAAGAGCATTTTTTCCAAGGCCTCATGCCGCGTACACACGATCATTTTTTGTGATGAAAAAAAAATGAAGTTTTCTGTGAAGTAAAAAACAACGTTTTTGAAACGTCACTTTTCAAAGACGATTTTGCATATACACCATCGTTTTTTTCACAAAAAGCGAGGTTACGTTCACCACTCTTTTCCATTGAAGCTCGCTTCATAACTAGCTTCTGGGCATGCGCGGGTTGAAAAACATTGTTTTAAACGACGTTTTTGCTACACACGGTGACTTTTTGTGAAACAAAAAACGACGTTTTGAAAAACGACACAAAAAATTCAAGCATGTTGGAATTTTTTTGTGGTCGTTTTTTTTAAGACAAAAAACAACGTTTTGCCCACACGATCAATTTTAATGACGTTTTAAAAAACAACGTTTTTTTTCATCGCAAAAAAACGACCGTGTGTACGCGGCATTAGAAACGAATATCCACACTGACACGGGAACGGCTCTTTTAAATCTTAAGCCAGCTGAGCTTACCAGTACCCAGTTCCAATTACTCTTACAACTTACCACAGTGGCCAAGCACCATAGCCAAGGCTTGAAAATCGCAGACTTTGGTTGCGGCTCCCTTATCTACGCTAAAATGACAGCCATTAAAAATGACAAAATACAGACATTTTTAAAAATATGGCACCCTTTGGTCAAGCACTGCTTACCCCCCTGATGTTGACCTTGGTATTTGAACTTCTCTTTTACTCGCTTGTAACATGTCCTGGACTGGAACTGCTCTACCGTATTGGGAGACTTCTCCCCCTCTGAAACCTGTTTCTCCCTTTTCTCTGTCTGATCTTCTGGGTGTGTGCATTCTACAGTAAGTACTCACTGGTAGGGATGAGCTTCTTATTCGAGTCGAGCGTATGTTCAGCTCGAACATCGTCTGTTCGTATGTTTGTCGAAATTCGAACAAAACAGGTCGTTCGCGCCAAATTCGAGTGACGCGCCACGGCCCATAATTTACTGCTGGGCGGTCTTGTGTAGAGTGTTGCGGCAGTGTTAATGAAAAGATCAGTCCTATAGAGAGAGAGAGACAGTGTCTTCATTACTAGATAGATAGAGCAGGCAGGCTAGTCAGTTTAGTTAAATTTACAGTGTGTAGAGGATATATATACATCCCAGGAGTTGTACATATATTTATACACTGTATAGTTTAGCTAGATCAGCTATTCCTATTTGTCAGGCAGTTGATTGTGCTAGCTGCAGTCTTCTAACATGTTGTATTGCCCGTGTGCTGTATAGTTTTTGCACCTAAACGTACTTGGTGTTTACTGCACTTGTGCTGTATAGCTTGCAATTAAACCTACTTGTAGTTTACTGCACTTGTGCCGTATAGTTTGCACCTAAACGTACTTGGCGTTTACTGCACTTGTGTCGTATAGTTTGCACCTAGACGTACTTGGTGTTTACTGCACTTGGGCCATATAGTTTGCAGCTAAACATACTTGGTGTTTACTGCACTTGGGCCGTATAGTTTGCACCTAAACATACTTGGTGTTTACTGCACTTGGGCCGTATAGTTTGCAGCTAAACGTATTTGGTGTTTACTGAACTTGTGCTGTATAGTTTGCACGCACCCATACTTACTTTTTTCACCCCTCTTATTTTGATACTACATCTTCACCTCTCTGAAACATGTTAGTTGCCTTCACTCACATTCTGCAATGGGTTCACTTCTTATTTACTATACCAGCGACAATTGGTTTCTCCTTTAGTTAGTTTAATATGCTCGCAGACAATCCCATACATAACCTATCTATGTGAACCCATGCCTCTACTCATCTCTGACAACAATATGATTGTTTGAATGTATGTTAAGCTATATGCACTGCAATGCGAGAAAATACTCACCTGTTTATGTACTTTATGTCTTCTTTCTTAAACTTAATTAAATTCTTTGACAAGAAAGAGGTTCACTAATCCTATCCTACAAATGATGCCCAGAAAGGCCATTCCTTTTGTAAAAACCCACAATTTCCTTTCTCAATGTATACAAAAGATCACCAGATGCCACGGACATATTCTGGCAGGAGATAAGGAACTATGCTCTGAGGTGAGACAACATTATTTACATGCATACAGATGCAGTTAAAAAAAAACTGATCACAGGGAAAAATATTTAAACTCCTGACCTAAATTGTCAGATAAAAAAAGTTTACAGCATATCCCACTGCTACAAAGACTACCTTTATTCTAAGCCCAGTTACGGGTGAAACACATTGGGGAATGTGGCTGATGTTACTTACAGTACTTGTCTAAAAACAAATTGAATTTCGAAAATGCACAGGTGTGCAGCACATTTTCTTGAATTTAGAAGTTTGTTACTAATATTTAATGCATTGTAATAATGTGCTAATATCAACCCTAAGTGCAATACAGTGGGTAAATATCACAGCGTGCAATGTCTGCGATGCTCCCCCTATGGTATGCACCGCAGGGAAATAGCAAACAAAAATGTGCAAACAAAAATGTGAATAATTGTGATAATTTGTGAGAATATCTGTTTAACAGGTGTGAACAAATGAGGTAATCATTTAGTGGAGACAGCCTAGTGCACACTGACACAGCCCAGCCACCCCTCCCTCTCTGTGAAGGAGACTCATCAGAAAAACTCTTCTTACTAGCTGTAGCAAGCTCCTATGGCGCTGATATTTAGAGAGCATGATAATACAGCAGCACCACAGCCCAGGAAATGGTAAGCTCTTTAAGCCTTAATCTGCCCGCATATCTCCTGCACATGGAGCACCCAGTGTAAATAAAAAGGAACTACCTTTATTGCTCTGGACCTTCCAGTCCCAGGAGAGGCTTCAACCTGGGTGGGTTGGTTCAGCAGTTTTTTTTTCTTATCTGCAGCTTCTCTCTTTCAGCGTGTCTGGTGGCCTGAAGTCCGACCAAAAAAAAGGAACAAGGGCAAGGGAGGAGGGGCCACCTATTTATCAGCTAAGAAGAAGGTGGTACTCGAGCACCAGAGGAGGGATTAACCCATGGTGTGCTGATGTGAGGCTAGCCAGGAAGTATTGCTATCAAGGGTGCTACATGGAGATACCAAGCCTGCAAAAGGTTGCTTTATTCTACTCCCCTCCCATTTACTATCAGTTGTAAGTATATATTATAGATACATTAGTGAAATCATAAGTACTTTAGCAATTTTAGGATTGTCTAAGCTTGTGGCCTTTTGATTTTTTTTAGGCCTCTGTCTGTCCGTGGTCTGTATTCATGGCATAGTTGTGTGCAGCCTATTGCATTATGGTGTGCACCCCAAAGCTCAAACACGCACATCTTTCTCTGCAGCCTCAGCTGCCCAGGACATTGAATGAGTGGGAAGTGCTCTGGGCTGAGTGGCTCCCTGTTCAATCACAAACTGAAGCATAGTAAACACAGTTTACCATACTTCAGTTATAATTGAACACAGTGAATGAGTGTGCGTGTTTTCACTGTGTTCATTTAGAAAAGGAAAGGACCGTTAAATGTCACATTACCCCCTTCCCTCACTCTCCATCCTAAAACATCCCCACAGCAGTTGGGGGTGGGGGGAGTGGAGGGGAGCCATTAGCACTGCGGTGGTGCAACACTGGGGGTAGCCCGAGCATTAGGGGAAATCAGCACCACACAGAGTGACCAGTGTGTGCCCTGGTAAATTGTTGGTAACTTCTATTTTTTTTAGATGTAGAAGTGTTATTTTTACACAAAAGTGATTGTAAAACGTTGAATGTATATTTTTGAAGAATAATGTCTAGAGATGCGAGCATAAATACACACCACATCTTAATTAAAGTGGAAGTAAACCCTTCTATCATTTTCAGCCAAGGAAGCTGCCATCTTGGCCTATGTTTAATCTTCAACTGCCGTAGTGCTGCACATGTGATCAGTTATGACACCAGCCATTGGATGGTTTGACAGTTTGGTTGAGAGCACAACCAATGTGACAGTTGGCAATCCCGGCATGCCGGAAATTTAACTGCTTTTTGAAACTGTTAAATCGATGGGTTTACTTCCGCTTTAAAGGGATTTTTAAGGTTCTAGAGACATCAATACAACAATATAATAAAATCAATACATTTTATTTATACATATTTCAAAAATGTTGTTAACAGTAAATAGAATACCGGTAGGTAATATTTCATAAAACCAGGTAACAGTTTCATACGGTCATCGTGTAAGTACAAAGGTTTTCGCCTAACATGTTACACTGTGTCGAATGTATATGTTTGTAAAACAAAGAAAAGAGGGTGCACCAACCTTGCGCATTACCCAGGTGGTATCTTTAATAGTATAAACAAAGAGACACACTCACAAACATGTTCAAGATAAAAGCATTTCACAGTCCAAAGTAGTAGAAGAAGTCGGACCATCAAGAAGGCTGATGTGTTTCGAGAGGTGATCCCTTCTTCCTCACAGCCCCTCACAATCTGTGATGTTGCATTGACCAGTTTAATAATATTGTATATGTTTGTCTGATCCCAAATTTGGGCGGTGATCATATATATTCACTTTTTTTATGGTTTTATTTGGTTTGGTATTACGATTTTAAAGAAGATAAAAAAATAATAATGACAATGTATGATGTTACAATGAGTGTGGTTTACCCTAGGTTATACCTCTAAAGTCTGTATTGTGGAGCTACAGTTACACGTGATCTCCACAATCTTGCGTTTACATAGGGCCACCACATCACCACTATCCTATTCATGTACAGGGCTTCAGTAGCTGCTTTAGTAATGATCGCAATGATCTCTGCAGGCTGGGTATACTATATATGAGTATTGTTTTTGTACACTATGGGGATTATTTACTAAAGCTGGAGAGCACAAAATCTGGTGCAACTCTTTACAGAAACCAATGAGCTTCCAGGTTTTATTTCCAAAGCCTAATTGAACAAGCTGAAGATATGAGGTGATTGGCTACCATGCACAGCTGCACCAGTGCCTCAGTTTTAGTAAATCTACGCTCACGTCTCTGTCTTTCACCTTGTAAAAAGAGGGCATGGTGCTTTCGAATCCTTGGTGTATCTTTTTTGATGATATGAGATTCTAGTATATCCCGCTCCAGAATTTTTCTTCTCAGTGTGCTGGCTTTCTCTTCATTGTCAGAAATAAAAGCCCCTTAGTACTCTATTCAGAAATAAAAACACGTTTTATTAAAAGATTTCCAGTTTAAATGTGATGTCCTTCTCTTTTTGGGGTCCCTTTATTGACTCCAACCACCTGCAGCCCATAATATATATTGGGACCCCATCCAAAAAATAAATAGATGCCACTGTGCCTACACAAATAGGACAATTTCAATATTTAACGTAATTCTACTATTTAACCGATTGCCGACCACCGCATGACTATTTACGACGACAGACTGGCACGGGCAGGCAGATTGGCGTACAGGTACGTCCCTTTGAATCTGCCGAATCTACGTTTCAGAGATATTTACATTATCTATAGGTAAGCCTTATTGTAGGCTTACCTATAGGTACAAATATTTCAGGAAGGTTTACAACTTCTTTAGGCTTGCTTGAAAATATTCCCTGGGTGTAGAATGATAGACGGTTGTTAGTATTTTTCTGGTAACAGTTAACAAATGTGTTTTAACTTTATATCTGCCAAATGTTTTAAACGTATTTATATAAAAGCAAAACTAGGTTGACCTGAATTACAGACCTCCTCTGTCATTGTCTTACAGGGATTTGCATTGTGTTTCCATGGTAACATAAATTAATTTAATTATACCTTGCACCACATTTTTCCAGGTATGGCATGAGCCAGTGGATTAGCTCAGCAGTGACTTTAGACAAAACATAAATCTGGGTTGATGTAGTCTCTAATTACTCAGTGTGAGAAATATATTCAATATTCAGTGCAGAGGTCGCACTTTCTGCACATTAATTGAAGATGATGTGGCTTGTAATATGCAGGATCACAGTCACCTAGGAGGACTATGGAAAGGAGACAGAAAGACTTTAACACTATAGTAACATTTAATAAGTCATGACAGAAAGAGCAAAATTATATATATTTCTGTATTGATCTACAAATGCTCATATAAAAAAAAATCTTAATGGTCGTAATGAGCTTATCACACTTAATCACTTAAGACCCGGACCAAAATGCAGGTAAAGGACCAGGCCCCTTTTTGCGATTCTGCACTGCGTCGCTTTAACTGAAAATTGCGCGGTCGTGCGACGTGGCTTCCAAACAAAATTTGCGTCCTTTTCTTCCCACAAATAGAGCTTTCTTTTGGTGGTATTTGATCGCCTCTGCGATTTTTATTTTTTGCGCTACATACAAAAATAGAGTGACATTTTTGAAAAAAAAACAATATTTTTTACTTTTTGTTATAAGAAAAATCAAATAAACAAAATTTTAGTCAAACATTTCGGCCAAAATGTATTTAGCCACATGTCTTTAGTAAAAAAAAATCACAATAAAAAAAAAATAGCTACCTAGCGGGAACAGCGACACTAATACAGCAATCAGAAAAGTTATCGCTTAGTGACACTGGCAATAGGGAGTGAAAGGGTTAACTAGGGCGGTGATGAAGGGGTTAAAACTTTATTAGGGGGGAGGAAGGGGGCTACCCTGAACCTAACACTAACTGACTGCCACACTGACACTAAGTGCTACCAACTTCTA
Organism: Rana kukunoris; assembly: GCA_029574335.1. NCBI lineage: Eukaryota > Metazoa > Chordata > Amphibia > Anura > Ranidae > Rana > Rana kukunoris. The sequence continues at coordinate 127,400,530 of CM056055.1, read as the reverse complement.
TTCCTCTTTCTTCCTCCAACTGCTCTGCAGGGGAATCAGTTCTAGAATCTGTGCCCCACCCACCCCTGTATGCCCCTTCACTCTTCTCCTGATGTCAGCTCCTGAGGGTATACAGCGGATTGTTTTATAATGGAAAATGGGGGGGGGGGGCTATAAATAAAATATGTCCTATTTACTGGCCCCTTACTTTCCTGAATGAACACAATGAGCAATCTGTACCAATTATTCACTGTGTCTATTTATCCCTAAATCATAGTCAACTGTTGCTTCAGTTTGTGAATAAACAGGAAGCCTCAAAAAAACTTCTTAATCATTCAACCATGCAGATGAGGCTGCAGAGAAAGGAAATAATGAATCTCTGTTCGCAGTCCCTTTCTCAGTCTCAAATTTGAGACATAATTTGGTTTTTCTCCAAAGCCCCCCAAACAGGGCAGTTAAAAAATAAAAAATATAAATAAAAAATATAATTCTACAAAAAATAAAAAATATATAAAAATTCTAACAAGTAATAAAAAAAATTAAGGACTTGGTCATGTAGTGCTCTCTGAACAGCAGTCAGCATTTGAATAACTCTTCAGAAAACATTTGATTAAAAATATGCCTCCTCATCATCTGCCTTAACCCTGCCTGCATTAGGGTGCCAGAACCGCATATTTTGCATGCAGCTGCACTATTCACTTGCATGGGTCTTGTTCGATGGGAGTATCATTTGTTGGCTATGAAGAATAGCATTGTGACTGTGGCATATGTCCACCCCTAGCCACTGCCTCTGTTGCTAAATGTGGTAGTGGTTGGTGGGTGGAAAAAGTCCAGCTCAACCTTGTTTTTTTTTTACCTCCCCCAAACTACATCTGTGAATGAGCCCTAAGGACTCATTCACACAGGTACTCTGGCCATGTGAATGAGTGGATTGTTCATGCAGCTGGAGCCAACTGTTATTCTAATGTCCTGTACACACGATCGGAAATTCCGACAGCAAAGGTCAATGTGAGATTTTGAATGGAAATTCCAACCATGTGTGTGCTTTTTCTGGCAACAAAAGATTGAGAGCTGGTTCTCAAGTTTTCCGACAGAAAACATTTGATCGTCTGTAGCAATTCTGACGCGCAAAATTCTGACGCATGCTTGAAAACAATTCCACGCATGCTCGGAAGCATTGAACTTAATTTTCTCGGCTCATCTTAGTGTTGTACGTCACTGCATTCTTAACGGACAAAAGTTCAGAGAACTTTTGTGTGACTGTGTGTATGCAAGCCAAGCTTGAGCGGAATTCTGTCGGAAAAAACACCCAAGGTTTTTCCAAAAGAAAATCCGATCGGGTGTACGTGGCATTAGGTGACACAGCAGCTATATGAACACAGCCACATATCCTAATATGGCAGGTGTTCAGGTGGGGGTGAGTGGCCTTGAATGCACATTGGTCCGGATTCATGACGGACTTACGCCGACGTATTCTAAAGATACGCCATCGTAAGTACAAATGTGCGCCGTCGCATCTCTGCGCCGATTCACAAATCTAGATACGCCCGACGTAACTTGCCTACAATGGCGTATGGTGGGCGCATAGTTAAGCTGGATGCATTCGGCGTTCCCATTTTAAATATGCAAATGAGTAACATACGCCGATTCACGAACGTAGATGCGCCCGGCCGCTTCATATAAGCGGTTTGTGTAAGGCTTACGTCCGGCGTAAAGTTATTCCACCATATAGGTGGCGCAACCCATTCAAAGGTATGGACCAGGGAACAGCCATCGTATGTTAGGTCGTTTACGTAGTACTACGTGAATAGGGCTGTGCGTAGGCTACGTTCACATCATAGGCAGTGTATTGACGTAACTTAGGCAGCTATTTCCACGTAACTGTGAGCATGCGCACTGGGATGCGTCCAAGAAACGACGCATGCGCAGTTTGTTTTTTGAAGCTCATTTGTATGGGGTAACGCTTCATTATAATATATCACGCCCACTTCCAGCCCACTTCCACCTACTTTGACTTACGTCGGCTTACGCCGACAACTATACGCTACGCCGGCGCAAGGTTGACCGCATATTCTTTGTGAATAGCATGCTTGCCTCTCAACGTTGTGCCGCCGTAGCGTAAAGACGATGCGCTACGCCGGCATAAAAATACGCCGATCTACGTGAATCCGGGCCATTGTCATTGTTTAAATCCATAAACCTGTCAAATTAGAACTTGTGGCTGTGTTTGTATAGCTGCTGCATCCCTGCGGCATAACATAGGCTGCCAGCACACAACTCCAGATGGCTCCAGCCACATAAACAAATGATACTGTACAGACCACATCGTCCATGTGAATATTTATTCAAACACAGATCTTTAACAGGAACTTTGTTATGTTTGTATCCACTAATGATTTTAGTGTATTTAGTGTATTAAATCCTTGCACCAGCGCTGCCAATACTCACACTTGTCCTGACATGCCTCCCCTGCACAGCCTTTCACTGGGAACCTCAGGCCGCGTACACACAACCAAATAAATCTGTTCAAATCGGTCTGACAGACCAATTTGATCAGATTTGTCTGCTGGGCTGTTTTGGTTTGATCTCTGTACACGCGATCAAACCAAAATCCCTGTCGGCAGACAGCGCGGTGACGTGGCGATGACGTTGACGCCGCCACGCTCCCGCACCAGGAATGTGCGACGCATGTGCGAGATGCTTTAAAATCTGTCTGCTGGAAAAATCTGTCTGTCCGCCCGTACACACGATCCAATCTGTCTGCTGAAAAAAAAAAAAAGGTGTTTGTTTGTTTTTTCTTTTTATGCCTCTCATTTATACTGCAAACTGAATGGGTTTCTTTGCAAGGCGATCGTTTACAATCACTTTCCTTTCCTTTTAATAAAACCAGTGGTTGGTATGCCTGCTGTTCTCCCAGCAACCTGTTTTATGAATTTCTCCATTTATTTGTTTTTACTGTGAGGCCTTGTACACACGAGGGGATATTTCCGCTGAACATGGTCCGACGGACCATTTCAGCCGAAAAATCCCCTCGTCTGTAGGGGCAAACGGACGCTTTTTGCCGGATTCATCCGGCGGAAAAATTTCAAAGCATGCTTTGAAATAATTCCGCCGGATAGCTGGCCATCAGATATGTCCGCTGGTTAGTACGGCAAACCAGCGGACATATCTTGCCGCACATGTGTCGTATCCTGTGAATGGATCCGACGCATGCGCGCGGAAGTGTTTACTTCCTGGTGCGGTGACGTGGCGGTCACGTGGCGGCGTCAACGTCACCGCCGCGTCACCGCGCTGTCCGTCGGCGGGGAATTTGATCTGATGGTGTGTACAGCCATCGGATCAAAACATCCCGGGCAAATATACGCTGTAAACGGTCCGGGGACCGTTTACAGCGGATATTTCCCCTCGTGTGTACAAGGCCTGAGAGTACTGTGAGAATTGTATTGCTACTTACTGTAGTTGGAGGACCTAAAAGTCTCAGAGTTCTAGTCTGAACTTCCCACCGTCATTGTATCATTTGAATGGCAATGCCAATGGTTTCCTGGTCTGTCCCATCGGCCTACCCACATGCATGCCCTTTGAGAACTACAAATCCCATGGCATGGTGAAAATTGTAGTTCACGACAGTGGTGCCTCTCAGTGGGAGGAAAGGACATCGCTGCTTTAATGATTTCTCCTCTGGCTGCTCAGAAATAGCTAAAATGTATGAATTTAATTGGATGCATACTGTAACATCTAGTTTAACAAAATGGACGGTTATAGTGGACTGAGTTGCAGAGACTGATGGGCGGGATTTCTAACTACCCAGAGTTTAGCTTTAAGGAGAAATCACCCAGTTTTGTTGATGTTACAAAATTAGAAACCAGAGTCATCTGGAATATTAGTTTCATAGTACAATAAAAAGGAAAAAGCCATCTCAGCAATAAAGACATCTACAATGTGTTTATGACCTTCATCCATAAATCACAGAGCTTGCGCTTTCCTTTAACATAATCCTTTCTTTACCCTGTCTTAAAAATTATAGACGTATGACAGATCTCCAATCCAATACTACACTACTAATGACTGCGTATTTCTGCAATATTGCTGCACATAATTCTCATTAAATTTGAAAAACATTTCATAAATAGGAGTGAAAAACAAAACTAATATTTTGCAACATTACAACATGCCACAGCAGCAAAAATGTAATCTACCTTCTTTTTTTTAATACAAAACTGGCATTGAGGACAGCTCAAGTGTTTCTTTAGTGCTACATTTGTGCTGTTTTGTACCAGGAGATGGGAAAAGGCAGAAGCTGCAGAGGGTGGGATTTGGCAAAAGGAACAAGCTGTAGGTGGTGGAGTAGGGTAGATAAACTTGCTACAGGGAGCGGAGCGCACATGTGACGTCACTAGTTGTTGGAACCTTTTGTGTCTAAGTGTGTTTCTAAGTGCCTATTGCTATCACAAGAATGTCGGAACCCAGAGTGTCAGAGGACTTGCAAGGTCAGGGCAACCATTGGGATACAGTTCTTTTGAGCGGCCTTAATGGGAATAGCGATATATATATATATCTATATATATATATATATATAGATATATATATATATATATATATATCCCTATACATAGATTTGTAGCGCCCCCTTACTTTCAGTACGGGCACTACGCTAAAGTTAGTGGGTGAATGGGAGAGTTACTTTTGCTCCCATTCATGATTTGTTAAATTACAGGTTACTGTTATTCCAGAACCGTCCTGTGGGTCAGTCTGTGTTCCAGGGGTGCGATCCCACCCCTGGGCGACAGTTGGCGCTAGAGGGGTTCTGGCGGAGCCGCTTTTCCCCAGCAGCCAATCAGAGGAGTTTTTCCCTCGCTGGGCATGCTGGGGAGGGGTATATCTGTAACAGGCACCATGATTCTTGGTTCTCTTTGCGGGGTCCACGTTCCAGGTGCGGCATCCACCTTTACGGTGCGCGCATCCACGGACCCCGCCCGCATGGCCCGCCTGGCCCAGAGCTGCCTGCTCCAAGAAGATCCATCCAGATGTTGAAAGGGGCCCCAGTGACTTACTGGGTCCCCAACCCTACTGAAAAGATCCGAGGCTGTATGCCGTTCGGTGGGGGATCGGCTTGAGGAGAGCCCGGAGGCAGGTTATACAAAAGGGCTTGAACGAACCATTGGGGATCTAGTCATCAAGACGTGACAGGTATATGTCAGCTGTCAGTCATTGACCATTTATTGCATTTACTGGGAGGATTCACTCAAGATCTAATTTGTTCTCTGAAGTACTGAAGTTCCAGGCCTGTGGCAGGGGCCCGAGCCAGGCCTGTGGCAGAGTCCTGTTCCTCCCAGCGATCTATAAGTGACATTTCGGCTGCCAGGCTTGTGGCAGAAGTCTGTCCGGGAGCACTTCACCCACTCGGACTGGAGTGGCGATGAGTTCTACATATAGTTGAAAGCAGGCTTGCTTTCCTTGTTATCCAGGCCTGATACTGCACTGTTCTCTACTGCTCTATCAACCTTTCCTATCCTGTCTTCTGTTGATGTTGGCCATGCCAGGCCTTTAAATAAAGCTTTTGAAATACCCATTTGATGGCTGAACATTCGCTCGCCGCTGCTGCTCACTGCTACTACCCCTAGACACACTACAAGGTAACTTAATACGCTGATCCCAAACAACAACCAGCGGCTCCTTCGGGGGTGAGTGCTACAGATATATATATATATATTATATATATACATATATATATATATCTTATATGTATTTATTGTGACAGAACCCACTGTCACTGTGTTTTTTTGGAGGGTGCTGTGGGCTGGCCTCCTACCCACAGTCTATGGCCCAGCAGAGAACAAGAGACTTTGGGATAAAATGGCAATGTAATGAGGTCTCTATATAAGTTGTATCCATTCTCCCCACCCCCCATCTTGTTATTGAGTTTAATTATGTTAGGTCATGGTACATAAACATCCCCAGTGGGGGATGTGTATGGAGGGGTTCCCTGCTTATCATAATCCCTTGGTGCGTTTCAACTGTAGTTGTTTGAATATACAAGCGTTGAGTTCCATTGGTTCTTCCTTGTCCCCTACCCTCTCTATGGCAAGGCTAAGGGGAGTGTCCCTAACTGTGTTTAAAGGTGTATGTTTAGTACTTAATAAACAGTTTATGCTCTGCATGTTTAACCCTCAACATCTTTGTGATTTGCCTTGTGATTGGGAGGTCAAGGGCTGGTTATGGTGAGTCTGCCAGCTGCGGGTGCATTTGGAGAACAGAAGACACAGGTCTGGCAGAAGTGCCCAGCCAGGGGAACTGAGATCTCACACAATTCCTATCAGCAAAGAATTTCTGCCGGCTACAGGCAGTTGGGGGAATACGACAGCCAGCGCGTTGAATGTCTCGGGCCTTCTAGCTAAAGCACAGTTGAAAGTTATCTTGATAGGAATGTAACCATCGTAATCGGACAGTTCCAATTCCCCAAATATTCAACTCATCAATATTACACAAGGGGATGTGGTTCAATTACTTATGATAGAAGTTGTTGTACAGCAGCCTTACTTTAGCTCCAGTGTCCAATAATGCTTGTGTATAGATGCGTTCAGGTGCCTCGGAGGTATGTGTTCAATCAGGCCTCCTTGGAGGCGGTGTTTTAGAGTTAACTGCTTGCCTAGTGAGGTGTGCATTGATTTCCTGTTCCATTCTTCTATTTTCCGGGGATTTTAATTTTGAGTCGTGCTTGAGCACCGGCGGGTGTGAGAAGACTGAATACTTGCGTTCACCTCTTTGTTTTCTTCCAATTTCTCTTCTTGTCCTTGGAGCACAGCCTTCCCTTAGGACTCACAACTAGCTCCCTCATTGAGGTTCCTTGAAGTTTCCCACTGGCTTAGGAAAGAGGAGTTTCTGTGAAGCTCTCAAAACTTCACCAAAGAGTTGAGGGTCGACACCCACCTTGGAACACTTAGCTTGGAAAGGTCCGGCTCTTCAGCATCCATAACACTTCCTCTCTAGTCCTGAGTACTGTTTTGGTTCACTTGCACGACTCCCCTGCTCCTGAGCTTTTGCTTGGATCTCTATTACTCACATCAGCGCATGGTACATCTGAGTCTGAGCCTGTGCTACCTGCACCAGGTGCCTGGTATTGAAGTTGTTAAAGATTAACTTTTCATATCAAGATACTGTGAATTCAGTCCCATTAAAAAGAAAGTAGATTACATTACATTTTCCATACATAGCAAAACTACATTAAAAAAGCAATGCTTTTCTCAAAATATCTGTATAAGATGTCCCACCATGTGGTAAATGGTTATACAAGTCTTCCCATAAATTGTAAAGGCTTCAACAAGCTTCCACTTTCTCAGCATCTGCAGTACTTAATACACATACTGTATACGTGAGCCACTAAACATAAAGGTCAATATAGTACTTCTTCCCAGGATGTTTTAAACATATGCCAAAAGCATTGCCGCTTGTTGACTGATGAGCAGTTTAAGAAATGTATTTCAGAAAAACCTGCAGTTATCTATTGCAGAGCCTGGGCCTTACTTACACTGTTCGATACGGATGAATGAAAAATGGGACAGGTTACAGTTTAGTGAATACATAAATAGGAATTTTGATTACTGCCCATTTCTAATTGAGGGTTGACCCTTTTTTGACTCTTTCCACAGAAAAGAAACTCAGGTCTATATCCTGATCTCTGTGCATGGGTCCTAATATGTTGGGAAGACCCACCGCATGGTCATGAAAATAGTTCACTTCTATAATATACAAACATATATTCTTATGTCCCCAGTGGCTAGGCATTTTGTGTTAAAACACAATAGCAAAATGCATGGATTGAAGATTTGGGTGTGGTTGGGAGGTTCCCTGATATGCAATTTGGAGAATATGATAAAAAAAAATAAAAAAAAATTCTACAACGCAAACCTAGGTGGATTTGGAAACTGTGTGCAACCCCCCTCAGGTTTTAATGAAAGTCTTATGCCACGTACACACGACCATTTTTCGGGTTGTAATTTTTTTTTTTTTAATGTCATTGATAAACGACCGTGTGTCGGCTCCAGAGCATTTTTCACAATGTAACGAGATCCGGGGGCGGCATGACGTGTGGGACGTGACACACGCATGCCGAGGGAGGCGTCAGCCCGTGCTACGCCCGAGGCTAGGGGAAGGAGGAACGAGTGACCGGAAGACCTATGGGAGGCATCCGACGTCAGCGCAGCATGAGAGGCCGCGATGCGGACGCCGACAGCTAGCCGCTCACCACCACCCCACCGCCCGCAAGACCAATGCGGCAATCTCCCCTCTACTTACAAGCCCCTGAGCAGTTGTTAAAACGGGCGGCGGAGCATAGAGGCACCAGCTGGGGCTGTGACAGAGGACTGCTCGGGGCATCCACCTGACTCCCCCCTCCTACTCCTCGGGGACGCTCGCACGGGCACAGAAATTCAATCCCTGCTATTCGGGATCGATACCATTCACGAGCAGCTGCAAAAAAAAAAAAAAACTCAAATCCCTCTACAGAGAATGAAAAGTCCCGCGGAGCGGTAAGATCTTTCTGATTTTATATTGTTTGCTGGGATGTATGCACATAGGAATACTCGGTCCTCCGTCTACTTCATGCTATGAACTATTGATTATATGCATACAGAGCACAAGGTAAAAACTACAGGTAAATACCAGAGATTACCCACGTTTCTCTCCATTGATTTGCGGTGCCGCTGCTTGATATTGACCCCCTCGCTCCCACGTCCTGTAAATTGGGGGACAGGACAGGACGGGCAGCGGAGGTAGCGGGGCATATTTTTTTTTTTTCTCGTAAATGACACGACAATAATCAAACGGTCTGTGAAGTAGGGGGGTTTTGTGAGTATAAGCCAGGTCTCCAACCTGTCCTTTTCTCTTCTTCTCACGGTCACCCTTCCTTCCTCCCCACATTTTTTTTTTTTTTTGTGTGACTGGGTTGGCCCACTGTTCTTTGAAGAGACCTGCGGGACCTTGCATAAGATAGTACTGGGTTTGAAAACGGGCCCCTGCATTGTGTTCGGTGGAAACAGCTCCCCCTCCCCCGATGGAGCTCTTGTCTGAACAAGTAGACCCCCACTAAATAACTTCTCGAGGACCATCTGAGGGCCATTTACCCCCCTGTGGCGGACTGTACTACAGATCCTTCTCCCTTTAAAACACCTGAACAAGCTTATTGTGTGTAAACTTACTCCAGACGCATATCTCTCACGGACCCTTCGGGGGAAACAAAAACATATGGGCAGATAGCCTCTAAAAACAACAAATTAAAAAAAAAAAAAAAAAAAACCCGGCTTGGGAACACAGGTATTAATGAAACCTGACTACGAAACTCCCCGTTGGGAGTCAGGGAGTTGATAAGCTGGGGAAGTGAATTAGAACCCGAGCGAAGCACAACATGAGTATGATAACCAGGGGCACGGCTCCAAAAATCCCTAAGGAGATTCCTCCCACTAGCACCATCAGACAATACATGTCTCAAGGAGGAGGTATAAATAGTCCTGCAAATGGTAAGAAAACTGGCAAAGCCGGCACTACGAGAAAGGGAGGGGGAGGCATAACTGCACAGCCCACTGATGTGTCTACAGAGGGGGAACAGGAAGCAAGCATGATGGAAGAAGGCATCACAGAGCCGCACAGGCCAATGATGGGTGATCTGGACAGAATGTTAAGGAGGTTGGAAGACGTTATTAAAGCGGAAATCAGTGGTCTTAGAACAGACATAAGTAACATGCTCCTCAGAGTAGAAGAAGCTGAAAAACAAATGGAAAAACAAGAGTTGGTGATAGACCAACTTAAAAATCAATACCTAGAAATGAAGCTAAACCAAAGGAACCTTCAATATCGTTTAGAGGACCAAGAAAATCGGCACCGTAGACAAAATTTGAGGATCAGATCTATCAAAGAAGATAGGGGAGAGGATTTAAGACTCATAATGGATACGCTGTTCCTCCCCTCTCCTTGAGGGCAAAGCGGGAAAACCTCTTAAAATTGAGCGGGTACACCGTGTAGGTAGATTCAAAGACAACACCAGTGAAAGACCCAGAGATGTGATTGTAAGGTTCAGGCACTACGAAGATAAAGAGGAGATCTGGTTACAACTAAGAAGAAAGCCCCCCTTAATTTACAACGATTCCGAGATACAAATCTTCCCAGACTTGACCTGGGAGACTTTAGCTAGGAGGAGATACCTCAAACCCCTTACTGAACAGTTGAGGATACACAATATCAAGTACCAGTGGGGTTTCCCGGCTTGTCTGGTTGCCCAGAGAGATGGGGTGTCCGCTAAATTAATTTTTCCAGAAGACCTCCCCACTTTCTGTAGCAAATTGGATCTGCCAAAAATAGAAATCCCAGGATGGAGCGAGTGAACGAGGAGAGGAGGGGGGTTGTGGGGGGAAGTAGGGAGGGATAGTGGGGAGTGGGCCTACCCCAGGCCAAAGGCGGTACCCCGTCAAGGAAAACAGGGCCCAAGGAGAGGGGGAGGGCCTAGACGAGGGAGGCACGGGCCAGTACCACCTCAACCTACAGATCCAGTGGGTATGGGGCATGACGACCCCCACGGATCCGAGGCCTTTGCTAGGGAGGGGGGGATGGGGGAGGGGGGTAGGAAATTTAGGAGGGGGGGGTTAAGGGAGGGGGTGGGTAGAGGTGGGGGGAGGAAAGAGTGGGGACAAGGGGGGAGGGAAAGGTGGCGACAAAGGGATGGGGGCTCTCAGGAAGGGGGTCGAAATCGGGAGGACAAAGGGAAGGTGGCTCTCAGGGACCCTGTAGGAAAATTTAGGATTGGAAGTGCCAAATGGCGGAAGTAAAGTTCCTATCTTATAATGTAAAAGGCCTGCACTCTCGAGGTAAGAGAATACAGATTTTGGAAGAAATCAAACTGTACAGGGCGGATGTGATTCTCCTACAGGAAACACACCTGACCCTGAACTCTAATATAAGACTGTATTCTCCCACATACCCCACTTGGTACTATGGCGACGCCATAACAAACCGGGCTAGAGGGGTAGCCATTGGTTTTGCCAGAGGGGTAAATTTTGCCCTTATGGCAAGATTGGTAGACCCAGACGGCAGGTACCTATTTCTAAAAGGGAAAATTGGAAATCACGTATATACCATTGTTAATGTTTATGCCCCCAACAGCCAACCCATAAAGTACTTAAATAAGATTTTAGACAAAATGAGCGCATTTGCAGAGGGCTTCATATTACTGATGGGGGACCTGAATTTTGTTCTAGATCCTAAAGAAGACAGTACCTGCCCGAGGAGGAACATAAATAACATAAACTTACAAAAAATTAGACGCAAGATGGTGGACTGCCAGGTGGTCGATGCCTGGAGGGCGTTCCATTTTGGAGAGCGGAATTACACATTCTACTCCTCACCCCATGGAACGTATTCCAGGATCGACTACGCTCTGGTAGACCACAGGTTGCTTGATTATGTCACAGAAACAGGCATAGGTATAATGACTATATCAGATCATTCTCCTATCACGATGACAATCAAAACTGCATATATTAACACCAAACAGATGCCATGGCATCTCAACGATTATTTGATTCGCGATGAGGCCGGAGTTGAGAGGGTGAGAATGGAATTAAAACAATTTTTTGAAACAAACGATACAGATGAAATTTCCATGGCAATGTTATGGGAATCTCATAAGGCTTACATTAGAGGGATCTTAATTGCAGAAGGCTCCCGAAGGAAAAGGGAGAAAAACAAACAGAGGGACACCCTGATTGGTGAGATAGCAGATCTAGAGCAAAAACACAAAGAAAGGGGGCAAAAAAATACATATCTTAATTTAGTGATAAAGAGAAACGAATTAAAGGAGATAATGGAATCAGACGCCAGGGTCAAACTCAATAACATCTTGAGGGAGAGGTATATGTGGGGCAATAAACCAAATAAATACCTAGCTAAAATAGCACAAAAAAAGAAAACAAGGAACTATATCGAAAAAATTAGGCGACCAAATGGCGAACTTGTGTATGCCACTGCAGATATTGCTGATACCTTCAAAAAGTACTATGAAGAACTTTATATGATAAAAAGATTGGATGGGCACGAGGGAGCTAGAGATGAGAAAATAAGAGACTTCCTAGATAGAGCGAATCTACCAAAAATCGATGAGGGACAAAGTTTAATCCTAGATAGACCTATGACAACTCTTGAAATCAAAAACGCCCTAAAATATATGGCTGTGGATAAGAGCCCCGGCCCCGACGGGTTCTCGGTCCTGTATTACAAAAGGTTCAGCGAAATTTTGATACCCAGACTCTGTAAGTATTTCAACGATCAGGGTACCAAATACCAACTCAGCCTTGAAGCCTCAACAGCTGCAGTGGCTATTATTCCTAAAGAAGGGAAGGATAGATCTCTCTGTTCTGGGTATAGACCCATATCTCTATTGAACATAGACACTAAACTTTTTGCTAAAGTTTTAGCCGAACGTTTGAAGGGAGTAATGCAGAGTCTGGTTCATCCCGACCAGGTGGGGTTTGTCCCCAACAGGGAAGGTAAGGACAATGCTATTAGGGCCCTACTATTGATGCAAAAGACCCAGAGGGATGGGACCCCAAGTCTACTCCTGTCAGTAGACGCTGAGAAAGCCTTTGACAGGGTAGACTGGGGTCTCATGATACACACACTAGGGGCAGTAGGACTAGGCAACCGGTTTGTAAACTGGACTAAGACATTATATCACCAGCCTACCGCAAGATGCAAGATCAATGGCACTCTCTCAGAAACTATCAGATTGAGAAACGGGACCAGACAGGGATGTCCCCTGTCTCCCCTCCTCTTCATTTTGTCCCTGGAATCCCTATTGTCTACAATAAGAAATGAACCAGAAATTAAAGGGATCCGGGTTGGAGAGGAGGAGCATAAGCTCTCTGCCTTTGCGGATGATATCTTGTTTTATATCACGGTCCCGGAAAAAACTATCCCTAAGATCCTTCAGATATTAGAAAAATATGGAATCATTTCCAACTTTAAAATAAATGTAACCAAATCTGAGATCTTAAATATAAACCTCAATAAAAAACCAAGTGAATCTAGTTAAGGAGATCTGTGATTTCCCTTGGCAGAAAGAATTAAATTACCTAGGGATTAAACTAGCCAACACGGAAAGGAAGATTTACAAGATAAATTTTATACCATTATTAAATGAAATCAAAAACGAACTGACGAGAATGAGAAACAAACCCATCTCCTGGGTCGGTCGCATCAACATCTTAAAGATGATTTACATTCCTAAAATACTATACAAATTTCAGCTACTACCAATCTCGCTACCCTCTCAATATCTGAATAAATTAAATTCTGTGGCAATGAACTTCATCTGGAAAAATAAAAAGTACAGAATTTCCCTCTTAAATCTGAAACAGGACAAACTGGACGGAGGCCTTGCGGCCCCAGATATTAAAAGTTATTACCGGGCGGCGATACTCTCCAGACCAGTAGAATGGGCCAGGGACAAAGAAGAGAAACGGTGGATCCAAATCGAGAAATTCCAAACAAATGATTTACAAAAAAATTTTTTTATGGATCCCAACTCAATATCGACCACTGAAGCACAATTTATTTTATCTCACAAAAAGCACATTAAAAATGTGGGACAGGGTACTGACACTCACAAAAAACCCTCGCAACTCCCCACTCATTAACTTAAAAAACAATCCATATTTCGCACCTGGTGAGGATAAAATTGGGGGAAACTGGATCAAAAAAGACACGGTATATCTGGCGGCCTTTGAGGTTCTGAAATTAAGAGTTGACACATGGAATTTAGATAGCTGGCACTATTCACAGATAAAACATTTCACTAAGCAACTACCCCAACCATTACGAGCGGGGTCGGATTTGACTCCCTTAGAAAAGCTATGCACAATAGAGAACACTAGGGGCACGATATCCAAACTCTACAAAATACTTATAAAGATTGGAGCACGAGGGGCCACACCACTAGTAGAAAAATGGGAAAGGGAGTTAGGGATCGATAGAGGGAACAACTCGATCAATAGGATAATGCATTTGACCCATGCCTCGGCCATAGACTACTCCATAGCGGAGATGAATTACAAATGCATCTCTGGATGGTACCTTACCCCGGTACAAACTAGCAAATTTAAGAGGGACCAGTCGGCCGATTGCTGGCGAGGGTGTCGTGAAAGAGGCACTATGGCCCACCTATGGTGGACATGCCCTATAATTAAAGAGTACTGGAAATCCATCCTCTCATACATAAAAGAGATTACAGGTCTCGAGTTAAAGATGGATCCGTGGACTTGCCTTTTTCACTGCAATGAAGGGGGAGTGAAGAAATATAAACGATCTTTACTCCCGCACCTATTAAACGCAGCTAAAAAGCTGATCCCAAAAAAATGGCAGGAAAAGGAAGGTCCACAGATCTGGGAATGGATAGAAGCGGTCGAACAAATGTACAAGATGGAAGAACTGAAAGATTGTGTTACTGACGCGAATAACGATTATCGCTCCAGATGGCATAAATGGAGGCTTTTCAAAACAACATGGAATTTTGTAATAGGTCAGAGGAGATTGGGGGAGTAAGACTGAAATGAGATGCTACAGGAGGTGGGATCGGAATAGCATTTCTCTTTCTCTTTGCCTTTTTTGTCCTTCTCTTTCTTTGAACTTCCTATGGGAAAAAAAAAAAACCCTATGTGAGAGTCCTGGGAGCCACCAGGGGGGGTGGGGGAAAATTTTGTTTTTGTTACCCCTACAAAAAAAAAAAAAAAACACAATCATGCGAAGAAGTAAAAAGAAAATCAGAAATGATTCACAAATGATGCAAATCCGCTAGTCGAGACGATCGAAGCCTCAAATATGAGCGGGTCTCACACGCAAGGTATGAGCTGATGTGGAACAAAAAGAAAAAAAAGAAAAAAAAAAAAAAATTTAGAACATGCTCTAATTTTTCACGACGTGTTTAACGTTGTAAAAAATGGTCGTGTGTGGGTTTTAACGACGTGAAAAACATGCATGCTCAGAAGAAAGTTATGGCTTTGGCCAATTATGGCTCTCTGTACTGACGGCGCTGTGATTGGCCAAGCATGCGGGTCATAGTGCAGGCTTGGCCAATCATCAGTGCACAATGCCGCAGTGAATTATGGCCCGTGGCGCGTCACTCGAATATGGTGCGAACGACCCGTTTTGTTCGTATTTCGACAAACGATCTAAACATACGATGTTCGTGTCGAACATACGTTAGACTCGAACACGAAGATCATCCCTAGTGACAATCATAAATCAGCTTATCATTGACATCATTTTGCGGTTACTTGATGTCCGCTTCCTCAGAAGCCATAGATAGGCACATAATTTATTTAACAATGTATGTCACAAAACTAAAAATAGAGAAATAAACATTAGTATTTTTGTACATTGTGGAAAATATATTATTATTATTATTATTATAGTTCTATAGATAAGAGTACTAATATATATCCATCATTAAAAAAAATCTCACCATGGATGCTGTATCAGGTAAGTGGCCAGGAACCTGGGCCAGGGAAGCAACCCACCCTGGAGTACACAAGAAAAATGCAGTATAACCTACATAAATTGGTACAACCTAGATACAATTTTTAAATTAGACATATGTCAGTATATTCATATTCTCTTCTGGTCCACACAAAGTGGCCAGGTGGTAAAATATATTGGAATTATAGATATTATTATTTGTATGTATGTATGTGTGTGTGTATATATATATATATATATATATATACACACATACATACATATACCTTATTTTAAAGAGACATCTGTTCTATCCCCACAATGTCACCTTGGTATATTGTATACGGATAGCCCCTCTGGGTACAGGGAGGTCTGAAAATAACAATTGATGGTAGTTGTAATTATTCATATTATGTATCATTCATCGACTGCGTCCTGATGGAATCTTAAAAATTATTATATAAATATATGGTTTATATATTATTATTGTTATTTTTATTATTTTATTATTGTTATTTTTATTTTTAATTTTACCTGGATTCTTCACATATATTGTGGCCAGAGGTAGATCTGATATATTTCTTTAGGGAAATGTTGGTGAACTAAGTGAATGTGCACCTGTGTATTAAGGGTGAGCTTCGAATTCGAGTCAAACTCATGTTCGACTTGAATGTTGCCTGTTCGCCGAACAGCGAACAATTTTGGGTGTTTGCGGCAAGTTTGTGTGAACTTTAGAACCCCCATTAAAGTCTATGGGACTCAAAATCTAAAGTTCCAATTTTCAAGGCTAACATACAAGTTATTGTCATAAAAAAAAACAGTTTGGGGACCTGGGTCCTGCCCCAGGGGACATGTATCAATGCAAAAAAAAGTTTTAAAAACTGCAGTTTTTTCAGGAGCAGTGATTTTAATAATGCTTAAAGTGAAACAATAAAAGTGAAATATTCCTTTAAATTTCGTACCTGGGGGGGGGGGGGTGTATAGTATACCTGTAAAGTAGCGCTTGTTTCCCATGCTTAGAACTGTCCCTGCACAAAGTGTAATTTCTGAAGGAAAAAAAGTCATTTAAAATCACTTACGGCTATAATGAATTGTCGGCTCCCGGCAAAAGAGAAAAGACATTCCTAAAAAAAAAAATGCATGGGGGTTCCCTCAAATTCAATTACCAGGCCCTTCAGGTCTGGTATGGTAATTGAGGGGAACCCCCGCGTCAAATAAAAAATATGTGGTGTTCGCCCAAATATCTATTCCAGACCCTTCAGGTCTGGTATGGATTTTAAGGGGAACTCCACCCCAAATAAAAAAAAAATGGCGTGGAGTTCCCCCCAAAAATCCACACCAAACCCTTTATCCATTTATTTGCGACTCAATTAGTCACTGCATTCTCGTGGCTTGTTCCGGATAAATCCAACTCGGCCTGAGCCACTGAAGCGGCGGTGTTGGGGTCTGCGGAGGCTTTGTCAAATCTCCTATTGCGGGGTCCGAAGGCTCCGTACAACCTGACCACCTCTATTTACACCACCCTTTTGCCTGTGAGAAATATCCCTCAACGGCAGTATCCCCGAACGCCCCCCCTCTGGAACAACCCCACACTACGTCACTTTCTTAACATCCCAGATCCGGTGGTGTGGACCAAGTATCATATTAAAATTCTCTCGGATATCACCCCAGACCTCTCTATTTTCTCCTTTGATCATCTAATGTCTAAACACAATGCTCTGCCCTCACATGGATTCAGATATCTTGAGTTGTCCCATGCTTTCAGGGCCCAGTTTCCACCAGGCGAGAGGCAGCTGGTGCAGTCTGACTTGGAGCGGATTTTGCGCTTCGACTGTGCTAGCAAACCCACCTCTGTGCTATATGCCCATCTCCTCCGGGTCTCCTCTCCTGAATTGTCCAGGCTCTATCAGCAATGGGGCCGGGATGTTCCGGAGCTAGACTCTGAGGACTAGGTGGATGTATGGGACTTCCCATTTAAAATACTGGTCTCCCTGAGAGATCGCCTCATTCAATATAAGATTGTCCATAGAGCATATCTCACTCTCGCCCGGTTGCACCGGATGAGGTCTTCCCTCTCCCTGGAGTGCTGGCATTGTGACCATGCTCAAGGGGACTACATTCATATTTTTTGGTCCTGCCCCGTCATAACAGTTTTTTGGTCACAAATCGTTCTGGAGGTGAATGAATTGCTCAGTATCTCTATTGTCCCTTCCACAAGATTATGCCTGCTGGGGCTGGTGGAGGACCTGGTGCCCAGGGTGGCGGAGAGAACCCTGTTGGGTCTCTTGCTGTTCTATGCCAGGAAGTCCATTGTCCTATGCTGGAAGCGTAAGGCCCCTCTCTCAGTGGATCTCTGGAAGACACTTGTCAATAATGTGATATCTCTATATAAAAAGACACCTATGTACACAGAGGCTGTCCGAAAAAATATGACAGAGTCGGGTCTAAATGGTTGGCAGAACCCTCCACTGTGGCAGCAGATTAGGTAGCTCCTATGATTTCCGATAGTGGTCCTTGGAGTCTTGCTGAGCTGTCCCCTGTTGGCACAACAACTTAGGTGAACTTGTTCACTATCATTCCATCCCTGGAGCATGAGCTAGTCCGCCTCTCTGATGTTGGTTTATTATGGTAGTCGCTAATTCTCTAACATGTCTTGGTTCTGAACTGCTACCTTGCGACGCCTGCGCGGGTCCTGGCTGTGTTGTAAGCCAGATGTTGGCTGTGCTATTGTACGTTTGTATTGTCTATGTGTTTTACAACTAAAATAAAACAGATTTAAAAAAAAAAAAAAAAACTTTATCCATGCACGCAACCTGGCAGGCCAAAGGAAAACCTTACCAGACCATATGCCCTCAACATTGGGAGAATGCTTTGGGGGTCTGTGACCCCTCAAAGCACCATGTCTCCATGTTGATGGGGACAAGGTCCTTATCCCCACAACCCTTGCCCGGTAGTTGTGGGGGTCTGCAGGCGGGGGGCTTTTTGGAATCTGGAAAACCCCTTTAACAAAGGGGACCTCCAGATTCCAGCCCCCCTATGTGAATTGGTAATAGGGTACATTGTACCTCTACCATTTCACAAAGAAAGTGTAACAATTGTAAACACTGTTGGGAAAGTCCCTTATAAAAAAAAAAAATTATTCCAGCGGTGGTAATCCACTCTCGGTTTCTGCTCCAACGCTGTCGCTATCCTGCGATGGGTGTTCTCCTCTCCGGGTTCCAACAATGAGAAGATCTCCTCTTCATCCAGGTCCAGGATACATCGATGAGATGTCCATTCAGCGCACGCATCACCTGTCTCCAGTGACAGCTCTTATGTAGGTTATGTAGAACTGCCGTTCTTTTGAATGGCACGAATGCGGTGACGTCATCAACTATGATGAGCATTCGATGCCGTTGCCGCCATCTTGCTTCACCCTACCTATGCCTACTGCACATGTATCAAAGTAATTTAGAGCATGCGTGGGTTTCCATGGAGAGGTAAGTATTCACACGCTTGGGTTTCTCGGCAGGAAAACACTGCCAAGAATTTCAGAGAAAACAAGAAAATAGAGAGCAGGTTCTTTATTTTTCTCGTCAAGACTCTGGGCAGTTTTCTTCACACAAAACCTCAAAGCCTCATACACACGCACGGTTTACTCAGCAAGAAAGCTCTGCCAGCAGTTTTCTTGCTGTTTCTTGCCGAGAAAACCATGCGTGTGTATGAGGCTATAGAGAGGTTGCAGTGAGTGCAGAAGTAGAAAAGTAAAAGATTGAGGGTGTTGCCATTGGAGTGAGTGGTGGTTTGTGTCCATTGTGTTAGGTTAAGAGAAGAGCTTAGGTTGAGTAGTTGAGAGGTGGCTGAGGTAATAGCATTGACTGGAATGTTAAAGTCACTGAGGAAGATGGTAGGTGCTTAAGAGGAGAGAAAGTAGGATAGCTGTCACACCCCTGGTGGTGGAGCCTGATGCGCAGGGAACGGCTGCTCGTGCGCCTCCCACTCCGGAGACCCTGATAGAGGAGACAGGGAGCCCGAAAGTGCAGAGTCGCACAAGCGCCTGGCAGGACCACTGGTACTGGTAGAGTGGGAGCCGTTGCACTCCTGGGCAGGATCAACAGAGCTGAAGCCGGTTTCCACGGGTCAGAGTTCAGCACAAGGAAGGTGTTCTGTAGTACACAGTTCATGCAGCAGGAGCAGGCCAGCACAGAGGGAGGTGTCCTGTAGTACACAGTCCTGTAGCAGGGTCAGGCCAGCACAGAGGGAGGTGTCCTGTAGTATACAGTTTGTAACTGAGCCAGGTCAGCTGGAACAGTGCGAGCGAGCGGATCTTGGTGCAGGGATTGAGCAAGGATGGATCGTGAGCAAGCCGGGGGTCGGTAACAGGCGGGCAGCAGACAGACAGGCGGATGAGCAGAAGCGTAGTCAGACAGGCCGTGGGTCAGGGCAGGCGGAGATCAGAGGTAGTCGGAGGCAGGCCGGGTACAAGAACAGGAGTCAATCAGGTACAGGTAACAGATCGGTTCTCAGGGACACGCTGTAGATCCAGCAGCAAGAGGCCGAGCGATCAGCACACCTAAATAGGCACTCCTGGGCACCAAGATGGCGTCCACACGCGCCCGCGCGCGTCACCGTGAATGCGCGTGCCGTTGCCGCGAATGCCCGTGCACGCCGACGGCCCGCTGCTGCCATCTAGTGGCCGAGTTTGGCCATGACATTGCCCCCCTCCAATGGGCAGCCTCCAGATGCCCAACTGAGCAAATTTCAGGGGGTGAGAGTCCTTAAAGGATTGGATTAGTCTTTCCGCATGGATGTTGCTTTCAGGCTCCCATGAGTTTTCTTCTGGGCCGTACCCCTTCCACTTCACCAGAAACTGGACCTGGTTCCGCCTTTTCCTGCAATCCAGGATGGACTCTACTTCAAATTCCTCCTCGCCATCCACCAGGATTGGTTCAGGAGGGTCGGTGCTTCGCCCAGGAAAGGGATTAGGAACATTAGGTTTCAGGAGGGCAACATGAAAAACTGGGTGAATGCGGAATGAATCAGGTAAGTCAAGTTCGTAGGCCACACTGTTGATTTTCATTTTTATTGGGAAGGGCCCCACGAATCTAGGGCCCAGTTTCTTTGAGGGACAAGCAAGTTTTAGGTTAAGAGTTGATAGCCACACTTGGTCTCCGGGTTCCAAATTGAGCTCTCCCCTCCTGTGCCTATCAAATACCTCCTTGTTGTGTACCTGTGTTTGAGCCATGGTCTCCTGTAACAGTTTATTATTGGTGCTGAAGAAGTCCAAGGTCTCCTGGGCAGCGGGTACTGGACACTCTGGAATGCAATTGGACAGAAACAACGGATGGTAGCCATAGTTTGCATAAAACGGGGACTGCTTAGTAGCGGAATGAATTGAGTTGTTGTATGCGAATTCAGCTAATGGTAACAGAGATACCCAATCCTCCTGTGAAAAAGATGAGAAGCAGCGCAGATATTGTTCAAGGGTTTGGTTAGTACGTTCAGTCTGACCGTTTGATTGTGGATGGTAGGCAGATGAGAATGACAGATCGATCTTAAGGGCTCCGCAGAGTGCTCTCCAGAACTTGGATGTAAATTGTACCCCCCGATCCGATACAATGTTCGCAGGTATGCCGTGGAGCCTCACAACTTCTTTAATGAACACTTTGGCCGTCTCGGGGGCAGATGGTGTACCCTTCATGGGCACAAAGTGTGCCATTTTGGACAATCTGTCCATGATCACGAAGATGGTTGAAAAGTCTTCAGAGGGAGGGAGTTCCACAATGAAATCAACAGAGATCATCCTCCATGGTTTTTCTGGTACAGGCAGGGGCTTTAAGAGGCCCCAAGTTCTCGACTTGCTCCCCTTATTCCGGATGCATGTGGTGCAGGATTCCACATAGCACCTACAGTCCTTCAAGAGTTGGGGCCACCAGAATGTCCGCTGCAACAACTCGGAGGTCTTGAGTACTCTGAAATGGCCAGCCAATTCATGGTCGTGACAGGCGTTTAGCACACTGACCCGTAGGTTTTCCGGTACAAAAATGTTATCTTCATGCCACAAAAGACCGTCCTTGAGTTGAAGGTCCATGCCTGTTGAAGTGGAGACACCTGCAGAGGCTTGTCTAATTTGGGAAAGGAGGTCACCCTGTAGCAGCAAGAAGTTCCCTGGAGGCAGGATAGTGTCTGGAGGGGTAGTGACTTCCGAATCGCTGAACATCCTTGAGAGGGCATCAGATTTAGTATTTTTTGACCCGGACCTGTATGTTATGTGGAATGAGAATCGGGTAAAGAAGAGCGCCCACCTGGCCTGACGAGGTTTTAGTCTTTTGGCAACTTTCAGATACTCCAGGTTCTTATGGTCAGTGTAGATTAGAATCGGATGTGCTGCGCCCTCCAGAAGGTATCGCCACTCCTCCAGTGCGGCCTTTATTGCCAGCAGTTCCCGGTCTGCCATGTCGTAGTTCCTTTCTGCCTCGGACAACTTACGGGAGAAGAAGGCGACAGGGTGCAGAAGGGCCTTGGGCCCCTGTCTTTGGGAGAGTACCGCTCCGACTGCTGTTTCCGATGCGTCGACTTCCAGGATGTACGGTAGCTTTGCGTCAAGGTGTCTGAGAACTGATGCGGATGTGAATAGCCTCTTAAGAGCGTCAAAAGCTTCTTGCGCTTCGGGTGACCAGTGGAAGCGAGTGGTTTGCTTCGTTAGGTTGGTTATAGGGGCAATAATGTTAGAAAATCCCTTGATAAATTTCCTGTAAAAATTAGCGAATCCGACGAAGCGATGAACGCCCTTTTTATCTGCGGGCGCCGGCCAGTCGAGGATCGCTGCAACTTTCTGGGGGTCCATCTCGATACCCCTCACGGAGATTATCAGTCCCAGAAATTGTATGCTTTCCTGCTCAAACTCACATTTTTCGGGTTTAGCGTACAGTCCATGTATACGGAGTCGGCTGAGTACAGTCTTAACATGTTCACGGTGCTTGTCCAGGGACGGAGAGAAGACGAGAATGTCGTCAAGATAAACAATAACAAAAAGATCGAGGAAGTCCTTAAAAATGTCGTTTACAAAGTGCTGAAACGTAGCGGGGGCATTGCACAGGCCAAAGGGCATTACAAGATACTCAAAGTGGCCAAAGCGAGTCCGGAAGGCTGTTTTCCACTCGTCGCCGTCCTGGATGCGTACCAAGTTGTAAGCCCCACGGAGGTCCAACTTAGTGAAGATGACTGCAGTTTCCAGTCTTTGAAACAGCTCAGGTACAAGGGGGAGAGGGTACCGATTCTTGATTGTCACCTTATTGAGTGCCCGGTAGTTCACGCATGGGCGGAGGGAACGATCCTTCTTTTCAACTAAGAAAATCCCTGCCCCTGCTGGTGACGTGGAGGGGCGGATGAACCCCTTCTCCAGATTTTCATCAATGTATGTTTTCAAGGTCTCCAGTTCTAGTTCCATCAGAGGAAAGATCCTACCAAAGGGGATCTCGGCTCCGGGAAGGAGCTCGATCGGACAGTCATAAGGTCGGTGCGGAGGAAGGACCTCAGCCCCTTTCTTACTGAAGACGTCCAGGAAGTCGTGGTATGCTTCCGGGACGATTTGGCTGGTTTCAGCATCAGCATCCATACAGAGCAGGGAAGAAGGATGCTGGGTTTCCTGCAGGCAATGTTGCTGGCAGTAGGAGGAACGGAAGCTGACCTCTCCAGTGGACCAGTCTATTTGGGGGTTATGGGCCCGAAACCAGGGCATTACCAGGATTATAGGAAACAGGGGGGATTGGATGACATCCAGACAAAGGAATTCCCGGTGGTTACCAGAGATGGTTGTGGCTAAGGGTAAAGTCTCCTTTACAACTGGTCCGGATCTTAGTGCTGACCCATCTGCAAGGTAAACGGATAACCCCCTGACCCGGGGTCGCAGAGGAATGCGGTGTTGTGTGGCGAAGGAGGAGTCCATAAAGCAGCTGCAGGCGCCAGAGATAAGAATGGCGTTGGCCCGGATATTCCCTCCTGGGAGCTGAAACAGAATGGGGATAGCCAGGTGAGAAGAGTTATGAGGAACCACAGCTGTATGAACAGTAGATAGATGGCAGCACTTACTGAGCTTTACTGGACAAGTCCTCACGTAGTGTCCGGGTTCCCCACAGTAAAGGCAAAGGTTGTGGACGCGACAACGTTGTCGCTCCTCCGGAGTCAGTGAGGGACGGAGCAGGCCCAATTGCATCGGTTCTGGGGTGTCCGCTGATGGAGTGGTCAGGGTCGGAGGTGTCGGGTTAGAGAAGGTGGGTACCCGGGGCATCATCCAGGTCGGACGGGTCATGCTAGCGGCTCGTTCAGACTTGCGCTCTCTCAGTCGCCTGTCAACTTGTATGGTCAAATTGATAAGGGCCTCCAAGGTTTCGGGGACCCCTATGCGTGCAAGCTCATCCTTGAGCGATTCAGAAAGTCCCAAGCGGAATTGGTAACATAAGGCCGCGTCGTTCCACTGAGTGTCGGCACTCCATCTCCGGAACTCAGACACATAGTCCTCTGCGGGTCTGCGACCTTGTTGGAGAGCATGCAGGGCGGCTTCGGCGGTGGCGGCCTGGTGCGGGTCCTCGTAAAGCAGAGACATGGCCCGGAAGAAGGTGTCCAGGTGGTCAATGGACATGTCCTTCTGCTCCAGCAGCCGGTGGGCCCAGGATTGTGGTTCGCCGGACAGAAGGGAGATAACAAAGCCCACCTTGGTAGTCTCTAATGAAAAGGTCCTTGGCTGCAGAGCGAAGTAGAGCTCGCAAGCATTCCTAAATGCTCTGAATTTGCTCCGGTCTCCAGAAAACCTCTCGGGCGTGGGGACCTTGGGCTCTGGTGGCAGCATAATTACGGACGGAGAGGCGGAGGCACCAGCAGAAGAGGTGGAGGGAGCGGATAGAGCCTGAACCCGGTTCTCCAGTCTGGTATAACCTTCTTGCAAAGTCCTGACAGCTTGGGTTAGGCCCTCCAGATGTCGGCAAAGTTCTGCCAAAGGATCCGTTCCCTGCACAGGCTCAGACATGGCTGCTGGATACTGTCATGCCCCTGGTGGTGGAGCCTGATGCGCAGGGAACGGCTGCTCGTGCTCCTCCCACTCCGGAGACCCTGATAGAGGAGACAGGGAGCCCGAAAGTGCAGAGTCGCACAAGCGCCTGGCAGGACCAGGGTGGGAGCCGCTGCACTCCTGGGCAGAATCAACAGAGCTGAAGCCGGTTTCCACGGGTCAGAGTTCAGCACAAGGAAGGTGTTCTGTAGTACACAGTTCATGCAGCAGGAGCAGGCCAGTTTATAGGGAGGTGTCCTGTAGTACACAGTCCTGTAGCAGGGTCAGGCCAGCACAGAGGGAGGTGTCCTGTAGTACACAGTCCTGTAGCAGGGTCAGGCCAGCACAGAGGGAGGTGTCCTGTAGTACACAGTCCTGTAGCAGGGTCAGGCCAGCACAGAGGGAGGTGTCCTGTAGTATATAGTTTGTAACTGAGCCAGGTCAGCCGGAACAGTGCGAGCGAGCGGATCTTGGTGCAGGGATTGAGCAAGGATGGATCGTGAGCAAGCCGGGGGTCGGTAACAGGCGGGCAGCAGACAGACAGGCGGATGAGCAGAAGCGTAGTCAGACAGGCCGTGGGTCAGGGTAGGCGGAGATCAGAGGTAGTCGGAGGCAGGCCGGGTACAAGAACAGGAGTCAATCAGGTACAGGTAACAGATCGGTTCTCAGGGACACGCTGTAGATCCAGCAGCAAGAGGCCGAGGGATCAGCACACCTAAATAGCCCCTCCTGGGCGCCAAGATGGCGTCCACACGCGCCCGCGCGCGTCACCGCGAATGTGGCTCAGCTCTGAGAGGCTAAGTCAGGTGCCAGCCAGGCTTCTGGGAAGATACCGACCATATGGTCCAGATCTTTTCAGAGTCTGGACCAGCTCTGTGGCGTCAGCCGACATCGGTCTTCAGCCGACATCGAGCTTCAGCCCAGTATCGGCTGAAAATGGTTCACAGGAATACAGAATGAACTGCACTCCTGTGGTCCATAGGAAAATATGCCCAAAATAGCTTTGGCCATACTTCTCCTTTAAAAGATAAAAGCCTCTTAGGGAAGTAAAGGAAGCAGATAACAAGCAATGACAATAAGACACAGTAATGCTGTGAATGCAGTTCAAGCATAAAAGAAACAAAGGCCTGGCAAGATGTTACTGATGTTATCTAACAGTATAAGAGGCCTGATCTTACCACTCCCAGTGGGTCTAACATGTCTGCCAGTGTTTGGACCTTTCAATGTATATATAGAGTGCTCACTTCCTCTGGTGGGAACACTTGCATCCAAAAATCAAAAATGCATGGCCTCTGTGATGCCCAGTCAGAAACCCTGTTGCTGCATTGTGTGTTGAGTGGGCATAGTTCCTGACACTGGTAGCAGTCAAAATATCCTCCAGGGTCCTCTCTAATTTCCTCCACTCTATCTAAGGCAGGTTAGAGGAACAAGCCTGGGTAAAATGTTCTGCCATGCAATCTACAGGTTTGAATCTGGATAGATACATCACTGTCCATTATTCTTGGAGTATGTATCACACCAGGCCATAAAAAAAACTATGGGCCAGATTCAGGTAGATGAGAGTATCTTTCCTCTGGAGTAACGCTTCTCATTTACGTTACTCTGAAGACCCTTTCAGCGCAAGTCCTGTAATTCACATAGCAGTTGCGCGTAAACTTGCGCCAGAGTAACGATAATGCGCTGGCGTAACCCGACGCAAGTGGAAGTGGGTGTGATCATATGTAAATGATGGGCGGAGCCCAGCGCAGAGGCTTACGTTCAGCGCATCATCCACGGAGCATGCGCAGTGAGTGCGGCTCCACTCGCCCCCCTTGTGCGCATGCTCACAACTTCCGTCGGCACCACTTCCTGGGAAACGTCAGCGCAATGCGTTCCGCTGGGCGCTTAAAAGCGCTGGCGGAAACGCCATTCCGGCGCAAAAGTAGTTCCGCTTCCCCCCACCCCAGGGAAGATACTTTTGTGCTGTGATGGCTGCTCCCGCTACCCCCAGAGAGAGGAGGAACCTGAATTTTAATGCCCAGGAGGTCTCAGTGATCATTTCGGCAATGGAGACGGATAATGAATTTCTCCATGGCAAAAAAAGCCGGAAGACCAGCCGGGAGAGGAAGCAGGGCATCCTGGAGTCGATTGCTGCCAGGGTCAATGTCCTGGGGTACTCCACCCGGACTGCTGGGGACATACAAAAAAAAATTAATGACCTGCGGCGCAAGGTGAGGGACAAGGTGGCCTCCATCAGGAGGTATGAGAGGGGCACAGGTGGTGGTCCCCCATGTCCTGTCACCCTAACCGCAGAGGAGGAGGTGGTTGCTCGCTGCCTGGAGAGGGAGCAGGTGGAGGGGGTCGCAGGCTATGACTCCGTGGAGGAAGGCACAAGGACAGGTAAGTGTTTTATAATTCCCTATTTGTTGTTTTGCATTTGGGGGGGGGGGAGGGTACATGTGCCAAGTGTGTGGGACCACCAACATGTGTCTGCTTTGTGTCATCCACAGATGACGGAGCTGGGCCATCATCTGTCAGCGTGCATTCCACCCCATCCCCCCCACGCCATCGTGTGCCTGAGCCACTGGGTGGTGAAGAGGTTGTGGAGGAGGAGAGTGGCCACACCACACCTGCCGAGGTGGTTGTGGAGGATCCTGCTGTGGCAGAGCAGGACTTTTCATTAGTGTTGTCTGTCTCCTCCCCTTCTCCTGGGCCGTCTGTCATCCCCTCCCCCATCCTAGGAAGCCCCTCAAGGGCGACTCCTTCCACCCGAGGACATCCATCTTCTGGCCCCAGGAAGGCGACCCAGAAGACCAGGGGGGTGTCTGATGGTATACAGGACCAGTTGGCGAGGGATCACGCCAGGCAGACGGAACAGATGGGGGCCATAGCGGTGCACTTGGAGAAAGTGTCTGACAGCCTGGGCTCCGTTGCCAACCTCAGCAACGCAGTGCAGGATGTCAGCTGCAACTGCGCTGCAGTGGTCACCACTTTGGGGGAGGTGCAGGGGGATATCCAGCACCTTACTGCAGCCGTCCAGGCCAACAGTGCTGCCATCCGGGACCAGGGGAGGCTGAGTCGGCGGGCCCAGCACTACCAGGTCACCCGTCAGCTCCGGATGCAGGCCCAGACCAACTCCTACCTTGGACGGATAGCCAGGGCCTTGGAGGGCATGCAGGCCACACCTGCCAGGAGTGGCCCACCTGGGGATCAGCCACCTCCAGATGCTCCCCCACCCCCACCCACTCCATCCAGGCAGCTGCGGAGCCAGAGAGGGGCCCCCAGAAGAAGCCCCCGGCATCCCCGATGAGGCCTTTTTTTTTTTTTTTTTATATTTTTGATTTGGACATACTCAGGTAATGAGTTTATTTTTTCTTTTGCTCAGGTTATGAGATTTTGTTTATTTTATTTATCAGGATATGATATTATTAATTTATTTTTGTACTGCACACGGTCAGGAGTGCAGGGGACAGTGTGAATGGTGTGTGAATGTGAGAGGGTGGCACTCCTGAAAGTAAGGGGTGTCACCCTCGGCCGTGGTGGTGAAGTTAACCCCACGGCTGTATGAATGACGTGTGAAAGGTGTGTGAATGGACAGTGACATCATTGGGGCCTTGACGCTGGCGTTACTGCTCCCAACTCCTACATGCTGGACTTGGGCTAATCCAATGCGATGTGGATGTGGTGTGTGTGTGATCTAGGGACATCAGTAGTGTACACGCGTGCACTGTCTGTGTGATTAATGTTTTGGGTTAGTGTCCAAAGATGCCTACGGCGAGGACCCTCCTGACTGCTCTTCCATCAGCAGACTGGGTGTCCTCTGGCAGGTGGGGACTGTGTGGGTCGGGGGTCAGATCATCACGTATGTCAATCTGCAGGCCTTTTTTCATAGCAAAGTTATGCAGAATGCAACATGCAGCGATGATCTGACACACGAAGGTAGGGGAATACAATAGGGTCCCCCCAGACTTATCCAGGCATCGGAAACGGGACTTCAAGAGCCCAAATGTTTGCTCCACCACTGCACGGGTTTTGATGTGTGCTTCATTGTATTTTCTCTCTCCTCTGGTTTGGGGGTTCCGGAAAGGAGTCATTAGATGGGGTCCCAGTGCATATGCAGAGTCACCTGGAAGGGAAAAGACAGGAGAATGTTAGTCATGCATGTGCGATTTCTGTTGTGCATCACGGGAGGGGATAGTCATGCCTGACTCCCATGTCACTCACCAATCAGCCAGCTGTCCCCATACATGTTCTGGTTAAATTCTGCTGGGATGGGGCTCTGATTGTATATGTAGCTGTCATGGCTGGACCCGGGGTGTTTGGCACGGACGTGCCATATGAGGCGTTGGGCATCGGCTATCACCTGTACGTTGATGGAATGCCAATGCTTCCGATTGCGGTATATGTGCTCTGTGGCACTGGGGGGCTGAAGGGCCACATGTGTGCAATCAATGGCCCCCACAGTGCGTGGGAATCTGGCAATGTTGTAGAAATCTGTCATTGCCTTCTGCCGCAGCTCCTCAGTGGTTGGTCTGATGAACTGGTTGGACATGCGTCTGAGGATTGCAGGGACAAACCTGGTGCACACATCTGCTTATGGAGGATTGTGACATCCCAGCCACCACTCCACTTGTACGCTGGAATGATCCACTGGCAAGGAAATGAAGTGTTGCCAGGACCTTCACCAGTGGCTGCACCGCTTGTGAGCGGTATGTCTTGCTGGTGATGTCATCCTGCAGGGTTGTGGTTAGTTCAAGTATTGTATCAGGGCTGAATCTGAAGAGGCGATACACCTCCTCCTCCCCCATGCCAAAGAGGTTCATACGAATGCGGTATATCCTCTCACGTGGCCGCCTTCTTGGTTCCAGGGGACCCATCAGTAGTTCTAGGACCACAATTGCCCCTGGCATGTTGGCACACAGAGGTGTTGTCCTTGCAAGTGGGGGTGCTCAGCTAGCTCCTATCGTCGGTAACGCTGCTGTAGCTGCTCTCCTGCTGACCTGTGACCGTCTGGAGTAAAGATAAAGCAGCCTTTTGTAGAAATAACTTTGCGCCGGACGGACCAGATACGCGCGGCGCATGTAGCCAGCGTATGGTGCTAATCCGTTCGTGAATTGGGAAATCTCCCTCATTTGCATATTTGCAGGGGAAATCAATGGGCGCGACTGATGCGCCCAGCGAAAATAAGCGCTGACGATACTCTGGCGTCGGAACGTTCCGCCGGTCGCAAATGACCCGTTATTGGGCGCATCTAGTTTGGTGGGTACGGGCACATAGAAACGACGGCGCATCATCACAGTTACGCGGCGCATATCCAAATACTCCAGCGCAAGTGTTCGTGAATCTGGCCCTATGTATGGGCAACCTAAGATTTATCAGAAAAATCTGACATATAGAAAAAACATATATTTACATTTATTCGTGAATCCTTATTTTGAATGTGAAGTGATACAAAACTGAAGTGCTGCTATGTGTGGAGATCAGGTGTATGGACTGCGCCATCTAGTAGATGAAAATGTATACATGCAGGGACAGATTAATATTGCACCATTATAGGAAATAGATAATTAAAATTAAAATCATTCATATTTAGATATAAACCAATTAAAGTGGATGTAAACCCTCCATACACCCAGTGAAGTGAACACAGAGATGAACCAAATCTCCCTACATAAGTTTTACATGCATATCTGCTGTCTTCACATTTATATACTGTTTAGAAAGTTCAGAGTTTGATGTCTGGGCATACAGCCCAGATAGCTAAAATTGCTGATTGGAGGAAAGGCACACACCCCCTCTCATCATAGCCAGAGACTCTCAGAGGTGTTTTGTAACAGGGCCAGCTCCCTGCTAATCTATTTTAGCAACCTCCCCTGACAGAAAATTCTGTCTGCTTTTATCTGATGTGTCAGAAAATTTGTCAGGAGTTATCAGGCTGATAACAGAGGAACGGGACTTAGCTCATTGGAGAGAGATAACAAAATGCTGCAGATATACGTGCCCAGCTCAAATTTCATGAACTGGGTTTACGTTTCATTTTCAATAGCCCAAAATTTTAAACCAGATGGATCTTTTGCATGATGCTGGGTAGGGTTGAGCGAACCCGAACTGTAAAGTTTGGTTCGGTACGGACTTTGTTTTTTTTTTGTACTCGAACCGGAACTCGAATAATTAGAAAAAGTTTGGGTTCGGGTTCTGAGTTTGGCTATGTTACGGCACGCTGCACGGCAGCCAATCACCATTTGATTTACTACTGTAACTAGGAAGCCATCACAGCCATGCCTACTAATGGCATGGCTGTGATTGGCCAGTGCAGCATGTGACCCAGCATGTGACCAGCCTCTATATCAGATAGAGGCACACAGCACAGCTCGTCACTTTGCTTTAGCTAGGGTAGGGACATGCTGCTGCTGATTGAGGGACAGAGTTAGGATTCTTCTGCTTGAGAAATCTACACCAGCACTGTTTCTTTCTGTGAGATCTGCATCTTATCATTTAGGGACTGTGCATTACATCGTTTAGGGCTCGTCAGTGTGCTTTAGCTAGGGTAGGGACAGGTTTGCTGCGGATTGAGGGAGATTGTTATGCCGCGTACACACGATCACTTTTTGTGATGAAAAAAAACGACGTTTAATGTGACGAAACAAAACAACGTTTTTCAAACTTCATTTTCCAAAACGACGTTGCATACACACCATCGTTTTTCCAAAATGCTCTAGCAAAGTGTGGTTACGTAAGACACGTTCGACTGCACTCTGTTCCATTGAAGCTACGTCTCATAACTTGCTTCTGAGCATGCGCGGGTTTAAAAACATTGTATTAAATGTCGTTTTGCCCACACACGATCACTTTTTATGACATTTTGAAAAACGACACAAAAAATTCAAGCATGTTCGAAAAAAAATGTGGTCGTTTTTTTGAAGACATAAAACGACGTTTTGCCCACACACGATCATTTTGAATTACGTTTTTTAAAACGTCGTTTTTTTTCATCACAAAAAGTGATCGTGTGTACGCGACATTAGATAGGAATCTCCTGCTTGAGAAATCTACACCAGCACTGTTTCTTTCTGTGAGATCTGCATCTTATCGTTTAGGGACAGGTTCCTGCTATTTCCTATAGGGACAGAAATATATAGGTGACTCTCTGCATATTTCACCAGCACTGCACCTGTCACCTGTGATATAGTTTGTGTGTCCAGTACATTGCCTAGGGACAGGTTCATGCTATTTCCTATAGGGACAGACATATATAGGTGACTCTCTGCATATTTCACCAGCACTGCACCTGTCACCTGTGATATACTTTGTGTGTCCAGTACATTGCCTAGGGACATGTTCCTGCTATTTCCTATAGGGACAGAAATATATAGGTGACTCTCTGCATATTTCACCAGCACTGCACCTGTCACCTGTGATATACTGTGTGTGTCCAGTACATTGCTCAAGGACAGGTTCCGAATGGGTAGGGGTACCCATTCTCATTCACATGGGGGAGTGGCAAATGGGGGGCCCCATCCTAGAGGGGGCTTACAGATTCCGATAAGCCCCCTGACAGCATACCCACACAACCACTAGCCTATCAACATGTGGATAGGTTGCTTTTTGGCGGGGGCAGAGCCCCAAAGCACCCACCCTTCCATACTGAGGGCATGTGGCCTGGTGTGGTTTAGGAGAGGGGGCACTCTCTCACCACCCCTTTCCTGAGCTGCCAGGCTGCATACTCGGATAAAGGTCTGGTATGGATTTTGGGGAGACCCCACGCCATTAATGTTTTACATTTTGGCATGGTGTTCCCCTTAATGCCTTTTTTTTACCTTTTGTTATAGCTGGGTGTCTGGAATTGCAACCGACAGTAAATTTAAATGTAATTTGACTCTTTCTTTTACTATAGTATTTTTCACTGCAACATATTTTATATAAGCTACAAATGCCCCACTTTTCAGGCCGGTCTTAGAGGACCCCCCCCCCCCCCCCCCCAGGAACTATATTTAAATGTTTTATTTGTTTTTATTAGTTGCACTTTAAGCATCATTGACCTTTTCGCTGCCAGGCCCTGCACTCCACTTTTAAACTCAGTTGGCCGGGCCATTTGTGCAATTTTTGTATTGCCTTTTTGTTTTTCCCTTATATATTTTCTGAAAGCATATGACCAGCAGAATATAAAAAAAAAAGATGCTACTGATTTTTAAGGCCCCTTAATATTTGCGAAAACATTTATCAAAGCAATATTCAACTTCTGTGGGTATTCAAGGCTCTAAGGCCGCGAACATACGATCGAACACCAGACCAGTTTCAGCGGACATGTTCGATCGTGTGTACGGCCTATCGGACTGTTTCCAGCGGAACAAAGTTTCAAAACATGCTTTAAAACCTGTACGCTGGAAACCTGTCCGTCGGACAGGTTCGATGGTTAGTACATAAAATCATCGGACCAAAAACATGCGCATGCTCAGAATCAAGTTGACACATGCTTGGAAGCATTGAACTTCGTTTTTTCAGCACGTCGTTGTGTTCTACACCGCGTTCTGGTCCGATGGGATTTTGGTCCGATGGTGTGTACGCTCATCAGACCAACAGACCACTTCAGCGTGGTCCGATGAAAACGGTCCGTCGGACAAGTTTCATCGGACATGTCTGATCGTGTGTACGTGGCCTAAGATTTTAGTGTTGAACAGGAAACAGGTTTTAAGGGGTGGGTTTAATTTTGATTACGGAGAAAGCAAGGCCCATAAAGGGCTTGTAAAGATTCGTCTTTTATTTTCTGAATAGGTTCCTTTAAGCTAGTGCATTGTTGGTTCACTTACCCTTTTCATTTGATTTCCCTTCCAAATGTTATTTTTCTTTGTTTGAATTTCTCACTTCCTTTTACCTCTTTAGTAAGCTTTCCACCATCATCTGAGCAGTGGAAAGTCATTTAGAACAGCTTACTGAACACCTTACTGAGGAGGAACAGGAAGTGAGAAATTCAGACAAAGAAAACAAAGAAAAAAACATTTAGAAGGGAAATGGAAGGAAAAGGTAAGTGAACCAACAATGCACAAGCTTAACCACTTAAGGACCGCCTCCTGCACATTTACGTCAGCAGAATGGCATGGCTGGGCACATGCAAGTACAGATACGTGCTGTACTAGTGCCCAGACGTGGGTCGCGGGCACGTGCCCGCGGCGTGCTACCGCAACCCGGTCCGAAGCTCCGTGATCGGTCCCTGGAGCTGAAGAACGGGGAGAGCCGTGTGTAAACACGGCTTCCCCGTTCTTCACTGTGGCTGCGTCATCGATCGCGTGATCCCTTTTATAGGGATACACAATCGATGACATCACACCTACAGCCACACCCCCCTACAGTTGTAAACACACATTAGGTCACACATAACCCCTTCAGCGTCCCCTTGTGGTTAACTCCCAAACTGCAATTGTCATTTTCACAATAAACAATGCAATTTAAATGCATTTTTTGCTGTGAAAATGACAATGGTCCCAAAAATGTGTCAACATTGTCCAAAGTGTCCGCCATAATGTCGCAGTCATGAAAAAATTAGTAGTAAAAAAAGAAATCATAAAACTGCAATAAAACTATCCCCTATTTTGTAAACGCTATAAATGTTGTGCAAACCAACCGATAAACGCTTATTGCGATTTTTTTTTACCAAAAATAGGTAGAAGAATACGTATCGGCCTTAACTGAGGAAAACATTTTTTTTTATATATTTTTGGGGGATATTTATCATAGCAAAAAGAAAAAAAATATTGAATTTTTTTTCAAAATTGTCGCTCTATTTTTGTTTATAGCGCAAAAAATAAAAACCGCAGAGGTGATCAAATACCACCAAAAGAAAGCTCTATTTGTGAAATAAAAAAGGACGCCAATTTTGTTTGGGAGCCACGTCGCACGGCTGTGGAATTGTCTGTTAAAGCGATGCAGTGCCGAATCCACAAACCTGGCCGGGTCCTTTAGCTGCCTAAAGGTCCGGGTCTTAAAGGTACACTAAAGTCAGGTTTTGTTTTTAAAAAAAATAACAAACATGTGATACTTACCTCCACTGTGCAGTTCGTTTTGCACAGAGTGGCCCGGAAACCTGTCTTCTGGGGTCCCTCGGCGGCTGTCTGGGCTCCTCCTCGCAAAAGCTTTCCTTCTTCATGCGAGGGCGCTCGCATGGAGGAAAGCTTTTGCGAGCGCGCTCCCGTGATACAGCGGTGGCCATAGCCGCCGACTGTATCACTCGGCTCCGCCCCCCAGCGCGCCGCGTCATCCTCCCTGATTGACAGCAGCGCTAGCCAATGGCTGCGCTGCTATCAATCCGCCCAGCCTAGCCAATCAACGGCCAGGCTGGGAACCGAAGAGGACGACGTGGACGCGCCCGGGACATTCGAACGGTCAGGTAAGTACAACGGGGGCTCGGGGGGGGGGCGGTGCTGCTAAATGTTTTTTTACCTTCATGCATAGGATGCATGAAGGTAAAAAAACGTGTACCTTTACAACCCCTTTAAGTGGTTAAAGTAACCTATTTAGAAAATAAAAAATTAACCTTTTACAACCCCTATAATTCAGCCTGGGTCTATCATTCCAAGGTGCTTTACAATGACACCATGGTCATGGTTGAAGACAAACACAAGTAACCAAAGGCACCACAAGCTGCATAAACAGCTACACAGTTAACAATGGTACTTTTAGGCCATGTCAAGGTCACTAAATAACATATGTTACCCATAAAGCTTTACCACTGTAAGAAGTATATTTATTTCCTTTTATTCATAGAAAAATACTACCGTGCACTTCATTTCCATTTACACAATATCTGAGTCTATTTCACCCAATCTTTTCAATTTAGAGGCATATATTTTTTTCCTTAGTGCCAATTGTTTGTTTTCCAGCATAAAAGGAAACCAATCAACCAATATGGAAAAGAAAACAGAAGCAAGGAAAGTCAGGGGGGAATTTAAAAATTAAGAAAAACAAACTGCTCATATAGAATGTAGAGATGAAGCCGTCTGCATTTTCATTACTTTGAAGAGTGTGGAAACAACTCTTGACAATGGGCTTAAGTCCCTACAGCTCTGAATTAGTTAATTATTCTGACTTTACTGGCAGAATTTAAATTCAGCTACAGATGAAAGCAGACCTGGGCTGAATTTGAATAGAAGCAAGTGCTATTTTCTCTTCATTACATGTCTTGGCTGGTTCTACTGCATTCACACCTTTATAATAAATATTTGTTCCTTATCCTGTTTGTTCAAATTATAACAACTCTGTATTATTAGTTAGCATGTTAGTGATTTACTAATAATCAAATAAACAGTATTTCAGGAACAGAAAACGTTTTAGCAAGTGTTACTACATATATAAATAATAAAATATTCATAATAATAATAATAATAATACAAATATGCTGACTAGAATGAATACTGTTATCAAACAGAGTCAAGTTTGGTTCTTACCTAGGGCAGTATATATTATCATGATAAATAAAAGGAAATGTCTACATAATGTACATGTGGTTGGCTCCTTATTAGGTGCACCTATTTTATTGAGCTTGAGCCATGGGCGTCCGCAGGTAGGAGCAAGGAGGGGCAAGTGCCCCCCTGGAATCAGGAATCAGGTGTCTGCCATAGGGGTGCACACAGGTTGTGCCGAGGCACACCCTAATCACCTGAGCACAGCACGCAGACAGTGGGTGCCAGGTGCTGGAATGCTCTCCATGCAACAGCACCTGGCACAGGAAGGAAGATTGCATTGTGGGTGGCAGCTGGCAGAGCTTTTCATCATCTGTATAATTTCTGATGCCTCCACCACAAAACCCTTCCTGCTCTCCCAGCTCTGCATATACAACAAAGGAGGGGGGGGGGAAGGGTATCCACACAGCCACTCAAGCCCGAAGCGTGTATCAACAGAAGACCGTGCCAGGAGCCTGACCTGCCACTGTGAGTTATAGAGGATTGTCTTCTGTGGGGGGGGGGGGGCAGAGAGCTCTGTGGGGGGGGGGGGGGGATTGGGTATGCCTACTGGTATAACATATGCCTGGAATCTGCACCCTAAACATAGCACACGCCTGGATTCTGCACCCAGTACATAGCACACGCCTGGATTCTGCACCCTGTACATAGCGCATTCCTGGAATCTGCACCCTGTACATACTTGCGAGTTGTGGCTAAGCCTCTCCCCTCCATGACATTGTCAAAAGGAGGCAGAGCATAGGTGACCTTAAAATTCTGCCCCCCTGAAACAAATTCAGCGGACGCCCATGGCTTGAGCCACATGAGCCAAATCAAGAATCAAAATTAAAAGATGCAATCATGGTCAGTATGTTCAGTTATTTTTCAACTCAACAGAATAGAGAATACACATGAACTTTGACCATTTGGTACCAAATAATGTTGTTCTATGTTTCAGATTGTGCTTACCTTTTTGGATAGATATGCACCACAGTTATTGTGCCAGTTATTTTCTGAACACAAATCATAATAAACTTTAAAAAGGATAGGCTTCCAGAGCAGAAGACTATGTTGTCTAAGGCTGGCCATACATGGATCAGTTTTTTTTCCCCATCAGCCAGCAGACTGATCAAAACAGCTGAATAGTTTCCACCCATGCAAGAAAGGTGGATAAAGGAGTCCTTGCTGCTGTGCTATTGTGTTCTGATTGGCTGCAGTGCTGATGAAAGGACAATTTTCCAATACACTCATTCAAGAGAAGTTGATCATTACATTGACTACTCTGGGATGGGAATGGCATTAGATGGATTGAGATTTGATTAATCTATGGCCAGCTTCAGGTGCGACTTTAGTCAGAAAATTGTGTCCTGTTAGTCCAATTCAGGCTGGCCCCTTTTGCAGGTATAGCTGTAAAACAACACACATTCATTTTGGTAGCATAATTATTGTGATAGACTCATCCAGGACAGAGGATTTTGGAGGGGACTGACTGCTAGCCTCTTGCCTACCGATTGTAGGCCCTGGGTATTGAGGGAGCTACAGGCATTCAGGATGATATTCTGTTGTATAATGCAAAAGGAAATTATTAACCACTTAACCCCGGACCATATTTTTTTAATATTTTTTTTCCCAAAATAAGGCATTTTAAAAATGATTGCGCAAATACCGTGTTCGATAAAAAGTTGCAATGACCGCCCATTTTATTCCCTAAGGTGTCTGCTAAAAAAATATATATGATTTTTGCATGTAGGAGAGGAGTGCCAGAATAGGCCCGGTATGGAAGTGGTTAAACCTAATCGTGGCTCTTTTCTTTGGATGTCTAGAAATAACTGGGTTCCGGTCACTTTAGTACATTTTAACCACTAGCCGACCAGCCGCCGCAGTTATACGGCGGCAGGTCGGCTCGGCTGCTCGAGATCACGTAGCTATACGTCATCTCGCATTTCAGCCAATAAGGGGCGGGTGCGCCGCCCTCTCGACCCTGGTGCCCGGTGGGCGTGATCACCGCTGGGCACCCTCGATCGCTCGGGGCCTGTGGCAGAGGCACCACTCCTATTCTATTGAGCCAAGTCTGTGGCAGAGACTTGTTTTCTCCTTCTCAAGACTCTTAGTGACATTCCGGCTGCCAGTTCTGTGAGAGAGACTGTCCAGGGGTAAAATACCCACTCTGG
Source organism: Rana kukunoris (assembly GCA_029574335.1). Taxonomy (NCBI): domain Eukaryota; kingdom Metazoa; phylum Chordata; class Amphibia; order Anura; family Ranidae; genus Rana; species Rana kukunoris. The sequence continues at coordinate 127,362,449 of CM056055.1, read as the reverse complement.
CTGGAGTGGTGACGAAGTAAAGGTATCACTGAAGCAGGACTGCTTCTACAAATAGTTAAGGCCTCAATCTGCAATTTCCTCCTCTCTTCACCATCTTTCTTCCTTCACCTGGAGTTGCCTGTTTGCCATGTTGGGCACAAGAATAAAAGCACAGAAAACGACACCTTGCTGTTTGGACATTCATTGCTCACATCATCTACTTTTCATCATACCGCTGGCTCTGATAGGCTTTCCGAGTACCTCCCTGAGGCTGTAGTCAGCTTCCTAAAGCATATCCTCAGGACGTACCGGCCGTGCGCTCCGAGGATAAGACTGACAGGTGTCTCAGCCAATCAGGTAATCTGATTCTGGTAATCTGTAACGTGATTGGCCAAAGCGTCATCGACGGCGGGAAGAGGGACATCGAGGGACGGTAGAAGGCAGAAAGGTAAGTGCCGGGGGGGGGGGGTACTGGGCACGGTGGCTACATGTGGGGGCACAGTGGCTATAAGTGGGGGCACAGTGGCGACAATTGGGGCACAGTGGCTACAAGTGGGGGTACAGTGGCTACAAGTGGGGGCACAGTGGCTACAAGTGGGGGCACAGTGGCTACAAGTGGGGGCACAGTGGCTACAAGAGGGGGCACAGTGGCTACAAGTGGGGGCACAGTGGCTACAAGTGGGGGCACAGTGGCTACAAGTGGGGGCACAGTGGCGACAATTGGGGGCACAGTGGCGACAATTGGGGGCACAGTGGCTACAATTGGGGGCACAGTGTCTACAATTGGGGGCATAGTGGCGACAATTGGGGGCACAGTGGCTGTGTTTGATGGCATAGTGGTAACAATTGATGGCATGGCACAGTGGCGACAATTGGGGGCACAGTGGTGACAATTGATGGCACAGTGACTGCATTTGATGGCATGGCACAGTGGTGACAATTGATGGCACAGTGGTTGTTTGATGGCATGGCACAGTGACTGTGTTTGATGGCATGGCACAGTGGTGACAAGTGATGGCACAGTGGCTGCGTTTGGTGCCATGGCACAGTGGCTAAGTTTGAATGGCACAGTGGCTGCATTTGATAGGTACAGTGAGGCTGCAATTGTTTGTTTTTTTTCGTTTGCGCCCCCCAAAAAATTTGAGCACCAGCCGCCACTGTACACATTCATTTTTATTCAGCCTTTAGAACCATTGGGGGCACAGTGGCTACAATTGGGGGCACAGTGGCGACAATTGGGGGCACAGTGGCGACAATTGGGGGCACAGTGGCTGTGTTTGATGGCATAGTGGTGACAATTGATGGCATGGCACAGTGGCGACAATTGGGGGCACAGTGGTGACAATTGATGGCACAGTGGCTGCGTTTGATGGCATGGCACAGTGACTGCATTTGATGGCATGGCACAGTGGCTGTGTTTTGATGGCATGGCACAGTGGTTGCGTTTTGATGGCATGGCACGGTGGCTGCGTTTTGATGGCACGATGGCTGCGTTTTGATGGCACAGTGGCTGCGTTTTGATGGCACGGTGGCTGCATTTGATGGCATGGCACAGTGACTGCATTAGATGGCATGGCACAGTGGTGACAATTGATGGCACAGTGATTGTGTTTGATGGCATGGCACAGTGGCTGTGTTTGATTGCATGGCACAGTGGTGACAAGTGATGGCACAGTGGCTGCGTTTGATGGCATGGCACAGTGGCTGTGTTTGATGGCACAGTGGCTGCATTTGATAGGTACTGTGAGGCTGCAATTGTTTTTTTTTTTTTTTTTTTCGTTTTGCGCCCCCCCAAAAATTTTGAGCACCAGCCGCCACTGTACACATTCATTTTTTATTCAGCCTTTAGAACCACTTTAACCACTTAAGACCCGGACCAATATGCAGGCTAAAGACCCAAGGTGTTTTTACAATTTGCCACTGCGTCGCTTTAACTGGTAATTGCGCGGTCATGCAATGTTATACCGAAACAAAATTTGCGTCCTTTTCTTCCCACAAATAGAGCTTTCTTTTGATGGTATTCGATTGCCTCTGCGATTTTTATTTTTTGCGATATAAACGAAAAAAGACTGAAAATTTTGAAAAAAAATGATTTTTCTTATAACAACAAGTAAAAAATATCGAATAAACTAAATTTTAGTCAAACATTTAGGCCAAAATGTATTCAGCCACATGTCTTTAGTAAAAAAAATCGCAATAAGCGTATATTTATTAGTTTTCGCAAAAGTTATAGCGTCTACAAGCTAGGGTACATTTTCAGGAATTTACACAGCTTTTATTTTATGACTGCCTATCTCATTTCTTGAGGTAAGTAGACACCCCAAGGAAACTGCTGAGAGGCATGTTGAGTCCATTGAATATTTTTTTTTTTGGTCCCAAGTGATTGAATAATGACAAAAAAAAAGTTTACAAAAAGTTGTCACTAAACGATATATTGCTCACACATGCCATGGTTATATGTGAAGTTGCACCCCAAAATTCATTCTGCTGCTTCTTCTGAGTATGGGGATACCACATGTTTGGGACTTTTTGGGAGCCTAGCCACGTATGGGGCCCCAAACACCAAGCACCGCCTTCAGCATTTCTAAGGGCGCAAATTTTTGATTTCACTCCTCACTACCTATCACAGTTTCGAAGGCCATAAAATGCCAAAATAGCACAAACCCCCCCCAAATGACCCCATTTTGGAAAGAAGACACCCCAAGCTATTTGCTGAGAGGCATGTTGAGTCCATGGAATATTTAATTTTTTTGCCCCAAGTCATTGAATAATGACCTAAAAAAAAATTACAAAACTTTGTCACTAAATGATATATTTCTCACACATGCCATGGGCATATGTGGAATTGCACCCCAAAATACATTCTGCTGCTTCTCCTGAGTACGGGGATACCACATGTGTGGGACTTTTTGGGAGCCTAGCCGCGTACGGGGCCCCGAAAACCAATCACCGCCTTCAAGATTTGTGTGAGTGAAATCAAAAATGTATGTCCTTAGAAATCTTGAAGGCGGTGCGGTGCATGTGGTATCCCCGTACTCAGGAGAAGCAGCAGAATGTATTTTGGGGTGCAATTCCACATATAACCATGGCATGTGTGAGAAATATATAATTTAGTGACAATGTTTTGTACATTTATTTTTTTTTGGTCATTATTCAATCACTTGGGGCAAAAAAATTAAATATTCCATGGACTCAACATGCCTCTCAGCAAATAGCTTGGGGTGTCTACTTTCCAAAATGGGGTCATTTGGGGGGGTTTTGTGCTATTTTGGCATTTTATGGCCTTTGGAACTGTGATAGGTAGTGAGGAGTGAAATCAAAAATTTGCGCCCTTAGAAATGCTGAAGGCGTTGCTTGGTTTTCGGGTTCCCGTACGCGGCTAGGCTCCCAAAAAGTACCAAACATGTGGTATCCCCGTACTCAGGAGAAGCAGCAGAATGTATTTTGGGGTGCAACTCCACATATAACCATGGCATGTGTGAGCAATATATCATTTAGTGACAACTTTTTGAATTTTTTTTTTTTTTTTGTCATTATTCAATCACTTTGGACAAAAAAAAAAAAAAAATCGATGGACTCAACATGCCTCTCAGCAGTTTCCTTGGGGTGTCTACTTTCCAAAATGGGGTCATTTGTTTTTTTTTTGTGCTATTTTGACATTTTATGGCTTTCGAAACTGTGATAGGTAGTGAGGAGTGAAAGCAAAAATTTACACCCTTAGAAAGCCTGAAGGCGGTGATTGGTTTTTGGGGTCCAGTACGCGGCTAGGCTCCCAAAAAGTCCCACACATGTGGTATCCCCGTACTCAGGAAAAGCAGCAGAATGTATTTTGGGGTGCAATTCCACATATAACCATGGCATGTGTGAGAAATATATCATTTAGTGACAATGTTTTGTACATTTTTTTTTTTTTGGTCATTATTCAATCACTTGGGGCAAAAAAATTTAATATTCCATGGACTCAACATGCCTCTCAGCAAATAGCTTGGGGTGTCTACTTTCCAAAATGGGGTCATTTGGGGGGGTTTTGTGCTATTTTGGCATTTTATGGCCTTTGAAACTGTGACAGGTAGTGAGGAGTGAAATCAAAAATTTGCGCCCTTAGAAATGCTGAAGGCGTTGCTTGGTTTTCGGGGTCCCGTACGCGGCTAGGCTCCCAAAAAGTCCCAAACATGTGGTATCCCCATACTCAGGAGAAGCAGAAGAATGTATTTTAGGGTGCAACTCCACATATAACAATGGCATGTGTGAGCAATATATCATTTAGTGACAACTTTTTGCATTTTTTTTTTTTTTGTCATTATTCAATCACTTTGGACAAAAAAAAAAAAATCTATGGACTCAACATGCCTCTCAGCAGTTTCCTTGGGGTGTCTACTTTCCAAAATGGGGTCATTTGTATTTTTTTTGTGCTATTTTGACATTTTATGGCCTTCGAAACTGTGATAGGTAGTGAGGAGTGAAATCAAAAATTTACACCATTAGAAAGAGTGAAGGCGGTGATTGGTTTTTGGGGTTCCGTAAGTGGCTAGGCTCCCAAAAAGTCTCACACATGTGGTATTCCCGTTCTCAGGAGAAGCAGCAGAATGTATTTTGGGGTGTAATTCCACATATGGATTGATCGGTGGGTATGCCCACCATTAGAATACCTCCCTTCATCCACCCACTTCTAATGATGGGCATACATGCACCATTTATATATGCCAAAGCATTGGGGCATCCTCCCGCAAAAAAGTTATGCCGCGTACACGCGGTCGGACTTTTCTATGCCGTGTACACATGGTCAGACTTTTCCACGGGTAAGGCCTCCGTAGGTGGGTCAACCGTATGTACGCGGCATTAGGAACAAAATCGCTCCTCCACCCCTAATGCCCCCATACTTCGGCATATATGCTCTTTTTTGGACTGTGGTGGTGAAATCACCTCCTACAGCGTTGGAGTCGCAGCTTTATATATATCGTGGGAGCAAACGCCGTTGCTGTCACGCTAAATAAATCTGTGCTGCAACTGAATGGCGTACCTGCTAAGCAAATGATGGTTAACATTAAAACAAAGTAACATTACAGTATAACAGTAAGATCTTATCATACCATACCTGCAAAGCAAATACCAATAAAAAAAACATAGTAAAAAATAAAACATTTTTTAACGCAACCTGTGCCTAATATATATATGCCGAAGCATGGGGGCATCCTCCCGCAAAAAAGTTATGCCGCGTACACACGGTTGGACTTTTCTATGCCGTGTACACATGGTCAGACTTTTCTATGCGGTGTACACATGGTCAGACTTTTCCACGGGAAAGCCTCCGTAGGAATGTCAACCGTATGTACGCGGCATTAGGAGCAAAATCGCTCCTCCACCCCTAATGCCCCCATGCTTCGGCATATATGCTCTTTTTTTAACTGTGGTGGTGAAATCACCTCCTACAGCACTGGAGTCACGGCTTTATATATCGTGGGAGCAAACGCTGTTGCTGTCAAGATAAATAAGTCCGCGCAACAGCTGAATGGCGTACCTGAAAACAGTAAAGTAAATTATATACCTGAAAAGCAAGCATGAAAAAACATAACAATAAAACTTTGCAGAATAAAATAGAGTAAAAAAGACCAGAACAATAGAGTGAGAATAGAGAGGGAGAGAACAATAAAACGACAACTATTTTTGTTTTTTTTATTTTATATTTTTTTTGTGTTTTTTTACTTTTTCCTTTTTTACACTTTTTTTTTGTAACTGTTCAACTTTTCGGTTCCAGGTTTGGGTCTCTCAAAATGCGACAGCATCTTGGGAGACCCTGTGTACGTGTGCCTAGCCTGTGATATGTTTTGCCCTATGCTAATACTTCACTAGTGTGTGGAAGCGTGCAAAACATTTGCCAATACAAAGACCAGGATCGGCAGGACATCGGGGACAAAAATAACGGGTGTCACACCTAAATCCGCGCTTGCTACAGACACGACATCTTCTTTGGGGGGCTTTTTGGGTAGGGGTACTCTCGAGGGCATATATAAAATGCCTCTCATGCAGTCGGCTTACTGCATTTGGTAGGGGATGGTGAGGTGCAGAACCGCCTGGATACAGGAGTTCTGTGACGATATCCTTCTGGAATTGGAGGAAGGGTCCGTTCTGTCCTGAAGTTTTGTATAAGACAAAAGCATTCAGCAAAGTCAATTGGAATAAATGTAGAGACACTTTTTTGTACCAGCGTCTCGATTTACGGGCAATATGATACGGCGCCATCAACTGGTCGTTGAGGTCCACCCCTCCCATATTTTGGTTATATTTGTGGACACAGAGGGGTTTCTCCACAACACCAGTTTAAATTTGCCGTTTGAATTTGTACTGTCGTGTCTGCGTGAAGGGTGGTAAGCATGAAAACATTCTTATTGTCCCGCCACTTCACGGCGAGCAAATTATTACATCTGCAGCAGGCTCTCGCCCCCAGCTTAAGACGGGCATCTACAAGCCGCTGGGGAAAGCCCCGGCGATTAGGTCGCACGGTGCCACATGCTCCAATCTGATGATTAAACAAGTGACTAAAAAGTGGCACGCTGCTGTAATAATTGTCCACATACAAGTGGTACCCCTTTCCGAATAAGGGTGACACCAAGTCCCAGACAATCTTGCCAGCGCTCCCCATGTAATCTGGGCATCCTTCCGGCTCTACGTGACTATCTTTGCCCTCATAAACCCTAAAGCTCCATGTGTAGCCTGTTGCCCTGTCACAAAGCTTATAGAGCTTGACCCCGTATCTGGCACGCTTGCTGGGAAGGAACTGCTTGAAAGACAAGCGGCCAGCAAATTTAATCAGGGACTCGTCAACGCAGACAACTTGCTGGGGATTAAACAAGGCTGCATAACGTTCATTGAAATGGTTTATAAGGGGCCGAATTTTGTAGAGCCGGTCAAATTCAGGGTCTCCACGTGGACGACAAAGTGCATTGTCACTGAAATGCAGGAACCGCAGGATCATCTCGTATCGTTTCATCTCGTATCGTTTCCTGGCCATGTGAGCAGAGAATATGGGCATTTGGTCAATTGGATGTGTGGACCAATACATGCGCAATTGAGGAAATGGATGTATGCCCATATTGAGGGTAAGGCCCAGAAAGGTCTTAAATTCGGAAACCGTAAGAGGTCTCCATTCTTTGGCAAGGACGGACTGGGGATTAGCGGCGATGTAGGTACCAGCATACAAATTACTCTGGTCGACAATAGATCTATAGAGATCTTCCGTGAAATACAGCGAATAAAAATCAAGTGGCGTAAAATTCGCTGTATCCACCTGAATTCCGGGTTGGCCAGTGAATGGGGGAAGTACGGGTTCTGCAGAAGTGGTGGGGACCCAATCAGGATAGGCAAATTCTGCAGGAAGGGCACTATGGGCACGACGGGCCTGTCTTTTTCTTCTTCTTGGTGGCAGCGGGACACTACTTGTGCTTGCCACCTCGCCAGCTTGAACTGCACTTATGGGACTCGCCACGTCACCACGTGATACTGCAGTGCTGGATGAACGACCAGGGTGTACTAGGCCGCTGGTGCTTGCCAATCCACCAAAAGGAAAAGCGGCGCTAGTACTCGCTCTCTGCTCCATACAAGGGTCCTGCGGTTCTTGCTCCTCAACAACCTCAGAACGGGGTCGGGTATGCCTGGCCTTAGCAGGGACCACAACTCCGTCGTCAGAGCTGTCTGACATGGAGCCGCTGTCGTAAACAGGATCGTATTCTGAGCCCGAATCTGTGAGATGCGTGACCTCCTCATCATCATCTGACGACATGCACAGGATCCTAACAGCCTCTTCACCAGAGTACATCCGCTTTGACATTTTGGGCTTTAAATTTAGTCGTAGACTGGTGATGATTCACGGGTAAAAAAAGCACCTGGCTATAAAAAGGCAAATGTAGAAAACGCTTCAAAAAAACTGTTAGCGATCGCAGGGATCAGGCCTGTCTCTGCGAACGCTGCAGTTGTGTGTGATGTGTTTTTGAAGTGACAGTGATCGATCGATACTGCACTTGGGTGGGTTGGGCTGGGCGGAGGGGCAAAACGCAAGTGCTAGCGGGTATCTGGGCTGATTCCATTAACAATGCGTTTTTGGGTACCCTAAACTGCTGGGTACGCTAGTATAGATCTGATCAGATCAGGTATAGATCCGTTCAGATACTATACCACTAAGGGGGGGTGTATGCTTTGCGAGTGTGTGTAAGCTTTACTGGCACTAACCTAACGCTGCCTGGGGCGACGCAGACCCTGACTGACGCAAAAATTTAATTTATATCACCCGCCGGGCGATCAGGGGGTTAAACCTTTATTGGGTTATATACGGCGGGTGCCCTGATGCTATAAACAGCAAACTAACTAACCAGCGTCAACCGTAACACTTATACGGTGATCACTGGTGAAAGGGTTAACTAGGGGGCAATCAGGGGGTTAAAACCTTTATTAGGATGATAAAAGTGAAATATAGTAAATGGCTGGATTAAGAATTGTTACGTATAATGTACGGGGCTTGAATAATCCAAGTAAGCGATATCAGATACTACAGGAGATGAAGAGACTCTCGGCTAATATAGTGTTCCTGCAAGAGACTCATTTAAAAATGGCATCCAAGACCAGATTAAATTCAAAGGAATTTCCTATGTGGATACATAGTTATTCCCCTAATAAAAGATCAAAGGGAACGGCAATAGGGTTTGACAGAAACACACGGTTTACTCTAGAAGCCACAGAAATGGACCCCGAGGGCAGATATTTATTTGCTAAAGGTACCCTATTAAACAAGAGATATACATTGGTGAATGTGTATTGCCCTAATGTGAGGCCGGCCAGGTATTTGAGAAAGGTTCTGAATAACCTGGAGGGATTTAGAGAGGGTATGGTGATCTTGGCAGGTGACCTCAATTTTGTATTCGATCCAACCTTAGATACCCAACCTATTTCACTGAGGTCTGAGGGGAAATATCTCAGAATGATCAAACATAAGCTTCATCAAATGCAATTGGTTGAGGCTTGGAGAATATTACACCCAAGGGATAAAGATTTCACATACTTCTCATTGGTACATAGGTCATATTCGAGAATTGACCATATCCTGCTGGATCATCGGTTGCTGGAGGGATTGAGAAAGGTAGAAATAAAATGTATAACGTTATCTGACCATGCCCCAGTGGTGATGTCTCTGGAGACAGAGGAGATCCCGGCAGGACAGAGAATATGGAGATTAGATGAGTCCCTAATCAACAACACCAAGATAGCCGATGACCTAGATAAGGATATGCGCATATTCTTTAAAAAAAATGATACTGAAAACATAGCCCCATCAACACTCTGGGAAACACACAAGGTATACATCAGAGGGAGGTTGATAGCAGAAAAAGTAAAAAGGAAGAAGATTAGGCAGATACAGAAACAAACATTATTAGAAGAAATTCAGGCTCTCGAACAGAAACATAAAGAACTACAAGAAGAGCAGGACCTGAGGGTACTAACTAGAAAGAGAGAAGACCTGCGGGAGGTGTTGGACCAAGAAACTAAATGGGTATTTAACAATATGAATAATACATTTTATGCCCTGGGTAATAAATCTGGGAGATTCCTAGCTAAGACCATAAAACCAAGAAACACACAGAATTCCATCTTGAAAATAAAGGATAAAAACGGAGATATAAGACACTCTACTAGAGAGATAATTAAAATATTTCAAGAATATTATCAAAATGTATACAATATCAATGAGGAGCAGGGGAGTATAGAAGCACAGAATAAAAGAGATAAAATCAAACAATATCTAGAAAGGGTTAAGACTCCCGACTTGACAGAAGAAATAATAAGCAATCTAGAGAAGGAGATAACAAAAGAAGAAATAAGTCAAACGATTAGGAGAATTAAAATGGGAAAAAGCCCTGGCCCAGATGGGTATACCTCAATATACTATAAGAGATTTGAAGAGATTTTAGTGCCATTTTTTCAGAAATACATGAATTCCATCGGAGGGGGCATGGAAATACGTAAAGGGGCCTTAGGTGCCCATATAACCTTGATAGGGAAAGAGGATAAGGATCCATCTCTATGCGCCAGCTATAGGCCCATCTCTTTGATTAATGTCGATATAAAGATATATTCTAAAATCCTTGCCGAGAGAATTAGACCGCTCCTAGCAGGGGTGATAAAGAAAGATCAGGCGGGGTTTATACCCGGCAGGGAAACAAGAGAAAATGTCCTAAGAGTGCTATTTTTGTTACAAAAGGCAAAAAAAAATAAAGAACCAGTCTTGTTCCTGTCACTAGATGCCGAAAAGGCTTTTGACAGGCTAGACTGGGAATTCATGTTGGCAAACCTGTCTCATCTAGGATTTGGCCCGATAATGCTTAGGTGGATAGCGGCATTGTACTCGAATCCCTCTGCCCAGGTAAGGATTAACGGTACTCTGTCAGATAGCTTCCCACTTCTTAATGGGACCCGTCAAGGTTGCCCGTTATCACCCCTTCGGTTTGTACTTTCACTAGAGCCGTTACTAGAAACAATACGGATGAACCAGGAAATAGAAGGGATAAAGGTGGGTAGTGGGGAACACAAGGTGTCTGCGTTTGCGGACGATATGATGCTCTTCGTATCTAACCCCAGGGTGTCATTACCCAAGATAATAGCAGAATATGAGAAATATGGTGAGATTTCAAACTTAAAAATCAATAGAGAAAAAACTGAGATACTGAGCGTATCGTTGAGTTTGCATGAACACAGGCATCTTGAGGCCCTCTATCCATTTAGGTGGAAACAGAGGAGGATGAAATATCTGGGCATAGCCTTATCAAATACAGAAAGATATATCTATGAGGATAATTATATATTATTACTAAATAAAATAAAATCAGAACTAAAAGGATATAATATAGATAAAGTATCATGGTGGGGAAGGATAAATACCATAAAGATGATGATACTACCTAAAGTTTTATATATCTTTCAAACACTCCCGATAAAAATCCCAGAAATCTATTTCAAAATCCTAGAAAGGATAGTAAGGAGTTTTATATGGAAGGGGAAAAAACCTCGCACATCAGCAGAGACTCTGACTAGACATAAGGGGGATGGTGGAGTTCAGCTACCAGATTTTAAAAGGTATTACGAGGCGGCGGTATTAAGAAGGATTACAGACTGGTTCGAGGAAGAGGAAGGGAGGAAAAAAAAATGGGTGGAAGTAGAAGAAAGTCTAAGTAAAAAGGACCTGGGAAATAAAATATGGATACCGAAGCAATATAGAGGTCTGCCACATGAAATTCCATCAATAACAAAATAAACTTTTAGAATCTGGGATAGAGTATGCAAGACAAAAAAATGGCCCTACAACAGCCCACTGCTGCCACTCACGGGCACTGACTTCTTCCCACCAGGCAAGGGAGGAGGTGTGTACCTGAGGTGGACAGAAGCAGATACACTAAAATTGAAGGATTTAATGAGGGGTAATGCCTTATGTATGATGTCAGAGCTTCAAGAAAAATATGGAGCGTTCCCTGGAGATATGTGGAGACACAGACAAGTGCAACATTTTGTAAACACCTTGCCGAAACCCCTGCGAGCTATAGATGAACTAAATGAATGGGAAAAGTACATAACTCGAGGAGGAACAGGAAGACAGGGAATATCAAATATACTGTATATAAAATATTGACAACTACGAGAGAATCAGTAGGACAGAAAATAGTAGAGAGTTGGGAAATGGAACTGAATCAAACCATATCTAACGATAAGAAGAGACAGGTACTAGACTATGTTCACTCAACATCGATGGATTCAAAAGTAAAAGAAACTAACTATAAACTACTTGTTAAATGGTACTATGTTCCAACGAAACTACACAGAATGAACAGTGAGGTATCACCCTTATGTTGGAGAGAGTGTGGAATGGAGGGAACCCATGCCCACATATGGTGGCACTGCCCCCAGATAAAAATATACTGGAGGGAGATACTGAGATTGATAAAAAAAATCAGCGGGCAGGAGATAAAACTTGATCCATGGGATTGCCTGTTCTACACTACAAGGGAATCTAGAAAAAAGTATAGAGGCTCCCTGGTTCCATTTTTATTAAATGGAGCCAAGGCCCTGATACCAAGGAATTGGAAGAGAAAGGAAGCGCCTTCGACTGGAGAATGGATACAGGAGATAGAGAGAACTAGAATGATGGAGGAACTGTGGTCCCTCCATATGGTCTCAAAGCCAAGATATGATGAGATCTGGAGGGGATGGAGGGAATTTAGGGATGCAGGAGATTGGGGGAGAGGAGCGATGAGAGGGGGGACGGAGGAGGATCTGTAGATTGTTCGGCTTGATCCGCTCTTTCCCCTCGCCCCTTTTTTTTTTTTGCACCATAGGTAGAAACACAACAATGGAAGATTGTTTCCCTTAAAATTGTTTTTATTTTCTCTTTCTCACAAAAGGGGGACTTGACCCCTCATATTATATCTGTGTTTTTTTTTTTTCCCTGAGCACTTTAAAAGTATATACACAATAATGGAAAATTACTTCCCCTAAAATAGATTTTTTTTAATATATATATATATATATATATATATATATATATATATTTTCCTTTCCCTGAGCACTTAAAAAGTAGATACACAACAATGGAAAATTACTTCCTCTAAAATAGATTATTTTTTTTTTGTCTGCACCTTAGGTATAAAACACAACAATGGAAAATTATTTCCCTTAAAATTGTTTTTATTTTCCTTTTCTCACATTATAGGGGGACTTGAACCCTTTCTTATTATATTTGTGTTTTTTTTTTTCTCTTTTTCCCTGAGCACATTAAGTATATACACAATAATGGAAAACTATTACCCCTAAAACTGTTTTTTTTTTCTCCCTCTCTCCTCCTCCTCTCTAGATCTCGCTGCCCTTTTCCTGTACCCCTCCTCCGAAAAACATGTAGGAAGTATAGGCCTGGGCTTGAAATGGGATATTAGCAATCGTTTTTTTTTTCTTTTTTCTTTTGTTTAAAAAAGGGTGTACTTACTGAGACCATATATATGTGTTGTATGTCTGTATGAGTAATGGTTTTTTTTTTTTTTTTTCTTGTTGTTGTTGTAATACTGTATTGTGGAAAAATTAATAAAAGTTTTATATAAAAAAAAAAAACGTTATTAGGTAATATATGGGGGTACCTAACACTTTCTAAAAACCTAAATAACACTTATATGGTGATCACTGGTGAAAGGGTTAACTCTAGGGGCAATCAGGGGTTAAAAACGTTATTTATGGGGTACCTAGCGCTATAGAACCTGGCGGCGAACCTCAAAAAAAACTAACTGCCTAGCGGCAACAGTGACACTAATACAGCGATCAGAAAATCGATTGCTTAGTGACACTGGCAATAGGGGGTGAAAGGGTTAACTAAGGCAGTGATCAAGGGGTTAAACCTTTATTAGGGGGGGTAGGGGGCTACCCTAGACCTAAAGGGGGCTAAGACTAACTGCCCTGACCCTTTTTACTGTAACACTGACACTAAATGCAGTTATCAAAAAAAATGATTACTGCATTTAGTGACACAATGTTACAGTGGACTGGGGGGGGTGATCGGCGGTGACAGGAAGGGGTTAAGTGTGCCTATGTGTACCTGTGTCAGTGTACTGTTAGGTGCAACTTACTTGGTGATGTGTTCTCTCCTCGGCGTCGGACGAAAAGACCGACACGAGGAGGAACACAGCACTTCCCTCTTCCTGTGTTTACACTTAGGACAGGAAGAGGCGGCGGCGGGCGCGCGCATTGGCTGGGAGCGATTGCGAGAGGGTGGCTGAAAACGAATCGCCGCCCCCTCATCTCGGATCGCTCCCGGAGCTAAAGGAACCCCCGAACCCCTTCAAGGCACCAACGTATATATACGTTGATGTGCCTGTCGGTGCCATTGTGCCGACGTAAATGTACATGTGGCGGTCCTTAAGTGGTTAAGGGTGAACTGCTATCTTTAGGTGTGAGGCATGGAAGAAAAATGTATCAACTTCAATATGTTTTCACATGAATGGACTTAAGTTATTGCACAGTGGATATTTACATAAATTAATTGAATGAACACATATGAAATATTGTTTTTATAAATGATTAGAAATTAATACTATGAATTATCAGATTTTTTTTTATTGTTTTAAGTAGACATCATTGGAGGATAAAATGTAGCACTTTCCTAATTGAGAATATTTATACTGTACAGACACACAAACATACATACTTACTTAGATACATGCATACACACTTGGGTATATAAATACTGTACACTATATTGTCAAAAATATTGGGACAATTGATGCCACTGTGCCCTTGAATTGTCGCCACTGTGCCCATTGACGCCACTGTGCCCATTGATGCCACTGTGCCCATTGTCGCCACTGTGCTCATTGTCGCCACTAAGCCCTGTAAATTGCCCCTCCCCCCGCCCGACACTTACCTTTCTGGGGGTCAGCCATCCTCCTTCCACGTCCCTCAATGTCTTCTCCCGCCCTCGATGACACTTCAGCCAATCAGGTTACTGGTAACCAGAACCGGTGAACCTGATTGGCTGAGACGTTTGTCAGTCTTATCCAAGGAACGCACCCCCCGTACGTCCCTTAGATACGTTTCCGGAAGCCAAATACAGCCTGATAGGCACTTTCACACAGCCAACCAGCTGCCGTTATTTAGATGGCCGGCGCTCACCATTCGGCCATCTGTATAGTCAGCGGCAGCGGCAACAATAACATAGATTCATGCAATGCATGAATCTATGTTATTGTAATCAGTGGCGGTGCAAGAGCCAGAGGGGGTGTCGCTCCGTCGCTCTCTATAGACGCACCGCCACTGCCTGTTCCCCCAAGAGGCAATCAGGTTGGCGTATAAAGGAGCACAACATGTCCCCATAGCCACACCCTGCATCTGGAGGTAGTGGAAGCCATTGTCATGTGACAAAGATACATAGGCGATTTGTTGCTGATATGGGATGGTCCAGAGAGCAATTTAATCAGTTGTCTTGACAGAATGAATTGCAACAGTTTCAAGCTTTTTTTTTTTTTTTAACAATGACCTACGATTGATGTAGGAGTAAGAATTTCTCTTTTTTTTTGTCTCCATCATGGCCACCCTCCGGGTCTCCAGGAGTTGTCATCGTGGAGACCAGATGTGACATGGCAACATGGAGTGTGGGGCTGACGCAATTGCACACGTCGATCTGACGCGACCTTCATATTTCCTGCGCATGCGCAGTACTTTGGAATGCCGGAATGTTAACCGGCGCCATTCCTTTCTCATCTTTGCAGGGCATGGACGTTCCATCTGATGTGAAGCCATACCACACACCCCAGGATTAGCACTTTGCAATAGATAAAAGCCGGCATATGCATCTGTATATTTGGCTAATTTTTTGAAATGCAAGACTGAAAAAGACTTTTACAAGTAAGTACATTTTTTTAATTTAGGTATCTACTGGGCCAGCCTTTTGGTGAACAATATGCAGGTTGACCCAGTATTCCACTGAATAGATACTTATTATTGTCTGAGGGATTGTTCATAATTGTTTTGTTTGTTTTTTCCTTTTTCCTCTATAGTGCTTTTTTTCATGTCTCTACAGGGGGTATTGTGAAGCTGGTTTCTTTTGATAGGTCCCTGCATTTCATGAGGAGCATATGATATCTTGATACAATGATATATGGTTCTCTTGTCACCTCAAATTTCAAACATTGTAAGTGTATATATTGGTATGGATGTGGATGTACATATGCATTTCCAAATACAGTCATACACAATATATATATATATATATATATATATATAGATTCCTTTTTCAATTAAAATGATTTTATTTTTTTCCAGAAGTGGTATTTACCCTGAAGAAGATTTGCTAATAATTGCACATTTCAGAATGCATTGGAGATCCCCACCTACTCGTTCTCATCGTAATCCACCGATAAAGAAACAAAATAGCTGTGGACTACCACTTTATGTTTATATCCAATTTCCATGCAATGTGATATCACCACCTATTAAGTCCTTTTTTTCTTTACAATTTAGAGTTTTATTACATTCTATTTGTAAGAAAATATGTAAGTTTTATAAAAAAATATTATCCTTTTTTCAATTGCCTATAAAATCCATCTTTTTGAGGTTTATTCTTATATTATGTTCCAAGGGATGATGGCAATCACATGTATAGCCATATGAGTCATCAATTCTAATAGCAGCACTTTCTTTCCCCTTTTCTGGTATTTATGTGTATTGATGTTTGATAATTGCTGTACCATTAGCCTGGATCTCCTCCCTGTTCTAAGGGAAATGCATATGTTGCTTGTACCTGAGAGTTTGTCTTTGTCTAGATAAAGGGACTGTGGAAACATCTCATGCATGCACTCTGTCAGACTGTTTTGTCTGTATATGTTTTCTATTTGTTATACAGGAAAATCAAAATGTTAGTTGTTTGGGGTGCTGCCTATTATTTACTTATAGATTGATAACAGGTGATTATAACTGGTATATGGGTCAGAGACCCTCTCATCAGATTCCTTTCTAGGCAGTCCTCTCATAGCAGCAAGTACTCTGTATGGTGGGGGGAGGGGGGGCTATTCAACAGTACTGCAATGGCAGCCATTGTGATGGTGACTCTCTTAGGGATTCTGGATGTAGGTGTCCTAGGTCACCAGCATTGCTACAGTCTCTCTCTGGATCAGCCTTCTGGTTTCAGTGTCCAGCACACCAACCTGCTCTCCCTTTCTGGGCACTGCACAGCTTGGCACAGCACAGCTTTGCATAACTTAGCATGGCTTTCTCTCTTCTCAGATTTGCCTGCTTCCCCCAACTGCCCAGCAACATCACATGCTTTTGCTTTCACCCCTCCTTGTGGTTGCTGCCTAAGGAAAGCTACAGTTGAATTCCTTCTTCAAGACTACATCTCCCATACTGCTGCTGGGCAACCTATACAAACACAGTCACAGCTAGGCAGAGCATAATTGGTAATGCCATCTTGTGGCCAAAAAAAGTTCTGCAATGCAGTAACATAGTCCAGTCCAGCAGAAAGGAATGGAATTTAGAGCCATAGGTTCTCCAAATTCCTTGGGCAGCTCTCATGGAAAAAAGAAGATTGAGGTACTGCGATGTAGCCAAGGTCTCCATATCAAAAAATTGCAATGTATTGGGGCTAGTATTATCTCTGTTGTACAAGTGTGATCTCTATAACTGACCTAGTTGTGGCAAAATAGCTGTAACTTACAGTCTCAGCAGAATTATCAGAGAGTGACTCAATCCAAATAGAATCTTGCAGATTGTAGAAAGCTTTAATCCAAAACATGTGCAGATCTTCACAGAAATAACATCAGATAGGTCAGAAAATCATAATATGTGTAGTTCCAGCAATTACTTACTTGCTCACAACAGACTCTAAAGGGTGAATTAGCTATACATAGCATCTCCTACTTATGGAGTGAGGAATGGACACACTTATTTGAAGGCAAACAACAATACATGTGTAACTTGATATCACTCATTGAAATCTGTAATTTTGAATATTAAACAATATATAATCAAGGACATATTTGAAGTGAGTCAAATACCACTCTAATTTGATCTGGCTTGCAAGGATCGTACATGCCAAAGCATGGAAGGTACCATCATCCCTCTATTTATCTAACAGGTGATGCAGATTCATCATGATCACTTGCAAATGCGTTCTACATAAAGTCCACAAAGAGTTTTTTTTTTGTTATCCCTGGTTTTCTGTTCAGGGTGCATTGTAAAGAGGTAAATTGTGCTTCTACATACTGAAGATTTGTTAGTTTCTTTCTTGAGTCATGGAATGGTAATGGTGCCACCCAGCTGTTGGAATTGCCCTGATAGAAGTTACCTACTCATAGTTTATAGGAGCTCCTTGTCCTCCATATAGTGGCTGTCAGCTCATTGTCTCAAGTTGTTACATTGAACACTGGTGCAGAGGATATTATTCCAGACATGAAGGATCTTGTTTTTGCCTTGGGTTCGGCAGTGGCGTCGTCATCAAGATTAATCTACACCAGAGGACATTTTTTTTTACCAATCTTGAACTTCATTTTTGTAGTGTAGACAGATAAATGCGCAGAAATCCACAGAAAATGGTACCACGCTACCATTACCCATGGATACCTGTGATTTTTTTTCCAAAATCATTGTTTATTAGATATGTGCATTCCCGTTCGTACGAATGTTATTTTCGTACGAAAATGTTCATTTTCGTACCCGCAGGATAATGTGTACGTACAAAAAAATTAAAGCACCAAAATACGAAAACTACGATATTACGAATGAGTCGCATAACGAACAACCGCAAATACGAACGAATGATCCGACGAAAAAAAACGAAAACGGCAAAAGAACAAAAATGACATCTATAACAAAAGATTTACATTCTGTATTTTGTTTGAATCCTTTTTCTGTTTGTTTTCAGTCCTATGTTCATTGTTCATATGACATCTATAACAAAAGATTTGCATGTTGTATTTTGTTTCAATCCTTTTTCTGTTTGTTTTCAGTCCTATGTTCATTGTTCATATGACATCTATAACAAAAGATTTGCATGCTGTATTTCGTTTCAATCCTTTTTCTGTTTGTTTTCAGTCCTATGTTCATTGTTTATATGACATCTATAACAGAAGATGTGCATGCTGTATTTTGTTTCAATCCTTTTTCTGTTTGTTTTCAGTCCTATGTTTATTGTTCATATGACATCTATAACAAAAGATTTGCATTTTGTATTTTGTTTCAATACTTTTTCTGTTTGTTTTCAGTCCTATGTTCATTGTTCATATGACATCTATAACAAAAGATTTGCATGCTGTATTTTGTTTCAATCCTTTTTCTGTTTGTTTTCAGTCCTATGTTCATTGTTCATATGACATCTATAACAAAAGATTTGCATGCTGTATTTTGTTTCAATCCTTTTTCTGTTTGTTTTCAGTCCTATGTTCATTGTTCATATGACATCTATAATAAAAGATTTGCATGTTGTATTTTGAATCCAAAATACGAACAGAAAAAAGGAATTTAAAATACAGAATGCAAATCTTTTGTTATAGATGTCATATGAACATACGACTGAAAATAGCAAAAGAAAAGGGTTTTAAGATACTGCAAATCATTGACGAAAATTCACAAAAATTATTGTCTAACAAGTAACGAACATGAATTAAACAGAATAACGAACCATCCCGCATGTACGAAAATAGAACAGTAACGAAAATACGAAACGATCGGAATACGAAAAAATCACGTCATACGAAAAACGAACGGGAACAAACAGGAAAACGGGCGTCTTACGAAAAACGAATGAAAACGAAAAAAACAGAACGATACGAAACAGAACAAAAAAAACAAAAAAAAATTCTGTGCACATGTCTATTGTTTATTGTATATAATGATAGAATACACATTAGTAATACAGCATTACAGTAACATGTACAAGGTATAATATGATTCTTTGGTACAGAATATAAGGTATAGCATTCGTAGGCACATGTCATGCAATATACCATTGTTCTTTAGTTTGGTGTAGCAAGAAGAAAACATAAACAAATAAAAAAAAAAGAGTGGTTAGGTAGTCATCGTGCTTACCCTATTTATATTGTAGGTAGAGGTAGAGGTTTCCTTGACACAATAACGAGGTCTAGTCTGCCTGTCGGGTCAGTTGTGAACTATTGTGTTACACAAGGTATTTATGCTACCTCAGTGTATGATGGAGTTATAAGGCTCGAGGGACTTTGGCGGTGTGATTGGGTGTGTGTATTAGATCAGATGCACAACTAGGGGTTTTTGTTTGGGATCAGTGTTTGGATACAAGGTGTTATCTTTGGTTAGTTGCCTAATGTCTTTTGCTGGGGCAATATCCATTAGGATTGCGGTCACCATACCACTAGCAATCCACAGGTAGGGGCAGGTCTGGTAGGCAGACTTTTCCCAGGTTTCAACTGTTTAAGTACTATGTCTATTCTGTGGATGAGAGAGGTTGCTCTAGGCCACTAGCTTCCGAATTAGACAAGGGTTTAGGGCTGTATTTTGTGAGGAAATCTCTAACTGTCTGTGCTCTGTGGGTGTCCGCTGTCTGCAGGTTAGAAGGATGTAGATTGTAAAGATTGGTATAGTGTGGAACAAAATGATCTGCTATTTGATCATTGGATACTATTTTATGATCCTTTAAGTCCAATAAGGAGTGGATAGTCATGGATGCTTTTTTTGCACGAATCCCTTTTGCCAAAAACTTTCTGGATTTGTTACCATACTTGTGACAGACTTACCCGGGACAGAGGCTTTTGGAGAGGACTCTTGCCTTGCGATCATGGGCCCTGGAATTTGGTGGAATGGTGCTCTTTGTGAGCTGTATGCCTGGAGACCCTTGAGGTAGTGTTACTTTGGACTCAGGACCAAGTCACCCCAAGACACACAGACTCTGGGAACCATGTATATGCTATATTAAAAAGAGTGACTGATTCATACTGTTGGGACATATACTGTAAGGAGATGCTAATGTCACCACCTCCAGCCACCTGTCTGTCTGTTGTCTTCTATAATGTAAATGAGTCTAGTGTGGCTTCTCTGTCACCCATTGTTGTTTGTGCTAATTGACCCTGCAATTATATGAATGATTTCTGTGTTGATATGCATGATAATGTGCATTGTAATTAGGGAGTCACATCGGCTGCATAAGGGATTAGTTAATTAGCTCATGTTAATTTATGTTTCTGGTATTGTTAGAGCAAAATGAGCAGAAGGGGTGAACTACTGTATATAAAACTTGTATTCTGGTTCTAATAAAGAGTCCATGTTCAGCAGACAAACAAGTATCGTCTCGTTGTGTGCTTGTGAGCAGTTGGAATATCTGATATCTATATACAGATTGATAGGAAGTGGTATATGACGAAAGCACTCAAGCGGATTGTGGAATGTTTCGTTACATTGGTTACAAGCTTCCTGCAGTCTGGGACATCCAACCTCCACCTGGATCTAAAGTCTGGATAGCAGTAGAGGAGAGAAAAGGTACAGATACCAGCCGCCATTGAGATGGAATATAGAAGAGGCAGATACAGCACAGATTACCAGTATTCGAGCAGGTCCTGCTGGGATAGTTTGATTCTATCCGCTGCAAACTCTGGAAAGAAATGCTACCCTGTGAGCAGCGACACCAGGGAAAAGTTCTCCCTTTCATCCAGGAAAGGTATTGGTCACAGAATGGATTGCGGGTGCTATTTTTGGGAGAAAAAAAAGCACAGGGAGCAGACAGCTCAATTAAGCAGGCTGGTCTGGGCAGAAATGTGGCTGGATGAGAGCTACAGAGCACTTTGCGGCATGGAGATCGCCTACAGATGGCTGCTAGACTCTGCTTATCTCCAGGGCTGGGCTCCCTTCGCCTGGGACTATCAGGAAATACCATTTGACAACTATGAAATCAAGACTGAAGAGTCAGAGTAACAGTGTGCTTTGCCAACCTGCCCCCATAGCTATGAACACAGAGGTATAATGGCAGATGCAGCAAGTGCTGACTGACCTTTATGAGACTGTTTCTGCATGGGATGATCTAGAATGGAGGAATGTGCCTGTCCAGCAGTATGCCAGAGAATCGGCAGTGGAGATTGCCACCCGCAAAGCTAAAGTGCTGACAACAGGGCAGAGCACTGCTAACCTCTGCCCAGCACTGATAGCATCTTCTGGATTCCACGGGCAGGAGAGGGTGAACCTCTATCCCCAGACACCAGTTGCAGAGACAGGGGATTTTATAGACTTTTCTGCTGAGAAAGAACAACCTGATGAGCTTCCAGTGGAAGAGCTGGTATCAGGACCACACTTCAATGTGCTCTGCCCAGCACCAACAGCAGTATCTGTGGAGTTACAAAGAACTTCCCCAGCTGAAGCACTGGTCACTGGACAGAGGGTTCAAGACCTCTGCCCCACACCTGTGGCAGTTCCGGAGGCTCGGGGTGAGAAGGTGGCGATCACTTCCCAGCAGCAGATACAGCGGGAGAAGGGAGAAAAGGTGTTCGTTGTCCCTCCCCAACAGTCGGCCAGGGTGGAGGAAGCAGTCTTTCCTCCCCAGCAAAGATCTGTGCACCTGGGAGACAGTACCATAGACATGTTGGCCCAGTAGCCAAATGAGGAAACGGAAAAGGAAGCAGCTGGCTCACCTCCCCAATGGCAGCTACACAGTTTGGGAGTGGAGGAAAACAGCAGGAGGAAGAATCTTTCAGATTATTAACAGTTGAAGTACAGCTATAAAATAAAATAAAATAATAACAAAAAAAAGTCCCGGCAGAGACAGTGGGGAAGGATAGGCATTGCATTGGATAGGAACCTCTCTGTACCATGAGATCTTCATTGTGTTCAAGTGTGTAGCTTATCCAGTCACCACGTTGTGAAACTACTAAAGAAGAGAAAGTCCTGGACTACTGTGGTCATACTGACAATAAACTTGTGTAAGTAGGGGTACCGTATATTCCCTGGGTGAAGGCATAGGAACAGAGTCTCATATTCCTGTGGGGTATACAATAGGTTGGGAGGATTTCCACAGAGAGAGTGAGAGCATTTGCAGAGGTAAATTTTAAAAAAGTAATAAAAAGGGGAAGAAAAAAGAACAACTGGGAAACAACTGAAAAAACAACTGAGAGACCATTTATCTGCTTGGTTCCATCACCGCCGATCAACGGTTGTGGCGTGCTCTTCTGGTTTGCGGTGCTTTCGTTGGGCTAGAGCAATGGTTAGGGTCCGGAGCGGAGTGATGTGACCGAGTTCCATATGGTGAATTTTCCCTGCGGAAGCAGTATTCTTGGGTCTCCATGGGTTCACTTCTAGGTGGCGTGTGTCTCGCAGCAGGGGGGCTAAGTTCCACATACCATTGTGGTACCTCTGTGAAGGGGATTTCCAGAGTTTCACAGAAATGGCGAAAATCTTCTGGCACTGTGGAACGGCATTGCGTTGAAACTGATAGGCAGAAGGGGAACTTCCATCTGTGTTGGATTCCCTTGGCGCGCGAACCTCCAGGAGTGGTCGTAGTTCTCTTTGGAGTTGCAGCGTGATTTTGGATAGATCTTGGAACAGGCGGGTGTCGGTGCCATTGTATGACAGCGGGGCTTTGATACGGGCTATCCGTAGGATCCCCTCCTTAAGCTGGTAGTCAATTACGCAGCTGACTACGTCTCTTGGTGGGTCAGATTTTCTGCCTTGTGGGTGGAGGGCGCGATGGATGCGTTCCATTCCTGGCATAGTGGGGGGCTTTTCTAGCAGGTGGTTGAAGAGGCCTACCACTTCTGCTTGTAGATGGTCCACATTGATAATTTCTGGAAGGCCACGGACACAGAGATTATGGTGCCTGCCAGGGTTGTCTAAATCTTCCATGTGGTGATTTAGGTCCATGAGTTGCAGGGTATGAGTGTCCAGGACATGACATGTGCAGCGGAGCATGGAGGAATGATTCAATGTCACCTTTTTTTTCTTCTTCCTGGACACTGCCTGCTATTGATTGTATGTCAATCCGGAGATCTGCAATGGCTGCCATTAGATTGTCTTTAATATCTGCTGCCACGGATCGGAAATCATTCAGGCTGGGGTGTTGGTGCAGCGTGAGAACTATTTCTCCATTATCTGGGCAGAGCCACGTGTCAGTTTTGGCCATCGGGCCTGATGACAGGGGTGAGCCTCACGTAGGTGCCATGTTGCCTGCTTGTGACTGGAACATTTCTGGGATGTTCTGGCTGATTCTGCCCATCAGGTCACGGGGAGACCTGGAACGGGAAGCAGAGGAGGTGTGGGAAGATGTCCCCATGGTTCTTGGGTGTGCTGGTGAGCATGAAACCTCTGTTTTAAGCAGATTATTCCCTCCATCAGCGGGAGCTCACAAGCTATGCTGCCATCTTCCTCTGAGGTTAGGCCACGCCCCCCCCGGGGGATTTTTTTTTTTAAATAAAAGAATTGTCAAAAACTCTCGTACTGTCTTTATTCACGTTTACACTTTTTGGGCAAGGTGCTTTGGGGTGGAGGGGCAGAGCCCCCCATGACCCAAAGCACCCCTCCATATCTAGGGCATGTGGCTTAGTATGGTTCAGGTAGAGTGCTTACTTGCCCCCCCCCCCCCTTTCCTGGCCTGTTGGGCTGCATGCTTGAACAAAAAAAATATGTTAGTGTGGGGTTTAAAACACATACCAGACCTCAAAGGTCTGGTATAGATTGGGGGGGGGGGGGGCACACTATTTTCTTTCAAATGGTATTGTATTGGCAGAAATGTAAATGTAATTTTATTTTCTTTAAAAGTTTTGTTTTGCTGCCGTTGGTTCTATACACAGTATAGATGTGCCATTTCACAGGCAGACTAAGGCGACCCCCCCAGTCACCATATTTAAAGAAATTTGTTAAAATCAGTATTTTTTCCTAAAAAAATACTGAGAACCCCTCAAACATTATATATTTTTTTTAGCGAACAAGAGAATAAAATGCTGATCGTTGGGATATTTTATGTCACACGGTATTTGCGCAACAGTCTTCCAAGAACATTTTTCTTTTGAAAAAAAGACAGTTTTGGATTAAAAAATGAGAAAACAGTAAACAGGATGTTATGCCGAGCAAATAGATACCAAACATGTTACAGTTCAAAACACATGTGGAATGGCGACAAGCAGCGGTATATAAAAATCTTCATAGGTAACACTTTAAAACATTTTAAACACTTCCGGACCGCCGCACGACTATATACGTCGGCACTGCCATAACCCAGGTATCCTTGTCCTCACTGCGAGAGCACCATTATCGGCGTCAGGAGAGGGGGCCCCCTCCTGCCGCTATCCCATGCCCTCCACGGCTTACCAGAGCTGTCAGTAGTGGCAGTGGTGATCGGGTCCTCTCTGTGGCTGGGTATGGAGACGAGTGAAGGTAAGATGTCCCCCACCCGTCTCCACACCATAGCAGGACGGAAGCGATGCCAAAATGTCCCTTCCGCCTATAGCTCTTAAAGGGACTTTTTTTGTCATTTTTTCAAATGACAATTTTTTTTTATTGCATTTTAGTGTAAATATGAGATCTGAGGTGTTTTTGACCCCAGATCTCATATTTAATAGGACCTGTCATGCTTTTTTCTATTACAAGGGATGTTTACATTCCTTGTGATAGGAATAAAAGTGACACAATTTTTTTTTTTAAAAACAGTGTAAAAAATAAAAAAATAACTTTTTTTTTTTTTTAAAGCACCCCGTCCCAACAAGCTTGGGTGCAGAAGCGAATGCATACATGTGCCCGTATAAGGAAACGGTATTCAAACCACACATGTGGGATATCACCATGATTGTTAGAGTGAGAGCAATAAATCTATGATCACTGCAATCAGTGACACTGTGACAGGGGGCTGGGGGGGTGGGGGGTGATCTGAAGGGGTTAATGTGCCTATGTGTGTGGTGTCAGTGTGCTGTTGGTGCGACTTACTTGTGATGTCTTCCCTCCTCTCATTGGATCGGAAATAACGCCGAGAGGAGAGCTGACATCACTTCCTCTGCCAGTTGTTTACATTACACAGGCAGAGGAAGTACAGAGCAGAGGCTCTGCGGATTGGCTGGTAGCGATCGCGAGGGGGCGGACAGAAACCAACAGCCGCCCCCTCATGCCGGATCACTCCCACAGGTAAAACGACCGCCGCATGTAGCGGGGGTGTCCTGATCAGACCCCCGACCCGCAAGAAGGCAGGGACGAACATGTACGCCCATGTGCCTGTACGTGCCATTCTGTGGATGTACATATACATGCGGCGGTTGTTAAGTGGTTAACAATGTCCCTGTAAAAAAAATATAAAAAGTTTGAGTCCAAACATTTGCTATGTTTTGGAGTTCTGATGCTAATCAAACTGAGGGGTGTTTGTCTCACCTTTACTGCATATCAGTGTCCACAGTTTGCTATGGTGCAAAGGCCTGATGTACTAAGGGATGAGAAGGCAGATTGTCTTGAGAGGTGTTATGTGTGGTGTACTGACCTTGGTTTAGGGAGTTGCTGCGACTGAGAGCTCTAAAATATAGCTTCTCGCAAACTGAAAATGTGACTTCTCATGGCTTTCTTTTTGCCACTCTTCCATAAAGGCTAGTTTTGTAGAGTGCACGACTAAGGCCGCATACACACGATCGAACATGTCCGCTGAAACTGGTCCGCAGACCAGTTTCAGCAGACATATCCGATCGTGTGTACGGCCTAGCGGACAGGTTTCCAGGGGACAAAAGTTTTAAAACATGCTTTAAAACTTGTCTGCTGGAAACCTGTCCGTCGGACATGTCCGCTGGTTAGTACGACTAACCAGCGGACCGAAATCCCCCGCATGCGTTGAATGGATTCGACGCATGCGTGGAAGCATTTTGTTTCCTGGTTTGGTGACGTGGCGGCATCACAGTCACCGCCACGTCACCGTGTTCTCTGTCCGAGGGGATTTTCGTCCGATGGTGTGTACACACCACCGGGCCAAAATCCTGCAGGAGACATGTCTGATGAAAACAGTCCGCGGACTGTTTTCTTTTTCAATAATTTTTATTGAATTTTAAAGTATGATGAATAACAAATGGTACCATAAAGGTAATCAAGAGAGAATATAGAATAGAACAGAATATGACATCTCAATCGCATTGTAACACAATTATAGTATAGCTACATCAAAATACAGAGATACATTTTTTCTCAGGTAACATAGTGAGAAGTGACTTTCCCAGGGATCTAGGTGGTCTCCAGGATGAAGAAATTGTGAGGAAATCATAAGGAGGGTCAGGGTCGAGGGGAGGGGAGAGGACCTCCTAGGCACCCCTACGGGGTCAAGCTGTGCCCCTTCAGGAGGGTCTCCCAGCCCCACCCCGCCCCCCCATGAGGTCAAATCTCAAGAGTCATGAAATTGTGCAGAAAAGAGGTGTCTGGTGTTAAGGGGTTGTAGAGTTAAAAGGTTAGAAAAGAGGAGATAAAAGAGGTGAGAAGGTTCTAGAGGAGTAAAGAAAAGGTAAAAGAAAGAATGGGAAGGGGGAAAGAAGAGAGTGTAAACATGAATAAAACCAAAAACATATGTAAAACTACAATAGGATCCAATTCCGTGCTTAATCAATAACTTCTGATTAATAGCTATTAAAACCCTGGGATAAACAAGTTACTTTAATTCAATCAGGGCTTGCTGTGTACCACTCAGTCCACGATCTCCACCGCTCTTTGGATTGAATATATTTGCCTTGAGATGCTGCGAACATCAGTTCGTAGCCTATGTGGGTGTTGGTTATGGTAATGATTTCCTGCATTGTAGGGACCTTCTGATCTTTCCAGTGACGGGTGATGGCCAGTCTGGTGCTTAGCAACACTTGGGATACCAATAATCTAACTGATTTTGGGATAGAATCCATTCCCAAGGACAGGACTGCTAGCCCTGGGGTCTGTGGGATAGATACTTGTATTATCTGTGTGATCAGGGAGAAGACGTCGTGCCAAACAGGCCGTATTTGTGGACAGTCCCATAGAATGTGAAATAAAGTTCCCACTTGTCCACATCGTCTCCAACAAAGCGATGACGTCTGGGGACTAAATCTCGAGATCCTATACGGTGTTAAGTACCACCGCAGGAGTATTTTTTGATATTGTTCCCAGAGGTTAACGCTCTTGGTGGAGGTATATGTAATTTGTAGAGTTTGCTGCCACTGTTCCTGGGTGTATGATGTACCAAAGTCTTTTTCCCACGCTTCTACGTTAGATGTTTTTTCAAACAATAATTTATTGCCCAAGGTATTGTAAAATAGAGAAATACCTCTGATGTTGGTGGTTTGTTTAGTAAAATATAAGGCTGCCTTCCATGGGATTTGTATGGCAAGGGGCGGGTTGGTCCCAAGAAAGTGATGTATTCGCACGAACGGGAAATACTCCGTCTCTCCCAGGCCAAATTCTATTTGGAGTGATCTAAAGGTCTTTCTACTGGGACCTATTATCAAATCTGAGATATGGGTTATTCCCATTTTGACCCATGGAGCTACATTTATGTCCAATAGGACACCCTTCAGGGATGAAAGTGGTAGTGGAATGGACGTCAAAGTATGATATTTCTGGGGTATTTTAGTTGGGGTAATCCAGGCTTCAAGTGAGGCTGTCATCCTGGGGTTTAGATATTAATACAGATGCCATCAATAAATCATGAAGGTTGTTGTGGGTGGTTTGGAGTTCTTCCAGTTCCCGCCACCTCGTGGCTGGGGCTTCAGGAAACCATGTCTTCAGTTGTGCGAGGATGGAAGCTAAGTGGTAATCACGAACCACTACGTTCCCCACTCCTCCGGCTCTCTTAGAAGCTACAGAGTTCTTAAAGGCCCACCTAGCTCTTCTGCCCCGCCATAAAAATTGGTGGATCAGGGTATGGATCGAGGTGAAGAAGGAAGTGGGGGCTGGAATGGGGAGGGTCCTGAACAAGTATATAATTTGTGGAAGGATTATCATTTTGAAAGCCGCTAGGCGACCTGACCATAGGAGCTCTGATTTGGACAGGGATTCCAATTTGGATGGGAGTGAGGTCAGAAACGGTACATAATTGTGGGTATAGAGGTTTTTAGATGATGCAGGCAGGGTAATACCTAGATAATGAATTCCTTCCCTACTCCAAGCGTATGGAAATCGCGAGCCGAGTGAACATCTCATATCAGCATCAACACCCAACCCCAATATGAACAATTTGCTTTCATTTACCTTGTAGTACGAGATCTTTCCGAACATTCGGAGTGATTCATGTACCGAAGCCAGGGAAGACTCCGGATGTGTCAGCATCAGGATAATGTCGTCAGCAAATAGGCTGATTGTGTGTTCTGAGTTGGGGGTGGGAAAACCACTAATGTCATCTCGAGACCTAATGTATGTGGCCAAGGGCTCTAGGATCAAGTTGAAAATTAAAGGGGACAATGGACACCCCTGACGAGTGCCATTGGTAATGAAGAAGGGTTCAGAGAGCGTGCCTGAAGTAAAAACTTTGGCCGATGGTGAGGAATAGAGGGCCATCATAGCGGACAAAATGGTGTCTCTGAACCCAAACTTCTTGAGGGCTAGTTCTAAGTATCCCCAATGGACCCTATCGAAGGCCTTCTCTGCATCCAAGGCGAGGAGCAGAGAAGGTCTTCGCTGCACCTCCGCAAGGTGGATTATATTGGTCAGTCTTCGTGTAGCATCCGAAGCCTGTCGGCCCTTCGTGAATCCTACTTGATCTGGGTGGATCAACAGGGGCATTATATCCACTAGGCGGTTGGCAATAAGTTTGGCGTATAACTTAAGGTCCGTATTTAATAAAGATATGGGTCTAAAGTTGGCCGGTGTGTCCGGGCTCTTCCCCGGCTTGGGCAAGGTTACAATTAAGGCTTCTAACATTTCCGATGGGAAGGACGAGGAGGCAGCAGCTTTATTGAAAACGTTCTCTAAAAAAGGCGACAATATAGATTTAAACATTTGGTAATATTCCCCACTAAATCCGTCGGGTCCTGGTGATTTGTTGAGGGGAAGAGAATCTATAGCTTTTTGGATTTCCAATATGTTGAAAGGTTGATTCAAGGAGTCGAGGTGGGCGGGGGAAAGTTGGGGTAGTGACACTTTACTCAAAAAATCGTTAATCAAAGATGGAGTGGGCTGATGTGTATCCCTGTCATCTTTAAGATTGTAAAGGGTGTTGTAGTAATGACTAAACGAGTCTGCTATATCCTGGGGGTGAAACATTTTGGTTTTATGTAGAGGGTGTATAATGTAGGGGATTCTAGCTTTGATTCTCCGGCCCTTAATTGTGTTTGCTAACAATTTACCCGCTTTGTTGCCTTGGGAATAGTAGGACATTTTCATGCGTTTTGATTGTTTCTCAAAGTCCTCCAGTAGGAGGAGTCTGAGAGATCCTCTCAACCGCTGAAGAGCAAGAGAGTTTAGCTGTGAGGTTCGTTTCTTATTTTCCCCCTCCAGTTTCGCAATTTCATCTGTGAGATCTTTGATCTTTTGGTGCCGCTGCCTCCTAGCCCTAGCCCCAAGTTGTATGATAATTCCCCTAGCATACGCCTTGTGGGTATTCCACAAGGTAAACTGGTCTTGACCAGGCGTGTTATTAAGTTCAAAAAATTCAACCAGGTGATTTTCAACAGATCGCTTTACATCAAGTTTCTGCAGTAAAAATGTATTAAGCCTCCATACAGATGGGGGAGAGTAAGATAAACCATCTCGGAGAGACAAGGTGATCGAGGCATGATCTGACCAAGTTATTTCATTGATAGAAGTTGAAATAGACCTAGACAGGGTGTCGTAATTAGCCAGAAATAGGTCTATCCTCGAGTATGTGCGGTGAGGGGTCGAAAAATATGTGAAGTCTTTTTCTCCCGCATGCAGGCATCTCCACACATAAAATAACTCAGCTCCATGTATAGGTCCCTGGAGTGAAACACCACTCCTGCGTGTTGTGGACGTTGTGTCCATAGTAAGATCGGGTACAGCATTAAAATCTCCACAAATTAAAAGGAGGCCTTTCTTAATGGGTTGGATTTTTTTAAGCAATTTATTGAAGAACCGGACTTGATGGGTGTTTGGGGCGTAAACATTAACAATGGTGTATGTCACAGAGTTAATGTCACATATCAGGGCCAGATAACGTCCCTCCGGGTCCGCCAATTCCATGTGAAGTGTAAAGGCTACCGTATCTCGCACAGCTATCAAAACTCCTCTGGTCTTAGATTCAGCGTTTGCGAAAAACACATGTGGAAAATTTTTGTGGGAGCACTTCGGTGGGGAGTGCTTGTTGAAATGAGTTTCCTGAGCGCAAATGATGTCACTCTTGTGTAGAATAGCTTCGCTCCACAGAGACTTTCGTTTGACGGGGTGGTTCAAACCTTGTGAGTTAATGGACAATATTTTAACCGCCATCAAGGGTAATAGGGGGTTGTGCTACTGCAGGTGTGAGGATTTGTATCTACATCATGGGAGATTTTGTGCGCAAAATAGGAAGCCCTGCTGAGGCTGGGGTATGAGTTACTCACTGTGTGTCCAGAAGGGTGTAACGTCAGGCAGGTGGTCGAGTCCTTTGTTGAATTGTGAAGTGAAGGTCGGATGTTGGTTCCAGGGTGAAACTGTCTCCCAATCATACTGCTTGCTGCAAGGATCCAAAGGGTGGAGAAAAAAAGAAAAAAAGAGAAAAAAAAGGCAACATAAAAAGGTAAGTAGAACAGTAACAAATAACAAGCCGCTCTGGCGGCAACAAGAAACACTGAGTGGGGTTTGCCCCAAGGTGCAGCATCATGCTGCTCAGGTTCCATGTGGGGAAAGTTTATGCCCAATTTGGCGCAGTCGCCGCGGGTTAAACAAAAGCTCCTGTATAAGGAATGAATGAATGAATGAATGAATGAATGAAAAACTTATAGAGCGCGGCACATGCGAACTGAATCGCCTCTGGGCGCTTGTTGTTCCTGTCTCCTTTGATATCAAAAGAGATGAGTCTTGATCTTTCTCCTGAAGGCTAAGTGATTCGCCTCCAACCGAATGCTGGCTGGTAAAGCGTTCCATAGTCTGGGACCTTGGACGGCGAATCTTCTTTCTCCTTTGGACTTGTAGTTGGCTTTTGGGATCTGTAGTAGGTTCTGATTGGTGGATCGCAAGATGCGATTGGGATTGTGAGCTTTTATTTTATCGCATAGATATTGGGGGGCATTCCCATGGACACATCTATGCGTTAGACAGAGAGCTTTAAAAGCAATCCTGTCTTTAACTGGTAGCCAGTGAAGGGATCTCAGTGAAGGTGAGATTGATTCCCAGGGTTTTTTTCCAGTCACAAGTCTGGCGGCCGTATTTTGAACGACTTGCAGACGAGCGATTTGGTACTTGGGGAGTCCGAGGTAAAGGGCATTTGCATAGTCCAATC
Organism: Rana kukunoris; assembly: GCA_029574335.1. NCBI lineage: Eukaryota > Metazoa > Chordata > Amphibia > Anura > Ranidae > Rana > Rana kukunoris. The sequence continues at coordinate 127,330,597 of CM056055.1, read as the reverse complement.
TGGAGTTGACAATTGCTCCCACCACGACCGCTAAGTCTTCTTTGGGGATGAAGGGGGTAAGTCTGCGTAGTAGGCGCAACAGATGGTGAGATCCGCTGACTACTGATCCTATTTGTGCGTCCATTGTCATAAAGGAGTCAAAGATGACCCCGAGACTTTTGACTTTGGCGCTAGGGGTGATGATTTTGCCCAGAATGGGCGGGGGTGTCCAGGTTGTTGCAGGTTGATTCCTTTGCTTGGCGTGAAACAGAAGAAGTTCTGTTTTCGCTCCATTGAGTTTAAGATAACTCTTTGTCATCCAGTCCTCTATCAAAGAGAGGCATGTCTCTAGATTGAGGTGGTGATCCTTTCTGTTGCAAATGCGGAAATAAAGTTGCGTGTCGTCTGCGTATGAGTGATACAGCAGGTTTTGGCTGTTGATAATCTCAAAAAGAGGACGAAGATAAATGTTAAACAGCACTGGTGACAGAGGCGATCCTTGAGGGACTCCGCATGTTACTGTGCGTTTCTCAGATGTGAAGGGTCCTAATTTCACTGTTTGCGATCGGTTTTCCAAAAAAGAGGAGAACCAAGATAAATCGCCTTCTGCGACTCTGGCTACTTCAGCAAGTCGCGTCAGTAACAGTTTGTGATCTACGGTGTCGAAAGCTGCACTAAGGTCCAACAGAACTAGAAGACAAGATTCTCCTTCGTCTGCGGCCTCGAGAACATCGTCCCATACTTTGAGCAGCGCGGTTTCAGTCCCGTGTCCGGGACGGAACCCTGATTGCAATGGGTCAAGTAGCTTGTGGGTATCCAGATGCTGTTGCAGCTGTTGTACCACTACTTTCTCCATTACCTTTGAGAGTACATTGAGGCTTGTTATGGGACGGCGGTGGAGTGGGTCCTTGGGGTCCAGGGAGGGTTTCTTAAGGATGGGTTGGATTATACCCTCTTTCAACTGTGAGGGTACTATGCCCTCCAAGAAAGACTGGTTGATAAGCTGCGTGATGGGAGGAGCCAAGATGTAGGCGCATTCCTTTAGCAGTTTTGTGGGGATAATGTCATTTGGCGCTGTGCCGTTACGCAAAGTGTCAATAACATTCTTGGTGGCCTCGATGGAGATGGGTTCCAGGGTGAACTTACCTGATATAAGAGAATTACTATGGGTGTTATGTGAGAGGCTGCAGGGGGGGCTAAGGGGGGGATTGTTTTGCTGAATGCTTTCACGGATTGCCTCAATTTTATTAATGAAGCAATCCGATAGTTCATTGCAAAATTCTTGTGTGTCTGTATTGGGGGCTTCAATACATCCTGGTTTCATGGTCTGAGTGACCATCTTGAAGAGTTCGCGGGGGCGGTTTAAGGCGCTGTTGATAGCCTCTGAAAAAAATTTTTTCTTGGCTTGGAAAATTCCTTTGTGGTATTTTCTTGTCGCCGCCTTGTAGATGGACAGGTTTAGCTCTGAGGCACTTCTTTTCCAGGCCGATTCGGCCCTTCTGCGTTCTTGCTTCAGTAACGACAGCTGGTTGTTAAACCAGCTGCGGTTGTTTTTCCGGATGCGGGTTTTGCGTTTCGGCGCTACCAAGTCGGCTGACTGTAGCATGGCCGAATTTATGGCCTCCAGCGTTTCAACGGCCGTTTGATGCGGTTGAATTGTTTCTATTTTTTCCCTTAAAGTGGTTTTGAAGAGTTCCGAGTGGAGCTTCTTCTGACATCTAGTCCAGTGTGTTGTCGCTGGATTTGATGTTTTTGTTGCGGGGGGGATTGTGGAAATAATGAATTTAATTGCATGGTGGTCTGTCCATGGCAACTTTTCATTTTCCAAAATTTTTATTTCCAGAGCTTGTCTGAAAATAAGATCGAGTGTGTGACCTGAAGCATGTGTGGGCCCACATACTAGTTGCTGTGACCCTAGATCCACCAGGTGGTTAATACAGGCATCGGCAATGGGGTCTTGTGCGGAATTGGCCCAGAGGTTGAAATCCCCAAGCAGCAGAAAATGTTTGCTGTTGAGGGTGTAAGTGGAAAAGAAATTCGTCCATGATGATAGCAGCTGCGATTTTGGGCCGGGCGGCCTATAGCAGAGCAGAATGTGGATGGTCTCCTTTGAATTTGTTTGCAGTTGTAGCGTAAGGGTTTCCATGAATGGAAGAGGATTTTGAAGGGCTGGTTTTGTGATTGCAAGCTGAGTTTTGCAAATTACCGCCAGGCCTCCTCCTCTCTGCCCTATTCTGTTTTCCGTTATAATACGGTAGTTTTCTGGCACCAATTCTCCTAGAATGGTGTTACAGTCGGCTGTAAGCCAGCTCTCTGTAATGAAGAGGCAGTCTAGATTGTGTTGTAGAATGAAATCATGGATTTCAAGTCGGTGTTTTACTGCCGATCTTGTGTTGACCATAGCACATAAAATGTGCTTAGGCTGGGGTAACCGGCTAAAATTTTTGATCGTCGATCGTCGATCGATCCTCAAAAGTTGCTCAATTCTTAGGGTCTTTTTGGTGCAGGCTGGCAGTATTGCGGCGAAACGCCTCAGATTCCAAATGGTCTCTGCGGAGTACCGCAAATTAGCCATGGTCGCCATTCACCGGGGGAAATGTTTTTTATGGTGGCGATGGAGAGAGGATTCAGTGAATCCTCCCGGCTTGGTCCAGAGGAAGGCAAAAAACCCCTAACCGTGCTATGCCAATTTGCTTTGGTTGGGGAAAAAATTCCTTCCTGATCCCTGAAAGGCGATCGGGCGAACCCCTGGATCAAGTGCTGTTAAGTTTGTGAAAAAAGAAAGGGGGCTGGGGGGGGGGGGGAGAACTGACACTGCTGCTGGGGTGTACCAAGATGGCCGCCGACCAGGAGCAGGACATGGGACCCAGGCTGGTGTGTAGCCAGCTGGGAGGGTAGGTGAGCAGGGGGGGGGGGCTGGTTGTTGAGGCCAGGGGATGAATCCTACTGGGGCTGGGGGTGAGCTCCTAGGGGGTTACTGCTGGTGTTTTTGGCCGAAAGTGCGGCGCGCCGCTAGGCCGCAGATGAAGCCGCGGCCTTTCCTAAGGTGCGGCGGCCGCAAATCAGCAGAGGCTGGCGCGGTTCAGGGGGAAAAACGGGGAATCGCGGGGAGGCGGTGGGGGAAGGTTGTAATGGTAGGTGGATGGTTGGCGGGTGGTAATGTGGGGTGGTAGAGGGAAAGAGGCCCCAGCGTTCAGCCGATTCGGCGGCTTATCCTGATAAGGACGGCCGCCAATCGGTTCCAGGGAAGGTGATAAAAAGTAGAACCTACCTGGAGTAGAAGGTGAGAGCTGTGAGAAGATCCTGCCTAGCTAGCTGATGATATCCCTAGGGGGAGCTGACTTGTCACTATCCCTGCAGTGAGCAGACTGAGGAGAGAGTGTCTGCTGCACGTCTGCTGCACACCCTACTGACACACCTACTGACAGAGTTGACCTCTCGTCAGCATTGCATCAATGGTTACTCTGCACAGCTGAGAACAGACACCTGGTAGAGAGTTATCTGTGTGAACGGGCATTTTTCTGTGTGACCTCTTTCCAAGGAGGATCAACTGCTTTGGTTGGGGAGTGCAATGAGTCCCCCTCAGTGGGGATAGGTAGTATACCCCATTCTTTCAATAGGTCAACGCCTTTTTCCATGGAGTCCACATTGAATGATTTATCTTTGTATGTAACTACCAACTTGGTGGGGAATCCCCATTTGTAGCGGATGTCATGGTTCCTCAAAGCTTTGGTAATAGTGCCTAGATTCCTCCGTTTCTGGAGCGTGTACCGGGAAAGGTCGGGGTAGAACTGTAGGTTATGGAATTTGGAGGGAAGGTTGTCTTTCTTGCGCATTTCTAGCATAAGCCGTTCCTTTACATGAAAGAAAGTCATACGTAGAATTACATCTCTGGGTATAGATGCTGGGAGGAAGGCAGGTTTTGGGAGCCTGTGGATCCTATCGATAGTGAAATCAATATCTGTAAGATCTGGGAGGAGTGATGAAAACAGATCGATCGCATATGATCGCAGATCGTTAGGGAGTATTGATTCCGGGATACCACAGATTTTCAAATTATTCCTCCTAGACCTATCCTCGATTTCTGCTAATTTGCTTTTAAACCATTCATTGGTCTCTTCTTGGGTTTCACTAGTATCTACCAGGCTGTTAAAGGGGTAATTCCCCCAAAAACCTTTTTTTAACATTTATTCAGGCTCGTTATGTCAAGGGGAATCATTTTTTTTTTTTTTAGAAATGAAGCCGTACTTACCGTTTTACAGATGCATCGTCTCCGTCGCTTCCGGGTATGATCGTCTGGTCTGGGCGTGCCTATTTGATTGACAGGCTTCCGACGGTTGCATACATCGCGTCACGAGTAGCCGAAAGAAGCCGAGCGACGGTGCGGCTCTATACTGCGCCTGCGCACCGTCGTTCGGCTACTTTCGGAAAATCGTGACGCGATGTATGCGACCGTCGGAAGCCTGTCAATCAAATAGGCACGCCTATAGTCGGAGCCCATACCCGGAAGCGTCGGAGACGATGCATCTGTAAAACGGTAAGTACGGCTTCATTTCTAAAAAAAAAAAAACTGATTCCCCTTGACATAACGAGCCTGAATAAATGTTAAAAAAAAGGTTTTTGGGGGAACTACCCCTTTAATAGTTACAGCATATTCTCCCATCTTTGCTTCCACATGTTCTACTCTGTCTTCTACCTCCTTCAGCCCAGCATTCACTCTCTGAAAACAGTTCACCATGTCAGCCTGCAGTGAGCTGCGTAATGAAACAAGCATGTCCTTAAGGACAGTGTCCATCACAGGCTGCTTCCTGTGTGGTCGCTTCCGTTATTAGTCATCCTCATCCGCGACTTAGCTGGGCTGTTTGAGTGCGAAGGGGTGTAAGACTGGGCAGAAGTATGCTTTCCTCTCTGGGGAAAAGTTCCTCCCTTGCCGCTAGTCGGATGTCCAGAGACGGGAGTTGAGGCCGCGCCGGCGCCATCTTGCCCCCTCCCTTCCCTCGGCACAGTGAACATGTCCATCAGGCGCTGGGGCTTCGCCGAGCCTCTCCGCTTGTTGGGCATCACCCCAGTGTTAGCCCGGACCAGAACGCTCTGTTTGGAGCCGGATTTGGTGTCCTTTACAGGCCGTTAAGTGCCGCTGATTTCTCGTGGCGATCGGAGCTCGTTCACTAAGCTGCCATCCGGCCCCACTGCAGGCCACGCCCCCCCGCGGACTGTTTTCAACGGACATGTCTCCTCATGTGTACGGGGCCTTATTGTTGTCCTGTGGACAGATTCCTCCACCTGGGCTGTGGATCTCTGCAGCTCCTCCAGAGTTACCATGGACGTTGATGGCCATATCATCTCTGGTAGGTTTGCAGTTGTGCCATACTCTTTTCATTTTCGAATGATGTATTGAACAGTGCTCCATGAGATCTTGAAAACTTGGCATATTTTTTTTTTTTATAACCTAACCCTGCTTTAAACTTCTCCACAACTTTATCCCTGACCTGTCAGGTGTGTTCTTTGGCCTTTGTGATACTATTTGTTCACTAAGGTCCTTTAACCCCTTCCTTACCGAGTCATTGTAAAATGACGTAGGCAGGAACCCTCCCTCCCTCCGGTTGGACGTCATATGATGTCCTGAGCTTCCCGAACGGCTAGGGGGCACGCGTGCCCACCTCATTGCTTGGGACCTGGTGCGTGTTCCTGGTGGCCACGATGTCCGCCAGGGACCCGCGATTGCCACAGCAGGACCATGGATCTGTGTGTGTAGAGGAGAGGAGACTGTTGTATGCTCCCAGTACAGAGGAACACACATCGGTCTCCTCTCCTTGTGAGTCCCCTCCCCCTACAGTTATCACTCCCTAGAGAACATATTTAACACCTTGATCGCCCCCTAGTGTTAACCCCTTCCTGCCAGTCACATTTACACAGTAATCAGTGCAGTTTTATAGCAAAAGTGTCCGATCTGTCTGTCGCAATGTCACGGTCACAATAAAAATCTCAGATCGCCGCCATTACTAGTGAAAAAAATAAATAAATAAAATGCCATAAATCTATCCCTAATTTTGTAGATGCTATAACTTTTGTGCAGACCAATCAATAAAAAAATTTTTTTACCAAAAATATGTAGAAGAATATGTATTGGTCTAAACTGAGGAAAATTTTATTTATTTTTTTCAAATTGTGATATTTATTAAATCAAAAAGTAGAAAATATTGTGCTTTTTTTTCAAAATTGTAGCTCTTCTTTTGTTTATAGCGCAAAAAATTAAAACTGCAGACGTGTTAAAATACCACCAAAAGAAAGCTTTATCTGTGGGGAAAAAAAACATAAAGATTTCATTTGGGTACAGTGTTGCATGACCACACAATTGTCATTCAAAGTGTGACAGCGCTGAAAACTAAAAATTGGTCTGGGCAGGAAGGGGGTGAAAATGCCCTGTATTGAATCAGTGTAAAAACCTCTGAGGGCTTCACAGAATAACTGTATTAATAGAATTATTAATAAAATTACACACAGGTGGACTCTATTTACTATTTAGTTGTCCTCTAAAGGCAATTGGTTCCTAGATTTAGGGGTATCAGAGTAAAGCGGGCTGAATAAAAAATGCATGCCACACTTTTCAGATAATTATTTGTAAAAAAAAAAAAAAACATTTATCATTTTCCTTCCACTTCACAATTATGTGCCACTTTGTGTTGGTCTGTCACATAAAATCCCACGTTTACGTTTTTGGTTGTAACATGACAAAATGTGGAACATTTCAAGGGGTATGAATACTTTTTTCAAGGCACTGTACAGTAATTGCACTTCTCTGCTTAAAAATGCCCACAACACGATTGCCATTCACTTTGTTACTGTAAAAAAAAAAACATTTGTACAAGGACAAATATTCATCTGCAAAGGTGTCTGTCCTGTTTTTTTTTACCTATTTTTAGAAATTAATTTATCAATCCAACTTGAACTTGAAGTTTTCTGTGTTCCATATGTTCTATGTGTGCTTTGTGTAGTTTGTTGCCAGTCTAAAACTTCTGTTGAGGGCACGCTGCCAGACTGTTATGGTAGCTGGGTTCTCACAGTTCACCTGTGACTAGCACAGACATTTTTACTAAAGCAAAAATTGCTTGTTAGTTGTTATGATTTGTGCAAATTAATAAAACGGTGACCTTCTCTCAAACCTAAGCAGTTTTGTGTAGGTATTTGGCCATTCAGGCAGGTGACATCAGGCAATATTTGTACATACTGTATGCTCTCAGTATGTATCTGATGTCTCTCTTGTCTCTTGTCCAATAATGAGCAACGTTGAAACTGTAGATAATTTTTCGGCATTAAAAAAACCTTGTTTTTCAAAAACGTCATTTTTCAGCTTCTGAAAATCGACAAAAAAAAATAAAAATTTGAACATGCTGCATTTTTTAACGTTGTTTTAAACAATATAGTTTTTCGGGTTGTAAAAAATGATCGTGTGTGGGATAAAAAACCCGCGCATGCTCAGAAGCAAGTTATGAGACGGGAGCGCTCGTTCTGGTAAAACTACCGTTCATAATGGAGTAAGCACATTCATCACACTGTAACAGACAAAAAAGCGCATATTTTCTTTTACTAACACGGAATCAGCTAAAGCAGCCCAAAGGCGAATGGAACTTCCCCTTTATAGTGCCGTTGTACAAGTTGTACGTCACCGCGCTTTGCTAGATGATTTTTTAAAAACGATGGTATGTGGGCAACATCGTTTTAATGATGAAGTTGGGAAAACGTATTTTTTTCGACATGCTAAAAAACAATGTTTTTTTTCATGCTGAAAAATGATTGTGTGTACGTGGTATAAGAATACTGTATACTTAATTCAATGAGCTGTATGAATATTTTGTCAATACTCAACTTCAATGGTGATTTTTTTTGGACGCTTGTATAAAGAGACTGAGGCTGTGTCTATTATTGACATGATACGCCTCTGGAGGACGAATATTTTTTTGTTCTATGTGAAGCACCTGTGATTTGAGGTATGGCGATTTTTGGACCATTTATGGAGTGTATTTATTTATCATTAGAATACATTCCATCACCAATAATTCAAGAAACTGTATTTGAGCTAATCGGTGGAATAATCTTTATACCCATTTAGATATATCACAGTCAGATTTATCGGCCAAGTGCACCCTTTTTGAGTGCTCATTGTGTCCATGAATCACGGTCAGTCGGTGACACCTTGGCCTGTTGTTCATGCGTGACGGACCATTTTCTCTCTTCATTTGTCCAGTTATTTTCTGCCGTTTGGGTGGAACACTTAGGCCACGTACACACGATCGAACATGTCCGCTGAAACTGGTCCGCAGACCAGTTTCAGCAGACATATCCGATCGTGTGTACGGCCTAGCGGACAGGTTTCCAGCGGACAAAAGTTTTAAAACATGCTTTAAAACATGTCCGCTGGAAACCTGTCCGTCGGACATGTCCGCTGGTTAGTACGCCTAACCAGTGGACCGAAATCTTCCGCATGTGTCGAATGGATTTGACGCATGCGTGGAAGCATTTTACTTCCTGGTTTGCTGACGTGGCGGCGTCAACGTCACCGCCACGTCACCGCGCTGTGTGTCCGCGGGGATTTTGGTTTGATCGTGTGTACACACATCAGACCAAAATCTCCCAGGAGACATGTCCGATGAAAACGGTCCTGGGAGATTTTTGTTTAAAGATTTTTATTGACATTTTTCACAATAACAATAAGAAAAATAGACAATGACATCCGATAGAACGGGGCCAAGATAGACCCCCATAACAGTACTGGAGCAATATGTGTCCAATCAGTAAGATAACAAAGCCTGCTAACATAACCAAACTATGGAGGTAGCATGGATTAAACTACCCTAGTGGACGTCAAGCCTGACCTTATACAGAAACATGTCAGGAGTTCAGACCCCACGACTCTCGGCTTCCCGAACGCCCCCACAGGGATCAAACTGCGTCCCGGGAGCCAAAGTCACAGAGTCCTCACTAAAGGTGTCCTATAGATCCCACCCCATAGGAGAACCGTTCGTTGTACACGGCTGTGCAGGCAACCAACTTTGAAATGAGCATGAACAAACTCAACCAGCATGTAAGAATCACAAAACACCAAGAGAGGTGACAGAAGAGAGAAAGAGAGTGAAACGTGGGAAGGGGGAGAGAAAAGGATAGTAGGTAAATGCTATCAGGAGTGGGGAGAGGCGATGTCGCTTCCAGGCTGAACCCCAGGTATAAGAGAAATATTGCAGAGGGTGGCCCACGGTTCCCATGTGGCAATAAATTTGTCAGGTTGGTCCGACCATTTGGCTACAATTTGCTCTTGAGACATAATCCATGAAACTTTCCTCTTAAACGCCAAGAAGGAGACAGAGGGCTTCTTCCAGGCCTTCGCTATAGTCATTTTGGCCCCTAGGAGGATAAATAATGAAAGGTTCTGGAGATGTTTGGGGAGGTCAGGGATGCTGTGGTTCAGGAGTGCTATATTAGCCTGTGGGGGCATTACGTTCCCTGTCAAGGAGCCCATAATTCGGAAGACCCTCTTCCAAAAAGATCTGATGCGGGGGCATGCCCACCAGGTGTGGAACATGGAGCCCTCTAGTTCGCATCCCCTAAAGCAAAGGGGGGAGGTCCCTGGGAACATTTTTGCCAGACTGGAAGGGACATAATACCACCTTAACATAATTTTCAAACTGGCTTCTATAAGACAGACGTTTAGAATACCTTTGTATGCCCGCTCTGCTGAGCGAAACCAAACCGCCGTGTTCCACGAGTCATCCAAGTCCTCCTCCCAGGCCCGAGCATATGACGGTTTATCCGTCCTAGATTTCAGCACTGAATAAATCAAGGAGATACCGCCCCTCTGATCCACCATGTTAGAGCACCAAATTTCATAAGGAGTAACAGTTGGGGGCACTGATCTATCCTGCCGAATGGAATGTAGAAAGTGGGAAATTTGGGAGAATCTAAACCGTTCAGTGTCAGGCATGTCTAGTCTGTTCTTACAATGAGAAAGGGAGAGCGAACCCGCCGGCGTAAGAAATTCTGTAGAGGCCCCTGTCTGTCCACCACTTAAAGGCCTTGATATCCAGCCCAGGGGGGAAGTCAGTGTTATTAAAAATATGTGTCAGGGGCTTTAAAGGGGATATTAGGGTGCGTAGGGAAGACAGTTTGGAAAATAGGGCCACCGAGTGAGAAAGGGTGGGAGACAGTATGGCTGGCCTGTGTTTGGGGTTGCAACCCAGAAGAAAGTCGATTGTATGTAAGGGGGTAGATTGTCGTTCCATTGCAAGCCAATCTGGCTTCGGCCCCCTGGAGAAGACCGCCGACAATTGCGGCAATTGCGCTGCTTGGTAATATTCCCATAGGTCAGGAAGTCCCAAACCTCCTTGTGTTTTAAGGCGACAAAGTGTACCCGAGGGACATCTATAACCTTTTTTCCCCCACACGAAGCGGACAATGTCAGATTGGAACTTGCAGAGAAATTGTTTCCTTATTGGGATTGGGAGAGCGCGAAATAAGTACAGAAGACGTGGGAGAAGTGTCATTTTGACCGCATGTATGCGGCCCAACCAGGATAGACCACACTTAGCCCCACGTTCCAGATCACCTTTGCATCTAAGGACCATAGGGGGGTAGTTGGCCTTAAAGAGACCATGGACCTCCGGCGTTAGCGTAATACCTAGATACGGGATTTGCGAGGGAGCCCAGGAGAATGTAAAATTTGTGGAGAGTTGTTTGATTAGGTCAGGGGGAACAGAAACGTTCATAGCTAATGACTTGCTTAAGTTAACATGCAATCCAGAGATCCCACTGAAGTTCCGCAGAGTGTCCATAATGATTGGGGTGGTGAGTAGAGGCGAGGTGATAAAGAGCAGGAGGTCATCCGCGTATAGCGCGCATTTGTGTTCCTGAGACCCGCAAGTCACCCCCTTGACGTCGGGATTTGTTCGTAGGGCTATTGCTAAAGTTTCGATGGCCACCGCAAAAAGAAGCGGGGAGAGAGGGCAACCCTGCCTGGTCCCCCTGCCAATAGAGAACGAGTTCGAGAATCTGCCCAGTAAGCGCACCTGTGCGGAGGGACTTGAGTAGAGTGAACTGATAAGGTTCAGGAATTTAGGGCCGAATCCCCACCTCCTCAGCACTCCAGTCAAGTACGCCCAATCTATAGAATCAAATGCCTTGTGAAGGTCAATGGAGAGCAGGAAACCTTTCTGTGGTGGCCCCCCGTCCCAGCCCGAGGCAAGTAGGGAGATCACGTCCACGGCTCGTCTGACCTGATCAGGCCCTTGTCGCCCCGGTATGAAGCCCACCTGATCTTTGTGAACATACGCTGCTATGAAACTGGACATTCTGTTCACCATAATTTTGGTCATAATTTTAATGTCATTATTAATCAGCGAAATCGGGCGATAATTGCATACCTCACTATGGTCCTTATCCGGTTTCGGAATTACCGAAATATAAGCAGAATTCAAGTCCGTCCCCAGGGTGGCTCCATCCCTGAGAAAGTTGAACAACCGTGCCAAGTGAGGGGCCAAACAGTCGCCAAATTTCTTGTAGTAACCAGTAGAGAAGCCATCTGGTCCTGGGGAGGAACCAAGTTTAAGGGCCTTAATGGTGTCCAAAACCTCCTCCTGAGTGAATGGACCCTCCAGGAGGTCCCTATGTTCCGCTGACAAGGATGGTAGGGGAATGTCCTCAAAAAATGTTTGTTGCGCCTTGTTGGGGACTGAGCGATCAGGTTTGTACAGGTCAGAATAGAAGTTCAGGAAGGTGTCCATAATCTTAGCTGGGTTCTGAGTCAGATCCCCCGAGGGTGTGCGGATTTTAGGGAAGGCCAACGTGCGCTGTTTGGGACTCAGCTTTGTGGCCAAGCGAGAGCCTATCCTATCAGTTTGGGAGTAGAATTTGGCTCCGGTCCACCTAAGGTGTTGTTCAGCGGCCGTCGTCAGGGCGAGATTAAGGCGAGCCCGCGTTTCATCTAACCGGGCGAGAGATTCGGATGTGGGATGACGTTTATGGGTTTTAGACAGCAGACGGAATTCTTCCGAGAGTTTGAGTGTATCAGCCCTATGCTCCGCCCTGAGTTTGGCGGCTAGCTGTATCAGCTTCCCTCGAATGACCGACTTATGAGCCGCCCATACTGTGGAAGGGGAGACCTCGCTCGTCGCGTTAGTAAGGAGCATTGTATCGGGTCGCTCAAAAGCGACTCTCTCAGACGCCAACGAGGCCGGTTACCCATGCCTGTAGATCTCTGAGCTGTCACTGTGACCACGGAATGGTCCGAGAGGGGGGAGTCTATGATTCTAGAATGTCTTATAAGAGGAATCGTCGCAGCGTGAATAAAAATGTGGTCTATCCTAGCAAAGGAATTGTGGGGCGCAGAAAAATGTGTATAGTCTTTCGTTCCTGGGTTGGCTTCGTGCCATGCATCAATCAGACACACAGTATGAAGTAGATTAGCTATTTTAGAGCTCTGTTTAGATGGGCGCTTTGGTTTAGATTTACCGTCTGCCAGCTTGTCAAGGGAGAAGTCAAAAGCTATGTTAGAATCTCCGCCCATATAAACCGTCCCCTTGAGGTGGGGCTGTAACTTGTTTAATAAGGAGTCAAAAAAGGGTCTCTGGCCCTTGTTGGGTGTGTAGTAGGAGACAAAGGTATATAACTCCCCGTCTATATGTCCGGAGACCAGGACATAGCGTCCCTGGGGGTCCACTATTCTTTCCAAAGGAGAAAGGTTGATATGTCGGGCGAAACAAATAGCTACCCCTTTTGTTTTGTTATCCGCTGATGCTAGAAAAAATTGGGGGAAACGCCGATGAAGGAACGTTGGTCTGTAAGTGGATGGGAAGTGTGTCTCTTGCAATAGGAGGACATCCGCGTGCATAGAGTGATAGAGTTGGAGGAGTTTCCTGCGTTTGACTGGGGAGTTGAGGCCCTGTGTGTTATGCGAGATAATTTTGAGAAGAGGCGGGGGAGAGTGTGTGTCAGTCATGGATCAGAGGAGAGGAATCTATACCAAGAAGACATGGCCTACCTTGATCTTGTGAGGGAGTCTCTTTTCTGTGCACGGACTGACCGGGAGTCCTGATTCCGGGACCTGGGAGGACAGACCGAAAATCCTCGCGGGACCGCCAACCACTCCGATGAGCATGAGAGAAGGAGAGAGAGAAGGAAAGAGATGAATAAGAGGGAGACAAGAGAAAATATAACATTAGCCATGTCAAATTGGAACAAAAAAAAACATGCGAACAGTAACACAATTTGATCTTTTTCGGAGGGTCCCCAGACTCCTCCCCCACCCACCTGGGTGAGGCGTCTAAGCCTACCCCTTCCTCCCAACCGATGGGGAGGCAGTGTCCCCCCATAGCAGGGAGGCTTAAAGTCGAACTGGCAGCACCAAATGGGCTCCCAATCCTGTGGAGGCGCACTGAGTTCACCACAGGCCTGCCACCTTCGAGAAAAAAAAAAAGAAAAAAAAAAAGGGAGAAGCCATCACTTAGGGCCTACCACGGGCCCATGATACCCAGTAACCGAGCGCCCCAACTCCCGAAGGAGTGCTAAAAGAGAGTCGAAGTAGGTAGAGGGCTGGGAAAGAAAAATGAGAGAAAAAAAAAAAAAGGGAGAGACCCCCGTGACCCTGAGCTACTGAGGTAACCTGTCACACAGGCCCCCCTCCCAGGGAATAACGAAGAACCGGGAAAGGAGTGTGAACCAGACATAGCCCTTACAATCAGGGAGGCCGCTAGAGCGCAAGAGCTCCGGGCCTTCACCCCCCCCCTCAGCGCCGCACCGACTGACCCAATGTCAAACAAGGAGTCCAGGCCCCCTGGGGGGGACAAACCATCCAATTTAAAGTCTGTTCATTAGCTAAATGTTCAGAAACGGGCCGTCAGTGGGAGCCAAAAAAAAAGAAAAAGTAAGATAATAAAAAATAAGTAATAAAACAAGGAGAGGGGGGACTCCCCAAAAACCACTGGTAAGGGACAGTCATTCAGGAGCACAGCCCTGTTCCGAAGGAGGAGCAGAGTACGTTGACCTTCAGGACTGCACATGTTCTTTGGAACGCTTATAGCTTTGCTTCAGCCAGGATTGTTGTAGTGGGCTTGCAGGCGAAGGCCTCTTCGTGGAAGCGGGAGCTCCTCTGTTGGTAAGGGAGGCCGGAGGATCCAAGGAGATCAGGCCCAACTGAATCAGGAGGCGCTCCCCTTCTGTAAGGGGGGAGAATCCGAAACTTTTATTCTTGTAGGAAAAGTTCAGGCGGAGTGGAAAGGACCATCTATAAGTGATATCTTTGTCCATAAGGACCTGCAATAAGGGCTTGAGGGCACGCCGTCTTTGCACTGTATACGGAGAGAGATCAGCAAATATTTGAATCCTGTGTCCATTTAACATAAGGTTGTCTGCATATCTGGATTTTCTCATCACCTCCTCCTTAACCGAGTAGTAGTGCGGTTTAACTATAATGTCCCTTGGCAGGCCATCCGACCGGGGAGGTTGCAGTGCCCTATGCGCTCTGTCCAGCTCCAGGCGGTGTTCAGCTATGTCAGGGATAAGGTTTTTAATGAGCGATTTCACCGCCACTTGTACTTCCTTGTCAGATTCAGGCACCCCCCTTATCCTAAAATTATAGCGTCTCGATCTATTTTCGAGGTCGTCAATCTTTGCAAAAGCAGTTTCCAATTGGTCCTGCATCTCCTGCATCCTAGCAGAGTTTTGGTTGATTTGTGCTACAGCCTGATCAGCCTTCTGTTCAATATTGTCAATCCGCACCCCTAGCTGTTGTAAGTCTGCTTGAATGGATGATGTAATCTGCGCAGCGTTCAGTGCCAGGCTCTTAGATAACATCTGGGAGAAGGCAGTCATCATGGAGGGGAAATCTGTGGGAACAGGGGTTTCCTCATGTGCCTCAGTAACTGACAGCAGCATCCCTGTATGAGGGTCTGTCATGGGAGTAGTAGGGTAGCCTGCACTCATCCTGTCCAGCAAAGACTCTGTGAAGGCAGGAGAAGCACTTGGTGCCAGGGGGGGATAGTCCATACCTGGGGATTGCGGCTGTAGCAGGTCCTGGTCAGCGATGGAGTCCTCTAAGTTGTCTGAGGCCTGCAGGCCTCGCGCCGCCGCCGCCATCTTGGCATAGCTGAGGGGGCCGGGTGAGGCTGCCATCTGACCGGAGAGGTCCCTCCTGGCCGGCTGTGAGGACATCCGCGATGTCAGCGCGGCTTCCCCTGTACGACGGGTCCGGTTTGGAAGCTGTGGAGGCGCTCGGTCGGCTCCGGTGGACGAGATTAGGCCGCGGTGGAGCGGAGCTCTAGAAGCCGGCGGCCATCTTGGGAGCTGCCGCGCATGCTCCTCTCCTGGGAGATTTTCATATGTCTCCTCGTGTGTACGCGGCCTTACACTTGGGGGTCAGTATTCTCAGCCGTTAATTAATTGGTTATGTCACAATTTGCATGCATGATTTTTTGTATGAAATGTAAGATGATTGTAATATGCATATCTTTACACTCTTGCATGTATTCTATCATCACAGACTTAAGGCACAGTGTTGGAAGTTTCAAGCTCTTTCAGTCCCTAAAGACGATCTGCACTGTAGGGTTTTTTCAAAACGCGTTGGTGCTCTGTCGGTTTGACAGTTTTGGGCTTCCCTCTCAGCTGTTTTAATATCTGGCCCCTGTTTTTATTATTTTTGAACATTGTTTATTGTCATATACTGTATATTAATAAATGTGTATTTTTTCTACAATTACTATTTGTGGTCCGTTTAAAATGCCAATTTGAGAAACTTGTTTTTTATAACTTCAATGACTGCCCTTTTCAGTGTTCTCATACATCAATATGACCCCAGCATGCTGTTGTTGGGCCTCATTTCTCACGATGTCTAAAACAACTTAATTTACCCTTTAACACAGTGATGAGCTGACACAGGCAGTTAAAAAGTTTTTTTTTTTTTTTTATCATTCATTTTTATATTCCATTTTCTTTGGATTTATTATCATTCATTAATAGCTTGTTTTGTTCCCAGTCCATTACTCTACAGCCTGATGCAAATGCAAATAACATGGGACAGGTTTATTATGTGAAAGGCACACTTCAAAGTCTGCATTTGAGGAATATTTAATTAAGTACTCAGCATGGCACAGGCCTGGTATGTAGTACAATGTCAGAAAAGAGAGATTGTTTTGCAGACATCATGTGTGTATCACATGCCATAGAGAGGTAAAGGATGTTTTGGTATGATATGCAGTTTAGTATGTTCTGTGCTGTTTAAACCTACCACTGCCATATTAAATCAATAATCCCAATTGCACATTTCTAAACTGCATACAGTATTTTGATTAAAAAAAAAATATATATTTTAACTAATTAAAACCTTCCTAACCAGGCTAATTTTCAGCTTTCAATGCTGTCACACTTTGAATGACAATTACTCAGTCAAGCAACACTGTACCCATGTGATCTTTTTGTCACCCAAATAGAGCTTTCTTTTGGTGGCATTTAATTACCTTTTTTGCACTATAAATAAAAAAATACTGAAAATTTTGCAAAGAAAAAAATAATTTTTCTCTGTTTCTGTTATAACATTTTGCAAATTAGTATTTTTTTCTTCAGAAATTTTGTCCAAAATTGATACTGCTACACAAAAATAACCAAAAACTGTGTGTATTATTTGGTCTGTGTGAAGGTCAAAGAGTCTACAAACTAGTGTGCCAATCACTGAAAATTGATCACACCTGATGTACTGATGGTCTCATTTCTTGAGACACTAAGGCCCCTTTCATATGTCCGCCTCCGTTCGTCCGTTTTTACAAGTCCGTTTACGGACTTGTAATGGACGCCTATGGGGTCGCGTCCGTAAGCGGATGATGCGCTAACGTCCGCAATGATCCGCGTCCGTCTGAATCCGGTTTTTCGGACGGAAGAAAACCTTAATTTTCTTCCGTCCGGCGGATCAGATCGGATGCAAACGGACAGACGGTCCGTTTTCATCCGATTCCACATAGGGGATAGCGGAGGAGAGACATGGCGGTCCCCCGGTGAGCCGACGGACACACACGGACCGGACCGAAAAACGGACCGCTCCGTGTGAAAGAGGCTTAACCTAGTTACACAATTAGGTTGAAAAAAGACACAAGTCCATCTAGTTCAACCATAAAAATAAGCAGCCTCACGCTGCAGCTTCACCCTCCTCTCCACACATGATCTCCTCACACGAATTACACATCTAATTTCCTGACTGCCTATCATACTTTTGAAGGCCCTGGAGCACCAGAACAATATAAATGCCAACAAAATTACAATTTTGGAAAGAAAACACCCCAACATGTATTCTATGAGACATAATGAGTCTCTTGAACATGTAATTTTTTTCCAGAAGTGGAAATGTGGAAAGATAATAAAAATGCATTTAGCTACACGTGTATTACACATTTTTACAGCACTGGTGGGCGCTAATGAGGATCCACTGATAGGGTGGCACTGATGAGCATTTACTGATAGGCACTATATTGGCAGTAATGTGCACTTTACTGGCACTGTAGAACACTGCTGTGGCATTCATGTGGCACTCCTGGGCACTGATGTGGCATTGCTGGAGCACATATGTGGCACTCCTGGGTACAGATGTGGCACTTATGGGGTACAGATGTGGCACTCCTGGGCACTGATGTGGCACTGTTGGGGCACTCCTCGGCACTGATGGGGAACTTCTTGGCACTGATGGGACACTCCTGGGCACTGATGTGGCACTTCTTTGCACTGATGTGGTCTGCTGGAACACTCCTGGGGCACTCCTTGGCACTGATTGGGCACTAATGTGCCACTGCTGGACACTGATAGGACACTCTTTGGCACTCCAGAACACTACTGGGGCACTAGCTCCTTGACAGTAATGTGGCACTCCTGGGCACTGCTTGACACTGCACTCATGCACCTTCACCCTCCCCTTCTCGCGCAATCGTTGTGAGGAGGTAGAAAACCGGACATGACACTCGTTTGTTGACAGTGATTGCTCCGTCCAATTGGATGGAGAGATCACGTGGTGCCGCTGGGATTGGCCTTTTACCCCGATCTGTGATGCGCCGGGTCCCGAGAACCCGGCATCACGGACATTCCTGGGAGAACGATTCTGGGAGGACGTTATTGTACACCCTCCTAGAGTTATCTGACTGTGCTGTAGCCGCCATTCGGCTGTGGTTTGGTCGGCATTTGGTTAAAAATATAAAATACAACATGTACAATCTAAGTGATGTATTTCCCAATAAATACACTGAACTAATAATTGTGAAATATGCAGTGCATCACTAGGCAAAAAGAGAAAAAGATCGCGCTAAAATTTAAAATAAAGTCCATGAGACAATATATTCAGATAAATGTTGGTTGGATAAAATCCGTGAGACAGTATATTCAAATAAATGTTAATCACAAAATAACAGTCCACCAGAAGAAAGTTCGTAAATAATCTCCACCAGGTGTAAAGCGGTTTCACACTAAAACGGTGCCAGAAAGGTAAGAACCTCCACCACAATGATATATATACTCTTACCAGATAAAAATGATCCCTGGTTAGAGGAGATCATATAGAGCGTGGTAAGAGACTGGGATCGAGGATGGCCAGGATAATCAGTGTCCTTGTTAGGTGAATAACACTCCCAAACAGCGATCCGAGGGTATGTAAAAAATAAAGGGCTCACATAGTGTTAAATCCTTATTTATTCCATAAAAAACAAAAAAGAGATGCACTTACAATCTTGTTGATATGTAGAGCGTTTAAAGTAGCCGGCCGGCTTAGAACACACAGCCCGTATATGGGTAGAGAAAAGCGTGGTGACGTCAGAACGCCGCCTCCCTACGTTTCGTCACGACAGGACTTGGTCACGGGATAACAGGCGGCGTCCTGAATCACCGCATAAATACACACAAACATCGGATGCAGCCTCGATGTGGTGAAAGCATTCGACCCGATTTCGGACATCTTTGTTACTGGAAAACCCATTGGTTATAATGAATGACCTAGGCCAAGTAAGGGAACCAATGAAAACGGATAAACTGACCATGTACATTAAAAATAAAATTAAAAGAAGAAAAGAAAAGAAAAAAAGGAATTAATCCTTTTCCATAAAAGTTTTCTCTTTTTTTCACTTAGTAACATCTAAAGTGTGCTGACTTTTAAATCAACAACACTATGGCACCAGTGACATTAATACCAGTGCGGAAAATGCAAACAGCACTGCAGCAGTGACGCATGTCACATGGCTGTAAATGTGAAATAAAAATAATTAAAGTCTGTTACAAATAATTGTAAAGCAGCCAATCAATTCTGTATGATCTACTTAATCGATAAATAAATGAATATATGTGTAGACCGAAAAAAAACGAGTATCATTTGATATACCCGTATAGACGGCACCATAATATTCGGGCATCAAAGAAAAAAATGTAAAAAATGAAAAAAATCACTGGTAAGAGTATATATAAATATAAATATAAATATAAAAAAACATCCTAAATAAATCTGACAATTTAAAAATTGCTAGCTGGACACCACATCGAGCTCGCATCTTTTCAAAATTGCGACAATCTTAATAAAAAATAATAATAAATGGGATTTGTATAAAAAAGGCTCAAAGGGTTTATAGAAAGAGGGTTTCACTGACCATAGCATTTATGAATTAGAAAAAAAGCAGTTAACGTCCACTTCTATATTTAGGCCATGGGGCGTATAACACTTTAATTTATGGACCCAAGACATCTCCAACTTGGAAATGGTTCGCACCAAATGGCTGCCTCTCCAGTGGGGACTAAATTTATCTATCCCTACAAAAATGGTATTGTCAGGATTTTTGTGATGTACGGTTAGGTAGTGTTTAGATACAGAATGTTTAGTGTACCCTAAACGGATATTATTGATGTGCTCATTTAATTGGACCTGTAAAGAACGTTTAGTCCGGCCCACATATTGGAGCCCACAAGGGCACTGGAGCATATAGACCACCCCTGTTGTAGAACATGTGATGAAGGATCTAATAGCATAGCTTTTCGAAGTGCACGAGGAACTGAACGTTGTAGTTCTTCTGCATTTGAGGCCATTAACCACTTAAGGACCCCCGCACGCACATATACGGCCACAACATGGCTCGTACAGGCACAAGGGCGTAAATTTACGTCCCCGCCTTCGTGCGGTTCGGGGGTCCCACCGGGACCCCCTCCGCGGCGTGCGGGGGTCCCCCTGGCTCCGGGAGTGATCCGGGACGAGCGGGCGGATGTCAGTGTTTACCCGCCCCCCCGCGATCGCTCCCAGCCAATGCGCGCGCTCCCCCTTTGTGTCACTTCCTCCTCCTGTGTAAACACAGGAAGGGGGAAGTGATGTAATCTCCCATCGCAGCGGTATTTACAACCGCTGCGATGGGAGAAACACCTCACA
This sequence comes from Rana kukunoris, assembly GCA_029574335.1. Lineage (NCBI taxonomy): Eukaryota > Metazoa > Chordata > Amphibia > Anura > Ranidae > Rana > Rana kukunoris. The sequence continues at coordinate 127,310,205 of CM056055.1, read as the reverse complement.
GTAAGTGTGCACCAACACCACACTGATACACACACACATAGGCATACTTAACCCCTTGCGATCTGCCCCCCCACCCCCCCTGTCACAGTGTCACTGAATGCAGTGATCTAATCACTGCATTTAGTGTCAGTGTGACAGGCAGTGTAAAATCAGTTAGTGTTAGGTTCAGGATAGCCCCCCCACCCCCCCTAATAAAGTTTTAACCCCCTGATCACCGCCCTAGTTAACCCTTTCACTCCCTATTGCCAGCGTCACTAAGCGATCATTTTTCTGATCGCTGTATTAGTGTCGCTGTTCCCGCTAGGTAGCTATTTTTTTTTATCGCGATTTTTTTTTTTTACTAAAGACATGTGGCTAAATAAATTTTGGCCTAAATGTTTGACTAAAACTTTGTTTATTTGATTTTTTTTAACAAAAAGTAAAAAATAGTGTTTTTTTTTCAAAAATGTCGCTCTATTTTTGTATATAGCGCAAAAAATAAAAATCGCAGAGGTGATCAAATACCACCAAAAGAAAGCTCTATTTGTGGGAAGAAAAGGACGCAAATTTTGTTTGGGAGCCACGTCGCACGACCGCGCAATTGTCTGTTAAAGCGACGCAGTGCCGAATCGCAAAAACACCTTGGGTCATTTACCAGCGTATTGGTCCGGGTCTTAAGTGGTTAAGGGAACAAACCTGACATTTACCACATTTGTAATACTCTGTAAGGCCAGGAAGAAATTTGGAGTCCATACAAGGTGGATTCAAGATGTTAGGGGCTAATTTATCCTTTAGGGAAGGTGCCCCCCTAAAAACGACCTGTGGCCTATCTGGTAAAATGCCCCCCAGGATCTTGTCACTTTTCAGGATGTGCCAATGTTTGCCAACTATATGCTTAATGTTCGCATGTTGGCAAGAGTAATTGGTAATAAAAGGGTTACAAAACTTGTTGTCTTTAGCCTTATTTGTCCCCACAGTCAGTAAATCACTTCTATTAACCTCATGGACAGCAGCTAGAGTGGTAGCCAAAAAAACATCTGAGTAACCTTTTTCTAGAAAGCGTTTGATGAGAACGTCAGCTTGCTCCACAAATGTGGTATCCTCGGTGCAGTTACGCTTCAACCGAAGATATTGGCTTTTAGGCACCGATCTGAGCTACGATGCATGGTGGCAGCTATTTTTTGGGATAAATGCATTCCTGTCAGTGGCCTTGAAAAATGTTGATGTAACAAAACTAAGTATGCTCCCAGTTTGGCGAACCTCTTCATGGCCAAATGGGAGGAGGATGTCGTCTGTGTTGAGTCTAGACCCCAGATATTTCTGTGGGCCAGATACATAGACGACATCCTCCTCCTTTGGGATGGCACCGAGGATGACTTGATACAATTTTTGGATGCTCTGAATGTCAACGACAGAGGTATCCACTTAAGTCGAGAGGTGAGCCGGGATAAGATTAATTTCATAGATCTGACCATTTCTGTCACCAACGGTGGTTTTGTTACATCAACATTTTTCAAGGCCACTGACAGGAATGCATTTATCCCAAAAAATAGCTGCCACCATGCATCGTGGCTCAGATCGGTGCCTAAAAGACATTTTCTTCGGTTGAAGCGTAACTGCACCGAGGATACCACATTTGTGGAGCAAGCTGACGTTCTCACCAAACGCTTTCTAGAAAAAGGTTACAGTGACAAGATCCTGGGGGGCATTTTACCAGATAGGCCACAGGTCGTTTTTAGGGGGGCACCTTCCCTAAAGGATAAATTAGCCCCTAACATCTTGAATCCACCTTGTATGGACTCCAAATTTCTTCCTGGCCTTACAGGGTATTACAAATGTGGTAAATGTCAGGTTTGTTCCCTTAATGGCCTCAAATGCAGAAGAACTACAACGTTCAGTTCCTCGTGCACTTCGAAAAGCTATGCTATTAGACCCTTCATCACATGTTCTACAACAGGGGTGGTCTAAATGCTCCAGTGCCCTTGTGGGCTCCAATATCTGGGCCGGACTAAACGTCCTTTACAGGTCCGCTTAAATGAGCACATCAATAATATTCGTTTAGGGTACACTAAACATTCTGTATCTAAACACTACCTAACCGTACATCACAAAAATCCTGACAATACCATTTTTGTAGGGATAGATAAATTTAGTCCCCACTGGAGAGGCAGCCATTTGGTGCGAACCATTTCCAAGTTGGAGATGTCTTGGGTCCATAAATTAAAGTGTTATACGCCCCATGGCCTGAATATAGAAGTGGACGTTAACTGCTTTTTGGCTAATTCATAATTGCTATGGTCAGTGAAACCCTCTTTCTATAAACCTTTTAAACCTTTTTTATACAAATCCCATTTATTATTATTTTTTATTAAGATTGTCGCAATTTTGAAAAGATGCGAGCTCGATGTGGTGTCCAGCTAGCAATTTTTAAATTGTCAGATTTATTTAGGATGTTTTTTTATATATTTTTATTTATTTTTTTCATTTTTTACATTTTTTTTCTTTGATGCCCGAATATTATGGTGCCGTCTATACGGGTATATCAAATGATACTCGTTTTTTTTTCGGTCTACACATATATTCATTTATTTATTGATTAAGTAGATCATACAGAATTGATTGGCTGCTTTACAATTATTTGTAACAGACTTTAATTATTTTTATTTCACATTTACAGCCATGTGACATGCGTCACTGCTGCAGTGCTGTTTGCATTTTCCGCACTGGTATTAATGTCACTGGTGCCATAGTGTTGTTGATTTAAAAGTCAGCACACTTTAGATGTTACTAAGTGAAAAAAAACGAAAACTTTTATGGAAAAGGATTAATTCCTTTTTTTCTTTTCATCTTTTAATTTTATTTTTAATGTACATGGTCAGTTTATCCGTTTTCATTGGTTCCCTTACTTGGCCTAGGTCATTCATTATAACCAATGGGTTTTCCAGTAACAAAGATGTCCGAAATCGGGTCGAATGCTTTCACCACATCGAGGCTGCATCCGATGTTTGTGTGTATTTATGCGGTGATTCAGGACGCCGCCTGTTATCCCGTAACCAAGTCCTGTCGTGACGAAACGTAGGGAGGCGGCGTTCTGACGTCACCGCGCTTTTCTCTACCCGGATACGGGCTATGTGTTCTAAGCCAGCCAGCTACTTTAAACGCTCTACATATCAACAAGATTGTAAGTGCATCTCTTTTTTGTTTTTTATGGAATAAATAAGGATTTTACACTATGTGAGCCCTTTATTTTTTACATACCCTCGGATCGCTGTTTGGGAGTGTTATTCACCTAACAAGGACACTGATTATCCCGGCCATCCTCGATCCCAGTCTCTTACCACACTCTATATGATCTCCTCTAACCAGGGATCATTTTTATCTGGTAAGAGTACATATATCATTGTGGTGGAGGTTCTTACCTTTCTGGCACCGTTTTAGTGTGAAACCGCTTTACAACTGGTGGAGATTATTTACGAACTTTCTTCTGGTGGACTGTTATTTTGTGATTAACATTTATTTGAATATACTGTCTCACGGATTTTATCCAACCAACATTTATCTGAATATATTGTCTCATGGACTTTATTTTAAATTTTAGCGCAATCTTTTTCTCTTTTTGCATATTGTTTGATGTGGTATCTTTTTGATCGCTGCTTCTTCCTTGTAATTTTAACAAGCGCAATTTTTCCTTTTACAGTGCATCACTAGGGTTGGTGTCTCCTGTTGCGGTAAAAAAAAGTGTCCCCACCCCCCTAAATTACATAAATAATTGTAATTATATAATATGACATAAATAAATGTTAATTCCTTTCTCTGAACTCCAGCTATAATGAAGATGAATGAACTGGAGACAGAGACTTCTGTTCATTCATAAACTGAAGCACAGAAAACACAGTTTACTATCCTCGGTTATGAAAATGGACACAGAAGCAATCCATACTGATCACTCACTGTATCCAGTTTCCCTACTCTCAATCTGCCTGTGTGCCAGCGGTAGAGGGAAGCCGGTGGCGCTACGGGGCATCGAGGGGGGCCCAGGCATACAGGGGAAATCAGGGAGGGGGGTCATTTCAGTGAAATATGAGGATAATTACAGGATGATGCACTGTGTCTGTGTCTCTCCCTCCAGCAGCTGAAAGCCAGTGGGAGGGAGAGGAGGAGAAACTGTTAGCTATTGGAGGGAGGGAGACAGACACAGTGCTTCATTCTGTAAATGCTCTCCTGCCTCACCTGCACCGATCTGCCTGCTGTCTGGGCCCCCTTAAAATGCCTGGGCCCCCACACAAGAGGCCTGGGAGGTACCCCCCTATCAGCAGCTCTGGTGACACCCCCTAGTGTTGCAACTGGAAATATGCCTAACTTTGTAAGTGTGTAGGGATTTTCTTCAGTCAGCATAGGCCATTGCTAGGAAGACAGGCATGCCTTGGGTGTCACACACACCCACCTACACATCACGTTGCTGTTAATAATGCATTTTCTTGTACAATAAAAGCATTTAGGCTACCTCCCTGTCTGTAGTGTACTTGATTCTTTAGTTAGTCTGTCCCTGTGGAGTTTGTGCTTTGTTGATGTAATATTGTACTTTGTGCTTTTCAATGCATTGTGTTTTTTACTGAAACAGAATGGGAAAAATGTACTTTAGCTTTCTTGATTCCAAACAGGTGCCGATGTCTGAATACAAGGTCTCAGTGGTGGGATTCCTCCATTTATCTTTTTTGTGTGGATGAGAAAAAAAAAAAAAATTTTAACTTCAGCCTAGTGACTGAACAAAAAAAAGCTAACTATGTTTATCCGGATTTAGCGCAACTTGTGACATCTGACTGGTGTAGGAGAGGACAGCAGCACAAGACAGTCAGTCTAGGGGGGTCATTAAGTATAAACTCAGCTGTGTGTGTATGTTTGTTTAGGGGAAAGGGCAGGATTTCTGCCATGATGCAGCCTCACTACACTCACATGGCTAAAGCATTAAGCCCTGTATACATGCCCGGGAATAAAAACATTGGTTTTTCTGGCAGGCTTGCCCTAAAAAGCAATGGGGCAGATTCACGTAGATCGGCGCATTATCATTCCGGCGTAGCGCACCACTTTTCCGTTAGACTTGCGCAATCTAGCCGCGTAATCCGGCGATTCACGTAGCTTTTACGCAAGAGCTTGCGCAAACGTAAGGTTTTTTCCTGAGGCGTAAGGAGGAGTAATACAAATTGGGAAGGACGTGGGCGTGTTACATTGAAATGAGCCGTGACCCCATGCAAATGAAGGGCCGGCCGGCTCGCGCATGTGCGCTTGAAGGAGACCATGGTCAGCTCCGCTGTGCGCATGCTCACAACTCGGGAGCGGCGCAATCAGTGAAATTGGAAATGGACTAGGGCAACTTTGTGAACTACGCAGACAGCATAAATAGACAGACACAAATGCACTTCCTTTGCAAAAGTACATCCCTTTGTATCCCTCCCTATACAGCAAGGTGCTTTTGTTTGTTTGTGACGTGTCTTTGAGATATTTGGGGACTATTTTGCAGAGTGATTTTTGTCTTTTATGTCTTTGTTGTTATTTTGTTTAAATTATATTTTTGCTGGGCATTTTTTATTTTTGCTCGTCATTTATTTAATTTTTTTGGTTCTGTTTGTGTATGATTTTGGAATGTGGGGGTGATATTCCTGCGGGAAAAGGGGTGTCACCCTCATTTGTGGTGGAGAAGTGATCGCCAGGTCTGTGTGAATGGTGTATGAATGTACAGTGACATAATTGGAGCCGTGGCATGGCGTTGCAGCTCACAAGTCCTGCATGGTGGACTGGTGCCAATCCAATGTGATGAGGATGTGGGGTGTGTGTGCTAGGGACCACAGTGGTGTGCATGCATGCATTCTCATTGTGCCATGATTAATGTGTGTGTTTAACGTGCAAAGATGCATAATGTGAGCTGGCATGAGATGGGGTCATGAGATGGGGTACCAGTGCATATGCAGAGTCACCTTGAAGGGAAAAGACAGGAGGATGTTAGTCATGCATGTGCCACTTGTGAGGTGTGCATCACGGGAGGGGATAGTCATGCCTGCCACCCATGTCACTCACCAACCAGCCAGCTGTCCCCATACATGTTCTGTTGGAAATCTGTGGGGATGGGGCTCTGATTGTATATGTAGCTGTCATGGGTGTCATGGGTGGTGCCATGTGTTGGGCTGGTGATGTCCTCCTGCAGGGTTGTGGTAATTCCATGATGGCATGAGGGGTGAATCTGAAGATGCGAGACACCTCAGAATCACTCATGCCATAGATGTCTATGCGTGTGTGATATATCAAGTGAAGAGTGAGGGGCTTGTATCAGATAAGAATATTGTATTAGATTAATTTAAATTGTAAATTTTATATAAGCAAATAAAAAAATTAAAAAAAACATCTCCCGTGCCCTCCTTAGTGCCATCCTCCGTGCCCTCCTCCTTCTTTGTTCATCTAAAGTCAGTAGTATAGCTATGCGCGACGATGCCCCTGGCATGTTGGCATACAGATTGTTGGGCAACACGTGTGACTGCTGAACTCCTCACTAACAGTGTTGCTTTATCTGACAATTAGACTTTTTTTCAAAATTTAGACCAGCTTTTAGGTCCTCTAACTTTAGACAGAACATTTTGCTGTTGCGCACATCGCGTAGCCTGCGCAGCAACTGCGTTTTTTTGTGGATCCCCGTAACTCCCTCATTAGCATATTTGACTAGCAAATCAATGGTGTGTCTAGCGCAGTTTTGCACGAAGGGAAGCGAATGTCTAATTCAATTACGCCGGACCAAAAAACGTAGATTTCTGGCGTATATTGTTTTGTGAATCGCGTCCAACTATACGCACGCGCACATTTAGACTTACGCACGCGCAACAGCAGTTGCGCAGGCGTAATCGCTCTGTGAATCTGGGCCAATGTATACACACGGCCACACAAAATCCTGCCGTTCTTTTAAATGGCAAGAACGCGGTGACGTCATCGACTATGACGAGCCAGTGTCTCGTCACATTCGATTCTGTCGCCACCATCTTGCTACACCCCAGACCAACGTTGCATGCTACGAAGTGTTATCGAGCATACGCGGTTTCTCTACACTCGACCAGTTTTCTCTGCAGGAAACACTCTGCTGGGAGTCCCGACGGGAAAATAGAGAGCAGGGTTCTCTATTTTCCCATTGGGATTCCCAGCTGTTTTCCTGATGGGAAAACTGCTAGGGAGCATACACACGGCCGAGATTCCCGACCAAATGCTCTCCTGGCAGTTTTCCTGCCGGAAAAAACGGTCGTGTGTACGAGGCTTTACAGATTGAAAGTTAACCGACTCCTTTGCATCTGCTGTTCATCTTGAATAGGGTTCTTCTGAATGGCATTTACTACCACATCATTGCTTTAAATCCTTGACAAATAATAAGACAGGTAGAAACTGTAACTGGCAGTTTACTTAACAGGTACAAAATTAGAAGCGATAACGAAAAACAAGGTCAGAATGGCAAAAAGCATGCATACCCTGCAGAATGATATGTACCGCTACCCCCCGCAGGATCAGCTAGATAGATTGGGTTCTCTATCCTTCTGCCTTGACTCTAATGCTGCGTACAGACGATTGGACATTTCGTCAACAAAACCGTGGATTTTTTTCCGACAGATGTTAGCTCAAACTTGTCTTGCATACACACTGTCACACAAATGTTGTCGGACATTCCGAACGTCTAAAATGCGGTGATGTACAAGACGTACGACGAGACGAGAAAACTGAACTTCAATAGGCAGTGCGGCTCTTCTGCTTGATTCCGAGCATACATGGAATTTTGTGCGTCAGAATTGTGTACACACGATCTGAATTTGAGAACCAGCTCAAATTTTTGTTGTCAGAAATTCCGACAGCAAATGTCTGATGGAGTCTACATAGGGTCAGAATTTCCATCAACAAGCTCCTATCGAACATTTGGTGTCGGAAATTCTGATCGTGTGTACGCGGCATTAGAACAACCTCAGCCCCATTGACACACCAGGGTAGGTAAATGGATTAGGGTTGCCACCTTTTCTTCAAGTCAAACCCGAACACTTATTTTATACAATAAACTATATATATATTTTGAAATTAAATCATATTAAATTAATAACATAAATGAATCACAGAGTCCACAGAGTTCCCCTTTTACGTCTGAACTTGCAGATTTTCCTTACACTGTAAGGGGGGACTCTGCAGACTCTGATGTTAGGGGGAACTCTGGGGACTCTAACATAAGGCATGCTCTGGGAACCTTGATTTCATGGGGAACACTGAGAACTCTGATGTTCGGAGAAGACTCTGATGTAAGGAGAAACACTGGCCTCTGGTGTAGAGGGGAACTCTGATGTAATGAGTACTCTGAGAATCCTGATTTATCTTAGTGTACTCACTCAAAGACAAGAGAGAGAATGGGGAGACTTCAGTCACAGACAGGGATGGATGGTGACTACAATCACCCCTTGGCAGTCAGCAACTCTCATCAGATGTATCTGAGGCTACTGGACTTCAAATTTCCCACCCCCACTTTCATTCTCTGAGCCACAGAGCCAGGGATTGTAGTGTGGGTAGACACAGAAGGGTATGGACAGGTGGAAGAGGTGAAGAGGTGCAGATTGAGCCCTCTCTTCTCTCCTGTGTGTGTGTGTGTGGGGGGGTGGTTAGTGCTGGCTTTGGGCAGTGTGAAAGAGTGTAATACACACTCTTGGCTTACCCAACTGCTGCCAGCACCCACTCTTAATAAAAACGTTAATACTAAAAAGGCAAATATCAGTCTACTTAGTAGTAAATGAACCCAATATATAGTCACGGTTGCAGTAAATAGCAGTATGCACATAAATGAGTAAAGAATTAGGTCAAACACAGTCCATGAGACATTATGTTCACTAGGCTATAGAAGCTTAGAATGGAGTTCTATACAGCTAAATTCGAGTAAATCTGGTGATCCACAAAATCAGTAATAAGTAATGGCATTAGAAAATAGTAACAGCAGTGATAATCAATACTGCAATTATTCCTCTAAACAGCAGGCTATATTCATTTTAGAGTGCAATCTATAAATGCCAGCAATGCATTTTAAGACTCCCTAAGAGAGATACAACTTAGTATGAACAATAGGCAAAGTTCTTGTGACAGGGTCTAATCTACATGGTGGTTCACATGAGTACAGTCCCAGTAATAAAGGCCTTTTGAACCACCTAGACAAAGAGAGCCTTGACTGATGGGGCATGACCAGGTGCTGGACGAGTTAGGTGTATGGTAGTGATTGGTCAAAATATGGGGGATGGGCCAGAGCTCAGTAAAGTTTTGCCTCAGGGAATTATGGGCCTTTTGTTAGGAGAACGTGGCTGAAAGAGCTGCCCACCCTCCCGCCCCTTTTTTTCTTTTTGGTACGTAACAGCTTGCTGCGCTTTCTTGACTTTGCCAGCAGTAAAGTTGCTGTTATGGGCTAAGCCCTTGATGGAAAATTGGAGGCAGGCTGTCTGTCCAGCACTTATGGTAAGGACAGGCCTCACCTTTTGAATTGCGTGCTCACAGTGCAACTGTGACTGGCACTGGTTTAAAGTGTTAATATGGTTATATGTTGGAATTTTAAATAAAGCTGTGGCCTTGCCCTTTCCAACCTAATGGTTGTAAGTGTGTTTTATTAAATGGGTAAGGGGGCAAGGATGTGGGGGGATTTTATCCCAGTATGTACAGTTGATTCATACCTAGGCCCATTGCGCCTCAGCAGTCAAGTCTGCATGCAGTAAATAATGCAGCTGGTTAGATGGTCAGTCACTATGTGCTTAATCTCTGCTAGCAGCAACGGGTTACTGAAAGCAGTGGTCTCTCACCAGTCCTAGTGATACAGCAACAGTGGTCTCGTGTTCAGATGGCAGCTCACTTTTGGAACTGTCTGGAGTGACTCTGGTCCTCTGCACATGGTCACAGGCTTTTGGCAGGTTGCTGTGCACACAGGAGCAGTGATGGGAGAGTTCCTCAGGCATGTCAGTGGATAGTGGTTTAGCAAGCTCCACAGCAGGAGCATGGTACTGAGCTTTGAGCTATGTAATATTTTCAGGATCCCCAGGTTCAACTGGAATCCTTGGGGATAATCATGGAAAATCATCAGGAGGTTCTTTCACCATTGAACCTCTGGGGGCAGAGGGATTTCTGAGTCACAAACTCTGACATTTTCATTGAAAACCCTCTTATTGGCTTTGTGAGAATAACAAGGTTGGTCAAGCTCCAATCTGAGAACAGGGGATGGGGAGTCATATTGAACACAATGCCATCCTTGCTGTACAAATCAGATTGAACAGTAAAATTCAGATACAAAGCAGGCCATCATAAAGCACATTACCACTGTGACAGGACACAGGCCTGGGTCATTAAGCCTGTTAGCAGAATCTCTCCTTAGCAAGGCCTAAAAGCCATCCTTAAATAGCCACGTCACAAAGTCTAGCAGAGCGTTCAACCGGCTCTCTTCCAGTCATATTTGGCTGTCATGAAGCTTTTTTGATACAATAGCCATTTAAGTCTATACTTCACCCGAACTTGCCCTTATCATACAACCCAGCTCTCAAACTCTCTCTCTCTCTCTCTCTCAAATAATCCATAATCACTGTTGTCACAAAATGACCTGCATAACAAGTATCTAACTTGAATTAAAATAAAAGGGTTGATGAGCGCAATCTCTAGCAAGCCTGATGTGAAAATGTCACTGTATACACAGTGGGCCAGATTCTCAGATATTTGCCTTGGCGTAGCGTAAGCCTTTTACACTACGCTGCCGCAACGTAACAGAGCAAGTGCCGTATTCTCCATGCACTTGCTCCGTAGTTTGCGTTGGCGTAGCGAAAATAGGCCAGCGTAAGGCCGCGTAATTCAAAGGGGGTGACTTGTATATAAATTAAGCGCGCCCCCATGTCGATCGAACTGCGCATGCGCCGGCCGGGGAAAAAGCCCAGTGCGCATGCTCCAGCTCGCTTCGGAAAGCTTGTTGAAACCGACGTCAAAACGACGTGATCGTCACTACGCAATGCCCTATTCGCGAACGAGTTAGTAAAACGATGTAAGCGACACGGAAAAAGCCGACGCTGACCCGACACCATAATTAACATGGCATCCGACGGCACGGACGGCATCCGACGGTACTGCGTAAGGTTAACTCACTGTTAGTGTTAGGACCACAGAATTATGGGGTGCCTTGGCGCGGCTCTGTGGCTCACGCATGCATTTGCAAATGCGTGCGGACAAAACCCCTGTTTTTAACGCACACTGTTAGACAGGTTAATTGGTTGTTCTGCTAGCTGGTCGGTAAGTAGGCTTGGTTATTCCCTGGGCATTCCCCAGGTTCTTGTTGTTAACCCTCATATTAGCAGGGGTAACCTTTCGCGGACAAAAACGACGTACGCGACGACGGGGCGGCGTAAAAGCGATCGTGAATCGGCGTAGTAGCCTCATTTGCATAGGCAAATGAGAAAACAATGTAAAGGCCACCTAGTGGCCAGAGTTGTCATTACAACTACGATCCGAAAGTGTAGTGGTATTACACTTGTTGGATCTTCAGGCGTATCTATGCCAAAGTGATTCAAGGAATCACTCGCATAGATACCCGGCCAAAAAAACGGCGATACGATGGGGTATCTGAGATACTCCGTCGTAGCGCCTCTGAGAATCTGGCCCAGTGTGTGTCCCTTTTAAATGAGTTCAGAATCAAAGATGTAATGTGAGTGAAAGAAGACTCAAAACAATCATGAGGGTGTAGTGAAATAAAGCAACCATACAATATGTGTGCAAACTGGAACCAAAAAAACAGATGACAGTGTAACTGAGTGCAATGGATAGTGAACTTGTCACATGGAGTCCATGTTATGGGTACTTCAATCCATAGACAGGAGAGATTTCAAACATAGATCTTCTTGGTAAATGAGCTCACAGAGCGCTTACCTTTAAGAAGGAAAAAACAACTTTTAATGGCTGAATGACAGCTACTGCGGCTAGTGGTGGCTTCTGTATAGTTGTTTCCAGACTCTGACTGTGCTGGGCTTCAATAAAATGGAGGCTCCAAGAAAACGAATCAGAAGTGGCAAACCAACCCAGAACAAAGAAAAAGGCCCATGGTGAAGTATGTCAAAGGTAAAACAAATTTAATAAAAACATATGCGCTTACATGCATATAATAAAAAACAGGCAGTGATATTTTGCCTCCAAACAGACGGGGGGGGTTTGGTCTCACGTCACTTCCGGTCACATGGGATGTTCCTGATGTGTGTCGTCATGTCACATGACTTCATCAAAGGAATCTAACTTGAATGTTTAAGTTAATTCTGATCGGATTGAAATCAAGCATGCCTATGCTCTAATGCAGATGTCTCCAAACTTTCTAAACAATGGACCAATGGTCTACTGTCCTTCAGACTTTGCGGAAGCTGGACTGTGGTTACTGTGAGGAGAAAATGTCTGACAACTGGTAGGAAGTAATGAAAACTGTCTTTGACCAGTCTGACTCAGCAGCTCAACTGACACAACCCCATGGAAGTAAAGAAAGTTGTCTTTGACCAGTTTGACTCAGTTTGACTCAGCAGCTGAGATCTTCCAATCAATGGTTATATACACTTTAAAGGAAAAGTCCAGCCTGAGCTTGTTTGACTGGACTGCTATGGGTCACAGGAGTGCAATTTGTTTTGCACTCCTGTGACCTGTTTTTAGCAGAGCGGTCTGAAGTTTGCTCTCTGCTGACGTCACTGGAATCAGTCCAGGCACTTAGCGATCACAGCATAAGTCTGGATTCGCTAGGTGCCTGGACTGCTGCATATCTTAGCCTCTCAGCAAGCCACTGAGACAGCTCCCCACAGTTAATCGCTCCAATGAGCATACGGGGGCAGAGCGGAGAGCTGCTGAGTGACAGACAGCAGCTCTTTGTTCGGGGAACTGAAAGAACCGAGACATTCGATTGCTCGATTCTCTCTGCAGAGGCAGCGTGGGGCAACTGCAGCATTGGTCCGATGCTGCATCCACCTAGGTAAGTATGATGGTAAAAAAAAAAAAAAACATACTTCTTTAACTTTACTTTTCACACAACCTCTTCACTTTTGTCAAGGAAATCCTGATCTCCTACTGAGATTCAGGATTAACTGTTTTTCTTCCCCCACTAAGGCATGAATCACCAGTTTTCCCTGTGGTAAGGTAAGGTAAGGTCCTGATATGTGTAATTGGGTTTTTGTTGCAGCAGAATCTTGCCAGGAGTAAGTAGGTAATTAATGCTAGGCCAGAAGGATGCCTATTTCCCTCTGGAGTTGTATTGAAGAATTTCCCATGTCCCATAAAAAAATTTTACTTAATTTAAGCATTGGTAATATATGTATATATAAACATAACTAGTCAATTGTGTGTGTGTCTGCTGTTCAGAGTATGAACTGGTCTGTTATTTGCAGGGCCATCTCATGTTTTATTTTTCTATTTTGATTAGTGTAGCTCCCTATTAGGTAGGTTGTTTGGATGACAGGTACATTTTTTTTTTTTTGGCTCCCATGTAATCATTGTAGCAGCTATTGATTTCTCTGGGCTATTCTAGATCTCACAAGCTGCAGGTGTGATTGCCTCCCCCTGCAGCCAATCCCTGGACTGGTGTACCCAGTAGGGGGCTGGGGGGGCATAAATAGTCTGGTGTCTGGAGCAGCCCTGTTCTTGTCCTGCTGGAGAAGTTCCCAGCTTTAAGGGCAAAAAAGGTCTGGTAGATATTCTAAAGCCTGTTACACACAGATCAAAATGTGTCTAGTTCAGCAGCAGCTGGACAAGTTTTGGTGTGTGTATTCCTCCCTGATGGACAAAAGCTGATCATTAGATCAGCGCTGATAAGTGTATTCTGACGAAGGAGGAATCCCTGTCGTCAGAATACGATAGCACAATGGGGGGGGATTTCTGCATCAACCTCGCTTGTGTGGGTGCAGGAATCTATCATTTTTGTTTTGTTCAACTCACTGGTTACATTAAAAAATAATTATAATAATAATATTATGTACCTTTGCCCAATCTACAGTATGCAAATCTAAAAATCTTTTCGCTAGCATAATACTACACACTTTGGCCCAGATTCACGTAGATTGGCACATCTTTATGCCAGCGTAGCGCATCTCATTTACGCTACGCCGGCGCAACTCAGAGAGGCAAGCATGGTATTCAGAAAGCAAATGCTCCCAACGATGCGCCGGCGTAACGTAAATTCTTAGGCGTAAGCCGGCATAATTCAAAGTAGGAAGAAAGTGGGCGTGATCCATTTAAATGAAGCATGACCCCATGCAAATGAAGGGCCGAACGTACGGGGCATGCGCCGTGACGTGAACGTATGTCCCACGCCCCTCTGCGCATGCTCACAGCTACGCCCCGCGTAACCCCTGATATATGCCGGCCCACTGCCTACTCCCAGGGCATAAATACGCCCAGACATGCGCCTGTCGAGCGCAAAAGTACACCCGTTTGTTTGTGGTGTAGGTGGACCAGCCACTGCTATTGGGCTCACTCCTGATGAGCAGGTGGTTGCCCGGTGTCTTCAGAGGGAGCAAGTGGAGGAAGTGGACTGCTATGACTCCATTGAACAGGCCTTGAGGAGAGGTAAGTGTGTTATGTTTTATCTCCTATCTGGTGTGTAGCATGTGAGGGGGTGGAAGGAAACATGTGACAAGTGTGTGGGTCCACCAACATGTGAATGTTTTGTGTCATCCACAGATGTGCTGGAGAGAGCTGGGCCATCTGCTGCAGGTGGCCGTCCCATGCCATCCCCAGAACATTTGGCTCAGCCTGTCCCCCTGGGAAGCCAAGAGACAGCGGTGGACTGCCCACACCTGTCCTCTAGAGGTGGTTGAGGAGAAGATGGTCAATATTGATCAGGAGGTTTGCCTCTACTTGAAGGAGTCTTCACTTTTGTCCCGGCCCTCTCAGACATCCACCCCCATTAGGGGAAGCCCCTCAGGGTCCACCCCCATTAGGGTAAGCCCCTCAGGGTCCACCCCCATTAGGGGAAGCCCATCAGGGTCCACCCCCATCAGGTCCAGCCCCTCAGGGTCCACCCCCTTCAGGTCAAGCCCCTCAAGGGCCTCCCCATATAGACAGCTCCAAGCCTCTCCTGGCCCCAGGAAGGCTACGAGGAAGACAAGGGGTGCTCCTGAATTCCTCCCGGAACATCTAGCAAGGGAACTGGCCCGCCAGACCCGCCATATGGGTGCTGTAGCCATGGAGATGCGACGTGTGGCAGACAGCCTGGCCTCCTCGGCCCAGGGAACTGTGCTGCGATGGTCACCTGCCTTGGGGAGCTGCAGGCCACAACAGCAGGCCTCGTGGCAGAAGTAAAGAGCCTGGAAGTGGCGGTGCAGGCAAATACAGATGCCATCTAGGCGGAGGGGAGGCAGACAAGGCTGATGCAGGCGGAGACTAATGCGTTCCTCACCCGCATTGCCCTGGCATTGGAGGGCAGGCAGCCAGCCAGGGAGAGACCAGGGGATGCTCCTCCACCTCCCGATGCCCCACCCCCCCCACCCGAGGCTCCCACCAGACAATTAAGGAGCCGGAGCCGTGGCACCAGGCTTGGCCCACGACAGGGCAATTTATTGCCTTTTTTTTTTTCTTTATGTGCTCAGGTTATGAGCTTTTTTATTTTCTTTATGTGCTCAGGTTATGGGCTTTTTTATTATCTTTATGTGCTCAGGTTATGAGCTTTTTTATTTTCTTTATGTCCTCAGGTTATGAGCTTTTTTATTTTCTTTATGTGCTCAGGTTATGAGTTTTTTTATTTTCTTTATGTGCTCAGGTTATGAGTTTTTTTATTTTCTTTATGTGCTCAGGTTATGAGCTTTTTTATTTTGTAGTGACTGCTCAGAAGTGCAGGCTACAGTGTGACTGGTGTGTGAATGTGGGTGACACTCCTGCCAGTAAGGTGTTGCACCCTGGGTCATCGTGGGAGAGGTTATCCCCACGGCCGTGTGAATGTGGTATTAATGGACAGCGACATAATTGGTGCCTTGATGTGGCGTTGCTTATCCCTAGTCCTGATGGTGGACTTGGGCTAATCCAATGTGAGGTGGATGTGGTGTGTGTGAGCTAGGGACCACAGCGGTGTGCATGCGTGCATTGTCCGAGTGCCATAATGAATGTGTGTGTTTAATGTGCAAAAATACATTCTACGAGGCAACTCCTGACTGCTGTTCCTTCAGCAGACAGGGTAGCCTCGGGCAGGGGGGGACTGTGTGGGTCGGGGGTCAGGTCAACACATATGTCAATCTCCAGGCCCTTTCTCATGGTGTAGTTGTGCAGCACACAACATGCACCGATGATCTGGCACACAAAGTTTGGGGAATACAACAGGGTCCCCCCGGACTTATCCAGGCATCGGAAATGGGACTTCAGGATGCCAAATGTGCGCTCCACCACTGCACGGGTGTGTATGTGTGCAGCATTGTATCTTCTCTCTCCTCTGGTTTGGGGATTCCGTTATGGAGTCAGGAGATGGGGCCCAAGTGCATATGCCGAGTCACCTGGAAGGGAAAAGACAGGAGGATGTAGCCATGCATGTGCCCCTCGTGATGTCTGCATCATGAGGTCGGACAGTCATGCCTGACTCCCATGTCACTCACCAACCAGCCAGCTGTCCCTGTACACATTCTGTTCGAATTCCGCTGGGATGTTGCTTTGACAGTATATGTAGCTGTCGTGGCTGGCACCCGGGTGTTTGGCACGGACGTGACATATGAGGCATTGGGCATCGGCTATCACCTGTACGTTGATGGAATGCCACTGCTTACAATTGCGGTATATGTGCTCTGTGACACGGGGGGGGCGTAGTGCCACATGTGTGCAATCAATGGCCCCGATGGTGTGTGGGAATCCAGGAATTCTGTAGAAATCCTGCATTGCCTTCTGCCGCAGATGCTCATGGGTGGGCTTGATGATGTGGTGGGACATGCGTGTGAGGATTGCGGGGACAACCTGGTGCACGCATCTGCTCATAGTGGATTGTGAGATCCCAGACACAACTCCACTTGTACGTTGGAATGATCCACTGGCAAGGAAATGGAGTGTTGCCAGTACCTTGACCAGTGGCTGCACTGCATGTGAGCGATCTGTCTGCCCGGTGATGGCATCTTGCAGGGCTGTGGCTAATTCCAGGATGGCATCAGGGCTGAAACTGAAGATGCGATACACCTCCGATTCCCCCATGCCAAAAACGTTCATGCGCGTTCAGTATATCCTCTCCCGTGCCCTCCTCCTTCTACGCGCCTGTGAACACAGTAGTAGTGCTATGACCATGACTGCCCCTGGCATGTTGGCATACGGATGTGTTGTCCTGCAAGTGTGGTTGCTCAGCTCGTCCGTAGCGGTGCTGCTGCAGCTGCTCTCCAGCTGACCTGTGCACGTCTGCTGCTGACTTATCCCTGCTTTATGAGGGGTAACTTTAGGCCGGACATACAACTTACGTGCGGTGCGTAGCCTGCGTCTGGCGCACGTACGTTCGTGAATCGGTGTATCTCCCTCATTTGCAATTATGAATAGGAAATCAATGGAAGCGCCAGATGCGTCCAGCGTAAATATGCACCCATGCTACTCCGGCGTAGGAAAGTTATGTCAGTCGGAAGAAGCCTCTTTTCAGGCGTATCTAGTTCTGTGGGTACGGAGCATAGATACACCGGCGCATATATACACTTGCTCCGCGCATCTCGAGATACGCCGGCATAAGTGCTTTGTGAATCCGGGCCTTTAAATTACAATTGTGACCAGGCTATTGGTGTTCAAATACTTACATATTCTTTAAAAACAATACATGTACACACTGGATGTGCACACTGGATGTTATAAAAATACCAGTAGAGCTAGCTTTAGAAAGCTGTAGCTTTTTTTTTTTGTGTTTTTAGAAAAGTTGTACTCCCACAAAAGCATATGGCTCAAAAACACAGATAAACACTGAATAGCCAAGTTTTTCAGCAGTTTTAAGTGTTTTTGTTGGTTTCAAGCTTTTATCAGAGTTATGCTGCGTACACATGATCGGAAATGCGGACAAAAAAAACTGGATTCGTTTTTGGCTCAAACTTGTCTTGCATACACACAGTCACACAAATGTTGTCTGTAATTCCAAACGTCAGGAACGCGGTGACATACAACACTACAACGAGCCGATAAAAATGAAGTTCAATGATTCCGAGCATGCATCAAATTGATTCCGAGCATGCGTAAGATTTGTGTGCGTCGGAATTGCATACAGACGATCAGAATTTCCGACAAGAACTTTTGCTGTTGGAAAAATTGAGAACCAGCTCTCAAATTTTTCTTGTCGGATATTCCGACAGCAAATGTCTAATGGAGCCTACATTACAGCTGGAAAAACTCCTCTCAAAACCCACTAGTTCTGGGGGGTTTTCCAGCCATAAAATGGCCCTGCCAAAAACTGCTGATAACAGCTTATGTGTGCATGGACAAAAACAGCAGCAGCAAAAATGTCCAGTGTGCTTAAAGCAGTGGTTCTCAATCTGTCTAGCGACCTGACCCCTTGATAAAATTTCCTAAGTTGTGGGGACCCCTACCGGTAAAATTGTTTTCCTATTGTGGATTGTCGGCACCCAAGGTAAGAGAAGTAATTTGCGCCCCTAACCCATGGACATTTAGCTCTCCCTGAGTCCCTTCCACTCGTACAATATTAAAATCCCTTATAGTACATTTTAGGATGTACCACTCTTTCTCTTTGTTGTCCTTTCTATCCAATTTATCGCTCTCTATCCTAATTTCTTGTTTGTTATCCCCATCCCTTTCTAGACGTCTTTCTTGTCATTTCTCTCCCTTTTTCTTTGTTCTTCACCCTTTTTTCCTCTCCCTTCCAATCCCTTCCACGTATTCTCTATTTTTATTCCTTCTCTTACTCCCTGGTGAGGAGTATGGGATCAGTGGCAGTGCTGGTGGGGAGTTGGGATCAGCCAACTTAGGTGCTGTTGATCAAGGTCATCTGCTGATCTGAGAACTGTAGTGTGGACTTTTAAAGGCAACTCTAATCACATGTAGTGTTACTCACTATGTCTCTGACTTTGTGGTTTCTCGTAGCAGTAACACCTATGCTGAAATCAGAAGATAGGGTCTCCTCCAGCCCCTCCCACTTCACATTCCTCACCAGTCAGCTGACCTCTAGTCCCTGCCCCCCAGCTATGCCGTGAACCGAATTGGCGGCTGTGAAGAGGCTGAGTGGGCGGCTGCAGGCTTCAAGAACAGCCCAGAATTTGGGGACCCCTGGCAAATCCTCATTTGACCCCCATTTTTTAAAAAAAAATGAGCTCAAAGAATGTTACTTACATTTAGTGTCCCTTGTGTTGTTGCCTACAGTCATATGGAAATACAAATCCTCCAATGCTATCTTATGCCCTGCAGCCATAATTGTATGGTGTTGTGAGGGTTAATACCAACACTGGACCTATGACAGACACTAATAAAGAGTGCCAGCTATGCTTTGGAAGCACTACAGCTTCTATGAATGAAAAGCTATCAATGAAGGTAAAGGGTGGAAAGGGCATGCATAGTTGGGACTCTTGATAAGTGATAACAGCAAAACATGGGGAATGCCCAGGAAAAAAAACAGGCCTCCTTACCGACCAACCTGCAGAACAACCAAATTAACCTAGAACAAAGGTGTAACTGAAAGGCCTATAGTACACCTCCCAGCGCCTAATTTGAGACAGAATACAATAGTGATTAAATCACAATCTGCACAATTAAGTGTGAGAGAGCCAGAAGGATGGAGGGTACTTTTTATGACAAAAGGATACCCACAATTTACAACTAAGCTTCTGTTTAAAATAAATAAAGATGCAAAAAAGGATGGTAAATCAAACCTTATAACATATAAAATAAGTCATAAACCACAAACAGCGCTGATGTTGGTATTTCAGTGTGACTGAAAGAAATGTTCAAAAATTAGACCAACTCAACACATTAAAAAGTTGCTGGAGTGCAGAGCAGTAGGAAGAAAAGAGTCCATAGGTGATTGTGTTGGAAATCAGATAGCGAGCACCTTCCACCATAAAAATCCAAGTCCACCATGTGGGGCAAACAATCCCCCTCTGGGGTACACACTCACCAGAAAGAACTAAAAATCAGGCGATGTAAATTTTCCCAGAGGCTGGTACACTCATCACAACATAGGGACTAACCAATCAGCGATCAACTGGAGACTCCAAATCAAACAAGGAAACAGAAGTGTGCCAATAGCGTAATTCTGTTTTAATGTATATAATCAAGAGCCCCCCTCATAAACAAATCCCCTCATAAAATGCACGTACATTAAATAAGACAAAAAGAGCGTATATTCACTGTCTCCACATAGAGGAGAGAGAGCCGTGTGGACCGAGTCGGATAGCCGGCCGCTATCACTTCCTGGTTTCGGGCAGTCAGCGGTGAAACGCAAAGTCACTTCCTTGCTTCGTGTAGGTCACACGACGGAAACAAAGGTTTAAGAGGCCTCTCTCATCCTCTCCGCACCAATCAGCATAACGAAAAGGAGGAACTAGGTGCTTTTCCCAACCCTCTGCTAGTAACTAAGACTGTGCAATTGCGGAGAGCACGGAGCGCACAAAAACCACATAAATCTACACAAATATACATTTATCATAATCAATTCATACCCCATTTTTAAATGACATATACAAAAGATTACATATAAATTAAACAGTATATAAATATCTATAAAATATACATAAAAATATAGAAAATATATAAAGTAAATATAATATATATATAATCACAGCAATTACTCCTTCATTTACAATATAACATAACTATCATGCATATCATAAATAGGCACAGAAAAAAAATGATAAAAAAGGACCCACTTAAGATAAAACATGAATGAGAGATGATAGGTTTATAAAGTAAAAAATTCATCAGAATTTATAATGATCAATAAAAATCTGTTCCATAAAAATCTGTTTATGTATAAAGAAGGGGGGTTATTAATAAAACAATTGATGTCCAGATCAATATTTAACCCTTTCGGCGAAAGGGTATCAACCAAAAAGATCCACTGGGTCTCCCTCCTAGACAAATCCCTCACTAAATTGGAACCTCTCCACATGGGCTTTAAATGGTCGACTCCCCAAAACTTCAGACCTGTTGGGTCTTGGTGATGATGTACTTTAAAATGCAGAGATACATTATGATCTTTAAATCCTATTAGGATATTTGCAATGTGTTCTGCAACGTACTTTTAATTGGCGTTTGGTGCGACCAATGTATATGAGGCCACAAGGGCATTGTAGGGCATATACCACATGAGTAGTATTACATGTGATGAATTCACGAATAGTAAACTCCTTGTTGTTAAAGGTAGAAGTTAATTTTTTAATAGCTCTCATCGGTCTATTTACTTCACGACATGCGAAAAAAAAGATGCAGTCCCAAAAAGTAGTCCCTACTAGTGTGGTTGATTACACTAGTAACCACACTAGTAGGGATTCCTACCTATTAGACTCTAGACACACATTTTTTTCTTTGTTTTATATGGTTTAGGGTGCATCGGTCACAACTGGCATCCTTATAGCAGCATAGGATCATTTTACTTTATCAATCTTTGGGCCTGCTGGCCCGCACAGGCTCCTGACCTAATTAATCCACCTTTACTCAACTTCACTGAAATTAGTGGAAGCTGAGGAACCAACATCTACCCTCCTATTAACACAGGGTATCTCTCCAATTGCACCCTAATTCCAGCCAAAAGGGGGGCCTATTACCATCGGGCTCACCCCACGGATATACCCGACAAAGATCCTCTCCCGTGCCCTCCTTCTTCTGTACTCATCTAAAGTCAGTAGTATAGCTATGAGCAAGGATGCCCCTGGCATGTTGGCATACAGATTGTTGTCCTGCAAGTGTGGCTGTTCAGCTCGTCCCTAACGGTGTTGCTTTAGCTGACATGTAGACAGATTGTCCAAATTTAAACCTGCTTTTATAAGGACTAACTTTAGACCGGACGTGCAGCTGATGCGCACGGCACGTATCCTGCACCGCACAAACTTACTTTTGTGGATCAGCGTATCTCCCTCATTTGCATTTTTGCATAGGGAATAAATGTGCACCTAGGATGTGCAGGCGTAGGCAAGTTAGGCCGGTCGGGAATAGCCTATTTTGGTGCGTATCTGTTCTGTGGGTACGGTGCATAGATATTCCGGCGCAAATTTAGACTTAGGCGGCACATCTCGAGATACTCCGGCGTAAGTGCTTTGTGAATCTGGCCCTTTGTGTCTTTTAAATAGGCACGGGTATCTGCCACACTTTTTTGTAGATATAAATCCAAGTACTGGCCTAGCCGAGATGATATTGACCCTATCCCATTTACAATGGGTCTTCCTGGGGGACATTGGATATTTTTGTGAATTTTAGGCAAAGTGTAGATCGTTGGTATTCTACTTGCACTAGGAACTAAATATTTTCGTTCTCGGTTATTTAGAACTCCTGATTTATAACCCATATCTACCAGATGATTCAAATCTGTTTCATATTGCATTGAAGGGTCTCTATCCAATTTAATATAAGTGCTATTGTCACTTAACATCTCCAATAGCTGTTTATCATAGAACTCTTTATCAAGGATGACGACCCCCCCCCCCCTTTATCCGCTGGACGGATTATGATGTTCTTTTTTCTTCTAACATCTTAATTCCATCAAGGATGTATTGGGGATTGACATTCTTTTTAGGTACTATATTTTCCAAATCTCTTAGTACAAGACCCTTAAAGACTTCTACCTGTTGGTTCCATTTATTCAAGGGATTAAACAGAGATTTGTTGCGCAGACCGCTGTCTAGAGCCACCGAAGCTGTACCAGATGTGGGTTCAGAGTTTTTATTTAGAAAATATTTCTTCATATTCACTTTGCGCATGTACTTGTGAACGTCGATGAAGACGTCAAACTTGTTAATGGGTCTTTTCAGACCACACTTCAGACCTAAGTGCAAAATATTAGTTTCTTAGAGGTTAAGATAGTATCACTGAGATTAAAAATTCCACTAGTTTTTAAACCCTCCTTCTTTTTCTGGACCTTCTGTCCCAATCTGCATCCTCTAGGTCGTCTCTCATTGAGTTGGGGTAATACACATGGTCCCTCTCCCAATGAGCTGGTTCTCTCTATTGGGGTTTTGGGTATCCATGTGCCTGTTGTGGCTGTGACGGAGGTCTGCCCCTCCTCTGAGGTGCACCTCGACCACGTTTCTGTCCCCCCTCCCTTTCCCTAAAAAAGGACGTGGGGATTGGGGATTACCTCTTTCATTATTTTCCCACAAAGGTTTGAATCTATTATGCACTGGGACTTGATAATATCTATCATTAGGTGTGCGAGGATGTACATTATTTTGTCCATTCCTTAATACATTAACTCTGCCATGGTTAGTAGTGTTGCTCACGAATATTCGTATTGCGAATATTCGGCTCGAATATGGCATATTCGAGTATTCGCGATATATTGCGAATTTCGCGGTGAATATTCGCTATTTCGAATATTCGTATTTTTTTTATTTTTTTTTTAGAACAGATCACATCCTAGAGATCCCCATCGACGTCTAAAAGCATTGCTGGTATGACTAGAGACCTTGGGCCGAGTAGCTGCAGCGATCAATTTATATTGCCGAAAAATCGCAATGCGAATTATTCGGCAATAGCGATATCGCGCAATATTGTTTTTAGCTAAAATAACACATATATTCGTTTTCAGAGTGTTACTGTCGAAATTCCGCAATAAATTTCTCATTCGCTTTTTTACGAAATTACGATAAAATATCAAGAATATTCTGAGCCAATCAGAGTGCTCCATTCCGCATTTCTCGAATATTCGCAATTATTTTGTATTGTAATATATCAAGAATATTCTGAGCCAATCAGAGTGCTCCTTCCGCATTTGCCGAATATTCGCAATTATTTTGTATTGTAATATATCACGAATATTCTGAGCCAATCAGAGTGCTCCTTCCGCATTTGCCGAATATTTGCAATTATTTTGTATTGTAATATATCACGAATATTCTGAGCCAATCAGAGTGCTCCTTCCGCATTTGCCGAATATTCGCAATTATTTTGTATTGTAATATATCACGAATATTCTGAGCCAATCAGAGTGCTCCTTCCGCATTTGCCGAATATTCGCAATTATTTTGTATTGTAATATATCAAGAATATTCTGAGCCAATCAGAGTGCTCCTTCCGCATTTGCCGAATATTCGCAATTATTTTGTATTGTAATATATCACGAATATTCTGAGCCAATCAGAGTGCTCCTTCCGCATTTGCCGAATATTCGCAATTATTTTGTATTGTAATATATCAAGAATATTCTGAGCCAATCAGAGTGCTCCTTCCGCATTTGCCGAATATTCGCAATTATTTTGTATTGTAATATATCACGAATATTCTGAGCCAATCAGAGTGCTCCTTCCGCATTTGCCGAATATTTGCAATTATTTTGTATTGTAATATATCACGAATATTCTGAGCCAATCAGAGTGCTCCATTCCGCATTTCTCGAATATTCGCAATTATTTTGTATTATAAAATATCACGAATATTCTGAGCCAATCAGAGTGCTCCATTCCGCATTTCTCGAATATTCGCAATAGCGAAAAATCGCAATAGCGAAAAATCGCAATAGCGAAAATTCGCAATCATTTCATTTCCAAAAAATATCACGAATATTCGTATTTAGAGAATATATCTCGAATATTCGACTATATATTCGAGATATATCGCGAAATCGAATATGGCATATTCTGCTCAACACTAATGGTTAGTATTATTCCTAATGGGGGTGGACTGGTCCCTAGGAGGTCGCAAAGGAGGATCAGCCCTCCTCATATCATTGGTATTCTGTACAACAGTTGGTTCAGAATGTCTTATTGATGTGACTTCAGTCTGTATATCGTTCTAAATAACCGAAAATGAAAATATTTAGTTCCTAGTGCAAGTAGATTACGAACGATCTACACTAAAATTCACAAAAATATCCAATGTCCCCCAGGAAAACCCATTGTAAATGGGATAGGTTCAATATCATCTTGGCTAGGCCAATACTTGGATTTATATCTACAAAAAATTGTGGCTGATACCCGTGACTATTTACAGTAAAAGACACAAAGAGTTTATTACAAATGTTGCAAAATATTGACCTTACTGGTAAAGAAGAAGTGTACTTGGTGACTGTGGATGTGACATCTTTGTACACTGTTATTCAACATGGCGACGCTCTTCTAGCATTGAATTTGGGCCTAAGTCATCGTGACGATATTTTACACAATAAAAACGTTTTTTTGAGCAATGCCTTGGACTTTTGTCTAGGCCACAATTTCTTTTGGTACAGTGGAGAGTTTTATTTGCAATGCAGAGGTGTTGCCATGGGCGCTCGTTTTGCCCCTAGCATAGCAAATTTATTTATGGGTGAGTGGGAGGATAAAACTATCTTTTCCATTTTACGTCTACAACTATTATTTTATAAAAGATATATAGACGATTTGTTTTTTTATCTGAGATGGCCCACTCCCCTCTCTAGAAGCATTTTTTCAGGAACTGAACTGTAATTCCAATAACATCTCACTGACCAGTGATTTTAGTTTGAATAGCATACATTTTTTAGATGTACAGATTTTTAGATCAGCCAATGTTTTGTCCACTAAAGTATTTTTTAAACCAACAGATTCTAATAGCTATCTACCACTGAGCAGTGGGCATCACCCTATGTGGTTGAAAAATATCCCGAAGGGTCAGCTCACCCGTGTTAAGAGGAATTGCTCAGGAAAAGCTGATTTTATGACACAAGCAGAAATCATAAATGGCAAATTTGTAGAGAAGGGCTATAGAGAAGAAGTGCTGAATACTATTATATGTGAATTAGCAGTTCGACCCAGGAAGGAGATCCTTAGAGATAGAGAAGTCTTGGTTACTGCGCATAACCGAGAATGGAACTTTATCTCTGGTTATCATGCACAATATAAAGAGGTGGAGGAAATTTTTACCAATCATTGGCATATTATACTGATGGATAAAGTTCTATCAACCGTACTTCCCAAAAAAACAGGCTTTATATACTGTGAGGATGGGACCCTGTCCTGGGTGAGAAATGGCTGCTTTACGCCAGATTCTGTAGAGAAACACATGTTAATGGGTCAGCTGTGTTTTGGGCTTTTTAAGGCTGATCTGAACAGCATTCAAGCCCCCACCCCACAGACAGGAGGTCTGTGCTAAGGAGTCAGGTGACTCCCAAAGCCCTGTGAGAGAAGTCACAGAGTGTATGTGTCTCTGCAGGAGGCAGAGGTCATTAATATTGAAGCAGCAAGACGTAAGCTAGATGTGTGCTTATCTCTGAAACTGGTAGTTCTGAGGAGCAGAACTTGGGGCCTAAGCAAAAGGCCTGAAACAGCAGGACGGCTAGTGTGAAAGCCGGGAGGCTGAACTGTTGGTTCTTTTTCAAGATACAGGAATGATGGAACCCCTGCGAGGGCTGCAAATGTATAAGTAGATTGAAAGGTTCCCCCAAAGGAGGGGCTTTTTAGGCAACAGTAGTAAACGTAAATATAATAGTGCAAAAAAGAGTTATATATATTTATAATAATAAATATTTAATCGTATAGAAAAAATCATACAATATAACACTTGACAAATTATAAAGTTGCAAAAAATCTAGACTGATCCACATAAATAAACTCTACAAGGCCCTACGCGTTTTGGGGGTTTCCCTTCTTCGGGGGCCGGAGTCTCCCTTCTTCCGGGGCAAATGTATAAGTGAACTGTTGATGTTTTTTAAATAAAAATGGGCTACCAAGCCCTTAAAAACACGCCGTCTGATCCCCCAATCCTACAATACAAAAAAGCACAAAGTTTCTCAGATAAAATTGTACGGAAGGTCTTGGATCCCCCTACTAGACCGCCTACTTTTTGGGACTGCAACGTTTTTTTTTGCATGCAGGAAGTGTAGGGCATGTCGTGAAGTAAATAGACCGATGAGAGCTATTAAAAAATTCACTTCCACCTCTAATAACTAGTGTTGCTCATGAATATTCGCATTGCGAATATTCGCTACGAATATTGCATATTCGAGTATTCGCGAATAACTCGAATATTGCAGCGAATATTCGCTATGGCGAATATTCGTATTTTTTATTTTTTTTTTTAAAAACAGATCACATCCTAGTGATCTCCATCGACGTCTAAAAGCATTGCTGGTATGATTAGAGAGAGACCCTGGGCCGAGTAGCTGATGCGATTATTTTATGTTGCCGAAAATTCGCATTGCGAATTTTCGGCAACATAAAAGAATCGCATCAGCTACTCGGCCCTTCTTTTGCATCAGAGCCAATCAGAATAACTCGAATATTCGGCAAAAGGAATATTGCGCGATATTCCTTTTGCCGAATATTCAGGTTATTCTGATTGGCCCTTTGATGCAAAAGAAGGGCGGAGAAGATAATCGCGCAATATTCCTTTTGCCGAATATTCAAGTTATTCTGATTGGCACTGATGCGCCCTTCTTTTGCATCAGAGCCAATCAGAATAACTCAAATATTCGGCAAACAGAATATTGCGCGATTATCTTCTCCGCCCTTCTTTTGCATCAGAGCCAATCAGAATAACTCAAATATTCGGCAAAAGGAATATTGCGCGATATTCCTTTTGCTGAATATTCGAGTTATTCTGATTGGCTCTGATGCAAAAGAAGGGCGGAGAAGATAATCGCGCAATAGGAATATTGCGCGATTATCTTCTCCGCCCTTCTTTTGCCCCCTTATTCTCCTTTCTTTTAAGTAGAGTTAGTGTAGAGTTAGTGTTTAGTGCATATTAGTTTAGTAATACAGGAAATGATCTCAGTTTATGAGCAACATTTTTTTTGGATAAAATATCACGAATATTCTTCTATATATTCGCGCAATATCGCGAAATCGAATATGGCGTATTCCGCTCAACACTACTAATAACAAGGAGTTTACTATTAGTGAATTTATCACATGTAATACTACTCACGTGATATATGCCCTACAATGCCCTTGTGGCCTCATCTACATTGGTCGCACCAAACGCCAATTAAAAGTACGTATTGCAGAACACATTGCAAATATCCTAATAGGATTTAAAGATCATAATGTATCTCTGCATTTTAAAGTACATCATCACCAAGACCCAACAGGTCTGAAGTTTTGGAGAGTCGACCATTTAAAGCCCATGTGGAGAGGTTCCAATTTAGTGAGGGATTTGTCTAGGAGGGAGACCCAGTGGATATTTTCGGTTGATACCCTTTCGCCGAAAGGGTTAAATATTGATCTGGACATCAATTGTTTTATCAGTGATTATTAATGACCCCCCTTCTTTATACATAAACAGTTTTTTATGGAACAGATTTTTATTGATCATTTTTAAATTCTGATGAATTTTTTACTTTATAAACCTATCATCTTTCATTCATGTTTTATCTTAAGTGGGTCCTTTTTTATCATTTTTTTCTGTGCCTATTTACGATATGCATGAAAGTTATGTTATATTGAGATGTAAATGAAGGAGTCATTGCTGTGATTATATATATATTATATTTACTTTATATATTTTCTATATTTTTATGTATATTTTATAGATTTTTATATACTGTTTAATTTATATGTAATCTTTTTTTATATGAGGATGAGAGAGGCCTCTTAAACCTTTGTTTCTGTTGCGTGGTCACGCCCTCTGTCGAAGTCAGGGTATGACGAAATGCGTCAAGCCGTGACCTACACGACGCAAGGAAGTGACATTTGTGTTTCACCGCTGACTGCCCAGAACCAGGAAGTGATAGCGGCCGGCTATCCGACTCGGTCTGTACGGCTCTCTCTCCTCTATGTGGAGACGGTGAATATACTCTCTTTTTGTCTTATTTAATGTATGTGCATTTTATGAGGGGATTTGTTTATGAGGGGGGCTCTTGATTATATACATTAAAACGGAATTACGCTATTGGCACACTTCTGTTTCTTTGTTTGATTTGGAGTCTCCAGCTGATCGCTGATCGGTTAGTCCCTATGTTGTGACGAGTGTACCAGCCTCTGGGAAAATTTACATTGCCTGATTTTTAGCTCTTTCCGGTGAGTGTGTACCCCAGAGGGGGATTGTTTGCCCCGTGTGGTGGACTTGGATTTTTATGGTGGAAGGTGGTCGCTATCTGATTTCCAACACAATCACCTAAGGACTCTTTTCTTCCTACTGCTCTGCACTCCAGCAACTTTTTAATGTGTTGAGTTTTGAATTTTGAACATTTCTTTCAGTCACACTGAAATACCAACATCAGCGCTGTTTGTGGTTTATGACTTGGACATTATTTTATATGTTATAAGGTTTGATTTACCATCCTTTTTTGCAACCAAATTAACCTGTCTAAAAATATGCGTTAAAAACAGGGGTTTTGTCCGCACGCATTTGCAAACGCATGCGTGAGCCACAGAGCCGCGCCAAGGCACCCTGTAATCTGTGGTCCTAACGCTAAACAATGAGCGTCCCCACAGTGGGGGCACATGCATTCTAATGGATAGATGAGGGCAGGTGGACTGAAGGCGCCACCCCTCCTTTTAAGATACAGGAGCACACCAAACACCCAGCATAGAGCACAATGGCTGCATAGGTGTTGGTGTACTGCTGGACCAATATAAACACCACAGGTGAAACAAAAACGTGTCCACCGCCCCCATCTATTGCTGGCAATTGCAGTAAGTGGCATTGGAAGGCTAAAACAGATAACAACAAAACCTGGGGAATGATCAGGAAAAAAACATGCCTCCTTACCGACCAGCCTGCAGAACAACCAAATTAACCTGTCTAACAATATGCATCAAAAACAGGGGTTTTGTCCGCACGCATTAGCAAACGCATGCATGAGCCACAGAGCAGCGCCAAGGCACCCTGTAATCTGTACTCCTAACACTAAACAATGAGCATCCCCACAGTGGAGGCACATGCATTCTAATGGATAGATGAGGGCAGCTGGACTGAAGGGGAGCCACCTCTCCTTTAAAGGTATAGGAGCACACCAAACACCCAGCATAGAGCACAATGGCTGCATAGGTGTTGGTGTACTGCTGGACCAATATAAACACCGCAGGTGAAACAAAAACGTGTCCACCGCCCCCATCTATTGCTGGCAATTGCAGTAATATCTTGATAAGTGCTTGTCACAGGTCCCCGGTTCTATTAACCACAGCAGCACTGAATGATTATAGACTGTGGGGTAAAGGAGGCAGAGGACTTTGGATTTTCACCATGATTGCTGGGACCAGCACAAGGGATACAATACATTTAAGCAACATACCTTTTGCTGATTTAAAAAAAAAATTATTACCTTTAAAACAAGCCCTCACTGGTCTCTGTAGCTGCAAGCATTGTGGATTCATACTTAAATTTTACAGTAAAAATACTTTTATTTTTGTTTTCAGCCTAAAGCTTAAAGCGATGTTCCACCTATTTTTACAATGTATTTGCATCCACGTGCCAATCTGCATTGCAATTCTAAATGACTATTTTTTTTTTTTTTTTTACCGTATATACCGCAATTTATATGTGTTAATGCAACAGTTCCAGTCCTGCCACCAATTATAAGGCGATTTCCTTGGACTCCTGAGATAAAGGCATCACCTATCCCAAGAGTCCATGGGAATCACCTAATACTGAAATCTCATGTGATGTCTAGACCCTTGCTATGGCAACCTCTCATGAAGAAACAGCGCTGCACAGTGTTATTACTGCACAGGCACAAGATCAGGAGGTGCATGCTGGGTAGCCAGCCAAACTGAATCCAGGAAATAAAGACAAGCAGGCTTTAGATGCCCACAGCTGCGATGGACCCTGCCTCCGAGATCAGATTCGATTTTACTGATTTTAAACAAACAAGAAGGAACACCTTAGTGACATTATCAAAATCTTAAAGTAGAAGTGTTAAAAAAAATAAAAAATAAAAATAAAAAAATAAAAATTGGAAAAAAGATAATTTAGCATTATAGCAGATTAAACAGCACAGTGCTTGTGTTGTCTAACCTGCCCCTCTCTAAACTGTAAAAATCTGGTTGATCCTGCCACTTCCTGTGTCCCCCTCTGTGAGCTGACCATCATAATAATGACTGCTGTTCCCAGACTACCGTGGTCAGCTTATGTCTCTCTGTCTTCCGCAGCTCTCCTCTGTCCTTCTTACACCCTCCCTCTCTGTCAGCTTCCTTGTCTATGTGAGCTGTCTGCCCTCCCCCTTCACTATTTGTAGCATCGAACACCTTTACAAACTATTGTGGCAGCCCATCTAAGTGTTTGTTTAAAAAGATGCAACTAAATATCTTTTTCCAGTTATCTTCAGGACGGTCACGTGACTCCCAGCCGCTCTGCTACTACGATCCAGGGCTACAATGGGAGGTGCCAAAAGGCCAGCACGGCCGTCACGTGGATGACGTCAGAGGAAGATCTTGGCTTCTCCCACTGTAACCCTGGATCGGAGAAGGAGAGTGCCTGGGAGTCACATGACTGACCTGAAGATAACTGGAAAAAGGTAAAATTTAGAGGCATCTATTTAAACAAACACTTACAGGCCCAGATTCACGTACATCAGCGCATTATCGGTCCGGCGTAGCGCACCGCCATTACGTTAGACTTGCGCCATCTAGCCGCGTAATCCCCCGATTCACGTAGCTTTTGCGCAGGAAATTGCGCAAGCGTAAGGTTTTTTCCAGAGGCGTAAGGAGGAGTAATACAAATTGGGAGGGACGTGGGCGTGTTACGTTGAAATGAGCCGTGACCCCATGCAAATGAAGGGCCGGCCGGCTCGCGCATGCGCGCTTGAACGAGACCATGTCAGCTCCGCTGTGCGCATGCTCACAACTCGGGAGCGGCGCAATCAGTGAAATTGGAAATGGACTAGGGCAACGTTGTGAACTACGCAGACAGCATAAATAGACACACACAAACGCACTTGCATTGCAAAAGTACATCCCTTTGTGTCCCTTCCCATTTAACCAAGTGCTTTTGTTCCTGTTGTTCGTTGCAGTGTGTCTTGTAGTTGTCAGATTAGTGTTCTGTGTGATCAAGTGCTTGTTGGTATATTTGTGAAAGTGTTTTTGATAAGTGTTTGAGAGACTGTTTGTTTGATTGATATATTTTTGTTCGTTTGTTTTCTTGCTTTATTTTTTCTTTTTTTTTTTTTTGTGACTGTTTCTTGCTGAGTGCTAGTGTGATTTTTGGGTGTTCGTTTTCTCTTTGTGTGTGTTCTTGCCTGATTGGTTGTGCTTGTATTTGTGACTGATTTTTGGTGACTGGTAGTGAGTTTGTTTGGAAGTATGACTGAGAGAAAAAGAAAGCTCAATTTTACTGTGGGGGAAAAAAGAATTCTTGCCCGGGCCATTAGCGAGTATGGGCGTTTTCTCCACGGCCCGCAGAGTGCCACCACCACCCCGGCCAGGAGGAGGGAGATATTGGATAGGATCACGGAGCAGGTGAATTCATCGGGGGAGGGATCGACAAAAAAATAAATGATCTCCGGCGTCTGGTGAAAAAAAAACTGGCCGCAATGCATGCCCATGCCAGGGGCACAGGAGGGGGCCCACCATGCCGTATTAGGCTTACAGCGACGGAGCATGTGGTGGCCCTGACCTTTCACCGGCATGAAGTGGAGGGCCTGCCAGGCTTTGACACAAGTCCGGTCCCCGTGGTGCCAGGTAAGGTTTTTTTTTCTATCAGGTGTGTAGCATGTGTGGGGGAGGGGGTGAAAGGGAATATGTGGCAAGTGTGTGGATCCTCCAACCTGTGAATGGTTTGTGTCATCCACAGATGTGCAGGAGGGTGCAGGGCCATCTGGCCTGACCGCTCCAACACCAGGACAGCAGCCTAATGAGGCCCCCCCAACAAGGCCACAGTCCGCGGAGGAGGTTCGAGAGGAGGAGGACGATCATGAGGAGGAGGACGATCATGAGGAGGAGGACGATCAGGAGGAGGACGATCATGAGGAGGAGGAGTCAGGCACTGGACGAGTGGTTTGTGCGGACTCTTCCCCTCTGGCTGGCAGAAGCCTGCCCTCCCTAAGGGGGAGCCCCCCCCCTCCTCCCCCAACATGGCTCCCCTCACAAGGGCCTCCCCTTCTCCCCGCCCACAACCATCACCTGGAGGCAGGATGTCATCCCAGAGCACCAGGGGGGCGCCCAATCTCCTGCCCGCCAGTCTGCGAAGGGACCAGACCCTCCAGACCCGCCATCTGGGACAGCTCTGCCAGACTTTTGGGCGGGTGGAGGATAGCCTGTCCTCCATGAAGGATACGCTGGGTAACCTGGACTCCCACTCCCGGGCTTTCACAACCTGCCTAAATGAACTGCAGACTACAGCAGCAGGCGTTGGGCAGGATGTGAGGGCCCTTACCCAGGCTATCCAGGCCAACACGGCAACACTTGGTGCTTCCCTGGACAGAATTGCCGTGGCCTTGGAGGGCAGGCCGCCAGGTGGGCAGATATCAGGGGCTGCTCCTCCTTCCCCGGGTTTGCCCCTCCCCATGAGTCTCCCCTGAGGGGCCGGGGCCGTGGCCGGGGGTGCCCCAGGCGTGGCTCACGCAGAGGGCAATAATTTTTTTTTTCCCCCTTTTTTTTTTTTGGCTGACATTTTTGGCATTTTTTTTTTTTTTGGCTGACATTTTTGGCATTTTTTTTTTTTTTTTGCTGACATTTTTTTTAAATTTTGGGTTGTGCATGCTGTTTGAATGTAGGGGTGACATTCCTGCTGGAAAAGGGGTGTCATCCTCAATTTTGGTGGAGAAGGGTTCCCCAGGACCAGGGAGAAGTGATTCCCAGGTCCGTGTGAATGGTGTATGAATGTACAGTGACATAATTGGAGCCTTGACGTGGCGTTACTGCTCACCAGTCGTGCATGGTGGACTGGTGCCAATCCAATTTGATGAGGATGTGGGGTGTGTGTGCTAGGGACCATAGTGGTGTGCATGCATGCATTCTCATTGTGCCATGATTAATGTGTGTGTTTAACGTGCAAAGATGCCCAATATGAGCTGCCTCCTGACTGCTCTTCCCTCAGAAGACGGGGTATCCTCGGTTAGGGGTTGATTGTCTGGTTGGGGGGTCAGGTCATCACGTAGCTCAACCTGCAGGCCCTTCCTCACTGCGAGATTGTGCAGCATGCAACATGCAACGATGATATGGCACACGAAGTTTGGGGAATACAACAGTGTACCCCCAGACTTATCCAGGCATCGGAAACGTGACTTCAGGAGGCCAAAGGTGCGCTCCACCACTGCTCGGGTTTTGATGTGTGCTTGATTGTATCTTTCCTCCCCTGGGGTTTGGGGGTTCCGGATAGGAGTCATGAGATGGGGTCCCAGTGCATATGCAGAGTCACCTGGAAGGGAAAAGACAGGAGAATGTTAGTCATGCATGTGCCACTTGTGAGGTGTGCATCACGGGAGGGGATAGTCATGCCTGACTCCCATGTCACTCACCAACCAGCCAGGTGTTCCCATACACGTTCTGATCGAATTCCATTCGGATGTGGCATTGATTGTAGATGTAGCTGTCATGGGTGGATCCGGGGAGTTTGGCACGGACGTGCCATATGAGGCCTTGGCCATCAACTATCACCTGTACGTTGATGGAGTGCCAATTCTTCCGATTGCGGTACATGTGCTCTGTCTCATGGGGGGGCTGGAGTGCCACATGTGTGCAATCAATGGCCCCGATGGTGCGTGGGAATCTGGCAATTCTGTAGAAATCTGTCATTGCCTTCAGCCGCAGGTCCTCAGTGGTGGGTTTGATGATTTGGTTGGCCAAGCGTGTGAGGATTGCAGGGACAACCTGGTGCACACATCTGCTCATGGAGGATTGTGACATCCCAGCCACCACTCCACTTGTACGCTGAAAAGAGCCACTGGCAAGGACATGGAGTGTTGCCAGGACCTTCACCAGTGGCTGCACTGCATGTGAGCGTTGTGTTGGGCTGGTGATGTCCTCCTGCAAGGTTGTGGTTAATTCCAGGATGGCAGTAGGGGGGAATCTGAAGATGCGATACACCTCAGAATCACTCATGCCAAAGAGGTCTATGCGTGTGCGGTATACCCTCTCCCGTGCCATCCTCCGTGCCCTCCTCCTTCTTTGGTCATCTAAATTCACTAGTGCAGCTATGAGCGACGATGCCCCTGGCATGTTGGCAGTCAAATTGTAGTACAACACGTGTGTGTGGTCTGCTCCTCAGTAACGGTGTTGCTTTCTGTGAGATGTAGACGTTTTTTCAAAATTTAGACCAGCTTTTAGGTGCTCTAACTTTAGACAGGACATTTTGCTGTTGCGCACATCGCGTAGCCTGCGCAGCAACTGCGTTTTTTTGTGGATCCCCGCAACTCCCTCATTAGCATATTTGACTAGCAAATCAATGGTGTGTCTAGCGCATTTTTGCGCGGACGGATGCGTCTGTCTAACGAAATTACGCCGGACAAAAAAAAGTAGATTTCTGGCGTAAATCGTTTTCTAAATCGCGCGCATCTAAACGCACGCTCACATTTAGACTTACGCACGCGCAGCACCAGTTGGCTAGATAAAAAAAAGAGGGGCGGCCAGTGAAAGAGTTTTTTAGGGTTACAACCACTTTAACAATGACGAGGGAGCGTTTAAAAAAAATATTTTAGCAGTGACATGGTTGCATGCCAGACTTCCAGTCTCCAAAGTAAAAAGTCCAAACTATTGTCTAGTTGCAATGACAAGAAAGAAATTATTTCCTTCACTTTAGGGACTTCACATCAGCTCTTGGAAACTTTGAGGATGAATTCCTACAGAGCGCCAGTAGCTACAGAGGTTGCTGTGGGATTATATTAAGGAACATTTACTGCTTGCTAAGAATATGCAATTATTTGAATTCCTTTAGTCTAGTCACAGTTTAGAGCTGCCAGAAGTCAAATCAATAAAGCCTACTACTAATATAAAGAACCGGTAAGCTAAATGAAAGCTGGAATCAAGAAACTCGGTTGATAATTTATTCATGCTTCCAGCATATAGCAACATGTCTTGTTATAGGTACCTGCATTAGCCTACAGGGACTTCTAATGAAGCGTGGCAAAGTTCAGGTTATATATTCACACACTCCGGCCTAGGCTGATGGCAGGTCATTTGTTTGTAGATTGTACAGAGCAATTAGGAGTTAGCAGGAGCTTTAATGATCTCACTGGGGTAATTTGTAATGAGCAGCTCAGAAAATCATAAGAATTCATTGTTTACATGTAATGGGGATTAATAAACAAGGCATACTAATGAGTGGCAGCTTCAGTATCTGGAACTGGCCAAATAAGTCAGTTATACTATGTATTAGCGAAACGTATGGTAAAAGGTTAGTTACAGTCAGCTGGGCACACAATTTAGTATTATAGTGCTAATTAGTACAATTGGTTTGTTATCAACAATGCCCTATAAATTACACTGTTTATTTAAATTGTGTCTTGTAAAACAATAACAGAATTCTATTTCCTAGAGAGATCGCTGACTAATTACAGGAGCTGCACGTGCTGTAAGTTATTACACTGGGTGAAATCATGACCCATCTACCATTTCAGAGGTACCTAATGCATAGTTAATAGGGTCCATACTACTTACCTCATAAATCATATCTCATTACCAGCCCCCAGAGGGCACCTTCTACATGCATTCCCCCGGTGCTTGATTGTTTATTAACTTCATTAATGTAAAGTCAATAATAAGCAAACAATTTACTTATGGCTTAAGCTGATCATTGTGTAAAATTGTCAAGCAAATGCAGCTTAAGTGTAAAACATTTTTTTTGTCTTATAAAAGCAATCATTATTATTTTTTAATTATGTAAATTGGCAAACAGTGCAAAGTGCTGTTCACTGTATCTCTGGAACAGTGAAACTTAAATCAAGACTTTGTGAAGTTATTTAAATTAAAGGGAAAAAATAGTAAAGTTTTTATTAAGCACATATTCTGTCTTTTTAAAAGCGCTGATCACCTTTTATAATCAACCTTTTTCCTGATTCGATCTCTGGGTACCTCTCTGATTGACGTGCGAGATGTCTCTGTGAGTATTGCAGCCAATGATCCAGGCCTGAGAGTGGTTTATACCCTGCTTTACTGACCCTCTGGGCATAAGTCCATTAGGGTACAGTATCTATGGTAAGCCTTCCTTTCAATGATCGGTGGTGGATTTCTTTACTGCACTTCATTCCGAGGCATTGGGACTATTATCACCAATTTTCATCACTTTTTTTCACATATATTTATTTAGGGCTAGATCCACAAAGTAATTACGCTGGTGTATCTATAGATACACCGGCGTAATTCGAATTTCCCGCCGGCGTGTCATTGTTTTCTATCCAGAAAACAAGATACGCCGGACTTATGCTAAGATACGACTTGCGTAAGTTTCTTACACTGTCGTATCTTAGATGCATATTTATGCTGGACACTAGGGGCGCGTCCGCGTTGAATATGCAAATGAGGTAGATACGGCGATCCACGAACGTACGTACGCCCGGCGCAGTGTGTTTACGTCGTTTGCGTAAGCGTCTGTACGGCGTAAAGATAAAGCTGCTATAGCCAATGTTAAGTATGGACTTCGGGACCGCGTCGTATTGGACGTCGTTTGCGCAACTCGTTCGCGAATAGGGAATTGCGTATATTACATACACGTCGTTTTCATTGACTATTTGCAACGTGATTTCATGCATGCGCACTAGGGTATGTCCACGGCCGGCGCGTGCGTAGTGTAAAAAAAGCGTCGGGTCATTCATAATTATACTAAACCACGCCCCCCACTAGTAAATTTGAATTACACCCGCGGACGCCGGCCCATTTACGCTACGCCGCCGTAAGCTACAGCGGCATTTCATTGAGGATTCGTAATACGCAGCTGTGGCTTACATCGGTGTAGTGTAAATGGGATACGCCGCGCGGGCGTCCCATCTTTGTTGATCTGGCCCTTAGATTTTATATATACACCATGCAGTGTCTATACATATACATCACTTTTTTGGTTGATATATTGTCATCATATTTTTTTCACCATTTGTTTGATGCACTGTTTATTCATCCTTTCATTGGGCAATCTATTAATTTTATGTGCTACACTTTTTATGTTTGTTTTGTATTCCACCATTGTCCATTGGTAGTGTGAACTGCTTACTATTGATATTGCGGAATTTTCTGTTTTCTGCCCCCTGTTTTACTTACCTGAGCCCCGAATTTCTATGGGCGCGATCCTGCGTTGCTCTCTTCACACACTTCTTGGCTCTTCATTGGATAGATTGATAGCAGCGCAGCCATTGGCTCCCGCTGCTGTCAATCAAATCCAATGACACGGGCACCAAGGGTGGGACTAAGTCATACATTTGGCGGCTATGGATGCAGAGTGTATGACACAGGAGAGCGCCCGCAAGGTAACCCCCTTGGGATTACCTTGCTATCTTGTCCCTAGACGTATTTAATAGCCTTGAGTGGTATTACCTGTGGAGAACACTGTCAGAATTCCAGGTTGGTCCTAAGTTCATTCAATTGATTAAAATATTGTATGAGGGTCCCAGGGCGAAAGTTAGAATAAATGGCAAGTGCTTGGATTGGTTCCAGTTGGTGAGGGGGACAAGGTAGGGGTGCCCGTTGTCGCCCCTGCTCTTCGCCCTCACAATGGAACCCCTGGCTACCGCCATAAGAGCATCCCCAGAGGTAGAGGGCTTTAAGAGAAGGCTGAGGGAAGAGAAGGTCGCAATGTACGTAGACAATGTGCTACTATTTTTAGGGGACACCCAGTCCTCACTGGAGACAGCAATGGGTATATTTTGATAAATTCTGTCGTTAGACCCATTACAACAACAGATAGCCCAAGTGAAAGTTGTGAGCCAAATTAGATACTTGGGTATAAATGTAACAAAAGATCCTGGGCAGTACATAGACGGAAATCTAGTCCCATTAATAACAAAATTGAGACAGGAGTGCTGAGTCTGGAACCGGCTTCCGCTTTCGGTGGCTGGCCGGTGTAACCTGGTTAAGATGGTTTGGATGCCACAAATTCTATATGTTCTGCACAATTCCCCAGTATGGATCTCAAGATATTGGTTTAAAAAATTAGATAGTGTGTTTAGGGAATAAATTTGGAGGAATGGAAACCCAAGGCATTATTTCCTATCCGCACAAATACAACATATGCGAGGTAGTAATCTGTCTGGGAATCTGCAAAGTGCTTAACCACTTGACCACTGGGCACTTAAACCCCCTTAATAACCAGACCAATTTTCAGCTTTCGGTGCTCTCACATTTTGAATGACAATAACTCAGTCATACAACACTGTAGCCAAATGAAATTGTTGTCCTTTTTTTCCCCACAAATAGAGCTTTCTTTTGGTGGTATTTGATCACCTCTGCGTTTTTTTTTTTTTTTTCGCTATTAATGAAAAAAGAACGAAAATTTTGTAAAAATATGAATTTTTCTTCATTTCTATCATAACATTTTGTAAAAAAGTAATTTTTCCTCATAAATTTGGCCTAAAATGTATACTGCTACATATTTTTGGTAAAAAAAAAAAAAATGGATATTATTTAGTCTGGGTGAAAGTTATGGGGTCTACAAGCTATGGTACCAATTTTTGAAAATTGATCAATTTGATCACATCTGATGTACTGACAGCTTCTCTCATTTCTTGAGACCCTAAAAAGCCAACAGGCACTGCAGTGGTGCAGGTGGAACTGGTAGGCACAGATGGCACTGGTGGGCACAGATGGCACTGGTGGGCACAGATGGCACTGGTGGACACATATGCACTGGTATGCAAATATGGCACTGGTGGGGTGCAGATGAGCACTGATTGGCACTGATGGGCACAGGTGGCACTGATGGGCACATGCGGCACTGATGGGCACAGGCGTCACTCGTGGGCACAGGCGGCACTCGTGGGCACAGGTGGCACTTGTGGGCACAAGTGGCACTGATTGGCACTGATGGGCACAGGAGGCACTTGTTGGCACAGGCAGCACTCGTGGGCACAGGTGGCACTGATTGGCACTGATGGGCACAGGTGGCACTGATGGGCACAGGTGGCACTGATGTGGCAGTGTTGTGGCACTGGTGGGGCACAGGTGGGCCACTGGTGGGGCACTGGTGGCACTGGGGGGGCACTGGTGGCACTGGGGGGGCACTGCTGGGGCACTGCTGGGCACTAATCTCTCTCCTCTTCTCTCACGCTGCAATGTTCTGAGGAGAGGAGAGAGGTGCCCCACAATGTTTACATTTGTGATCGCGCCGTCATTGGACGGCGCAATCACGTGGTAAGGAGCCGCTGCTATTGGCTCCTTACCGAGATCATTGACGCTGCGGGTCCCGTGGACCCGGTAAACACCGGTGATCGTGTGTGCGCGCCCGGTCGGGCGCGCACACCTGACTCTAACGGAGGACGTCCATGGACGTCCTGTTAGGCCTTGTACACACAAGGGGATATTTCCGCTGAACATGGTCCGACGGACCATTTCAGCCGAAAAATCCCCTCGTCTGTAGGGGCAAACGGACGCCTTTTGCCGGATTCATCCAGCGGAAAAATTTCAAAGCATGCTTTGAAATAATTCCGCCGGATAGCTGGCCGTCAGATATGTCCGCTGGTTAGTACGGCAAACCAGCGGACATATCTTGCCGCACATGCGTCGTATCCTGTGAATGGATCCGACGCATGCGCGCGGAAGTGTTTACTTCCTGGTGCGGTGACGTGGCGGCGTCAACGTCACCGCCGCGTCACCGCGCTGTCCGCCGGCGGGGAATTTGATCCGATGGTGTGTACAGCCATCGGATCAAAACATCCCGGCGCAAATATACGCTGTAAACGGTCCGGGGACCGTTTACAGCGGATATTTCCCCTCGTGTGTACAAGGCCTTAGAGTACAGGAACCACCTTATAGACGTATTTCGTCTATAGGGCAGTGACTAAGTGGTTAATATTGAACGACACAAATCATGATACAGAAGTAGAGGCAATGGAGGCGGACTCCTTCTGTTCTAGAAGCCCCACGGTACAACTGATGGTGAAATGTTGGGAAGCATGGGATACAATGGATTCTCTGAATTCTCTCCCATATGGGACAATAACAATCTAATGGAACTTAAAGTGATGGGGAAGATTGAGGAATGGAACCCCTGGCTAACATACCCTTTGATAACGTGTGTTTACACTAAACGCGTCAGGGAAGACTCTACTGTTGCCACTATTTTATTGTTACATGCGCTGTATCTTCACGAATATGTAAGTGCAATACTTATTACATTTTATTTATCCCTACGATATCACACTATGTCGCTTCCTCTTCTTCTCCGTATATTCTTTTGAAACCCCACGGAATACAAGCTACAAGAGTTT
Source organism: Rana kukunoris (assembly GCA_029574335.1). NCBI lineage: Eukaryota > Metazoa > Chordata > Amphibia > Anura > Ranidae > Rana > Rana kukunoris. The sequence continues at coordinate 127,268,858 of CM056055.1, read as the reverse complement.
TTTCTTATTCAGCATATGGGTGATCAAGCTGTTTGCATCAGAGCTATTGGTGGATATCCTGCATTTTGACGAGACCCTGATTGAATTCAGATTGAACGCTAAGCTCTTTTTGACTCTAGAAATATAAATTTCTTTGAGTCTACCATTTCCTTTAAGCCTGCATTTTTTCTGGTGGTGGGATTTCTTCACTTCAAATAAGAAAGTTACATCCTTGGACATTAATGGTTTCATAACATTGTTCCTTGGCGTATTATTTATTTTTTGGTCACGATTGAAACCGTTACCTTCAACCTTATATGGACTCTTTCACTTGGTGCTTTATTTGGACATTAGTCACTTTTGTTCTTGTATCACTTGTTCTTTTTTGTATTTCTTTTATGTCATTTTACTGTGCATTTTTTTCCACTTTTTTATGATACTATTTACTTTGTTATTTAAATGCACATTGTAATCCACAAGCACTGCACTTTACTTATACATTCTTGTTACCTGCTTTTATTTTCAACTAGCCGGGTTTAGCAGCTTATCGTATATTTTTTAGCAGCGCAGTATTATCCACTACACCAAGATTGAGGAATAGGATATATGTGGTATACATATCCTGGCACAACTATAGAGGGGACGGAGCAGGGTAAAGGATTAGATTAAAAACAAGGAGAAATGGGAGAAGGATGTGTGTCCACTGTCACAGGAACCGTGGAATTGTATATTAGAAGCATGAGCTAGAGTATCAGTATCCCCCTCCCAAATAGTATCCCACCTTTATTTAATACATAGAGCATATTATACACCTCAAAGGATGTTTCAGTTTGGTAGGAGACCCTATGCGAAGTGCCAGAGATGCAGAAATGAAAGGGGAGTACACATGGTTTGGAGGTGCCCCAAGCTATATCGTTATTGGAAAGAAATAGTAGAGATATAAATGCTGGGGCAGATTCACAGAGAATTAGATTCTCGTAGAGTATCAGAAATACACTACGCCGCCGTTTTTTACCTGGCTCTACGTGGAATCCAGGTAGATTTTGTCCAGTAAACGACGGCGGCGTAGTGTATTTCTCCCGTCGCAATCCATCTGCGCGAGTAGGGGGCGTGAAGCATTTAAAATAGGCGCGTTCCCGCGGCGATCGAACTGCGCATGCTCCGTTCGCAAATTTCCCGCCGTGCATTGCGCGAAAACACGTCGTCACGTCGTAGTAGCGTTGTTTACGTACATTCCTATTCCCGAACGAGTTACGTTAAAAAAAAAATAATATTTTCAAATCGACGCGGGAACGACGCCATACTTTACATGGGTTACGCACTGTTAGACCAGCAAAAAGCTCCTCTAACATTACGTAGCCAAAAAATGACGTAGGCGATTGCGAGGGACACTCATACCTTCGTGGATCGTCGTAAAAACTCATTTGCATATCCAGACGCATGAAAACGACGCAAACTCCTCCCAGCGGCCGCAAAAATATCGCAGTGTAGATCCGAAGGCTTACGAGGACGTAAGCCTCTCGGATCGAAGCCCGAAGCCGCCGTATCATGGTTTGAGGATTCAAACTAGTGATACGGCGCGCAAAATTTGAAATTACTCCTGTCTAACACCAGTTAGACAGGCGTAATTGCTCTGTGAATCTGGGCCGCTGTGTTTGGGGCATCTCTGCAGCCGGAGGTCAAGACGTGTGTACTGGGTCTCCTGGAAGGAAGGGGAGTGTCAGGAGATGTACAGATGGCAGAATTAGGTGTTTGTTTCAAGGAAGGAAACTCATCGCACAGAGATGGCAAGTGAAAGAACTCCCAACAGGGAAAGAATGGAGTAAGGTGATAGACAACATGGTTACGAAAGAGGAATTTATATACTCCAAGGGGGGAAATAAAAATAAATATCAAAATATGTGGAAACAATAGATAGAAGTGCAGACACAAGAGAGGGGGGGTGAGGGATAGGTGAGAATGGAGTATGGTGGTAGGGGAAGGGGGAATGGAGAATGACTGGGAATATGTGGTAGGGGGGGGGGAGGGGTATGTGGAATTTTCTATAATTTTTATATATATGATAAATAAAATGCACATAGGGAAAATGGCCGTATTGTTGTATCATGTTGTAAAAAGGAAAATAAAGAATATTTGATTATAATATATAAAAATATTATTTCTTTCTTATAAGACTAAAACAATCTGTTGGCCATAGTAACATAAATCAGGTTACTGTTGAGTTTGTTTGGGGATGCTTTTCAAACTAATGCCATGGTAACCGTACACAGGCTGTCCTCAAACAATTGGAACTGTTGACAGTTGGAACAGTTTTTGACTGTTGTCAACAAAAGCCCAAATAAAAGCAGCAGCAGAAACTGAGTGAAGCACTTCATCATGCATTAACAGCATAGAAGTTAGAAGTTTTGTAACCAGCCAGAAGACCTAAGAATTATTTTGCCTGATTCTCTACCAACTGATTAAACCCTAAAGTGGAACTCCCGCTGATCGGAACCCTCCCCCTTCGGTGTCACATTTGACACCTTTCAGGGGAGGGGGGGTGTGGATACCTGTCTAAAGACAGGTATTTGCACCAACTTCCGGCCACACAGTCTCGGGCAGACTGCGGGCATGATGTCACCTCCCGCTCCCCCCCATTGTGTTCTGGGAACACTCGGCTCCCAGTACACAGCGGGAGCCAATCGGATGGCGTAGTGCGACTCGCTCATGCGTCGTAGGGAACTGGGCAGTGAAGCCTGAGCGCTTCACTTCCTGGTTCCCTCATCGAGGATGGCGGGGGGGTAGCAGAGTGACGAGCGATCGCTCATCCTCTGCTGCGGACGGCGCTGGACTCCAGGACAGGTAAGTGTCCTAATATTAAAAGTCAGACAATAGTTTCTGCTTATTTGCTAGGCATATTGCTAGATACTGTATATCTGTCAGTCTTTATTTGTATTTTGTAACATTTTAATGGTTTTGTATGTACTGTACAGCATTTTTGATCAGTGAAAGCACATTTATACACTGCAGAGTTCTCAGCTTCCTTGCTTATACTGCAAAGTAACCTTGCTAGCTAAACGCATGCATAACATAGTGTAGATAATTTCCCTTCAAAACGATGTGAAGATGTGTTCACTTTCATCATCCAATCATGTGCAAAGAACATCCCAGTGTTTGTTTGTAGTTCTCCTGCATTTTATTGGGTATTCAACAAGAATAAACTCTTTAAGTAAACATTATTTTAGTAAATGTTACATAATACTAAATAGTAAACATTCTTTTAGTAAATAATTCAACCATAATATTAGGCCTTATACACACGATAGGTTAAACAGAGGACAACGGTCTGATGGACCGTTTTCATTGGTCAAAACCGATCGTTTGTGGGCCCCATAGGTTTTTAACCATCAGTTAAAAAAAAGACAACTTGCTTTAAATTTAACCGATGGATTCCTAAACGATAGGTCAAAACCGATCATTAGTAGGCACGACTATCAGTTAAAAATCCATGCATGCTCAGAATAAAGTCGACGCATGCTTGGAAGCATTGAACTTCATTTTTTTCAGCACGTCATCGTGTTTTACGTCACCGCGTTCTAACACAATAGTTTTTTTTACCGATGCTGTGTAGGCACATCAGACCAGTCAGTCAGCTTCATCGGTTAACGACGGTCCATCAGACCGTTCTCATAGGATAGACTGATCGTGTGTACAAGGCTTTAGAGATGATAAAATCATATGCCAGATGTCAAGTTTATGTGAGCCTACTAGTTAAAAATCTTTGGTTTCAATATGGTAATGTGATTTCAAATATTATTTTATTTTTAAAATCTGCAGCTTTTACTAAAGTATTAATACAATATTATCAGGCGATCCTGTCATAAAGAACTTGTTCAGGCACTTCCTGTTATAGGACTACAACATTTTGTTCATGTTTATTAATTGTTTTCTTGATTTTTGACCCTGTTACATGGACTTCTGATTGGAGCTACAGTATATATGCCATTTTCATCATACATGATGTAGGCATGGTCCCCATAAAGAAACCCACCAGAGAAATGGCAAGCAGCTGGAGTGACATGTAAATAGACAGGGAGCAGCTGCACAGAGGTTATGGTATATGTATGGTGCTTTGGTAAATGTCAATACATTACGATTACATCTACTGTACTTTAACATGTCATCTGCACAAAGAAACCATACATAACTGACCAATTACCAGACATAATTAAAATGTTTATGAATATTGTAACCGTTTTCAAACTCTTCCACCTATTGTATTGCTCTTATACTTCCTGAATTGTGCCCTTCTACCTTAATAGTCTAAGAATTTAGACCCTCATGATCACTTTTCTATAATACTAGGGATGAGCCGAACACCCCCGCGTTTGGTACGCACCAGAACCTTCGAGCGGAACGACCGTTCGCGCGAACATTTAGAACCCCATTGACGTCAATTGGACTCGAAAGTTCAAATTCAAAAGTGCTAATTTTAATGCCCCCATATGCAAGTTATTGCCGGAAAACGTCTTTAAGAACCTCGGTCTTGCCCCAGGGAACACGTATCAATGGAAAAAAAAAGTTTTAAAAGCGGTCATTTTTTTCTGGAGCAGCGATTTTAATGATGCTTAAAGTGAAAAAAAATGAAAAATTCCTTTACATATCGTACCTGCTGGGTGTTTATAGTACTGGCACATGTTTAGAACTGTCCCTGCACAAAATGAGATTACTATAAGAAAAAGGTAATTTAAATCTGCTTGCGGCTTTAATGTAATGTCTGGTCCCTGCAATATAGATGAAAATCACTGAGAAAAATAGCATTGGTTTCCCTGCCCCCCTCCCCCAGGTAATTACAAGCCCTTTTGACCCTATATACTTTGAACAGCAGTATACAGGTGGTGCAAACAAGACAGAGACTGTAGGTTTGTTGTTAAGTAGAATCTGTTTGTAATTTTCAACTGGTACTTCTTTAAAGTGTAGCTTCAGCCATAGAAACTTTTTTTAACCACTTAAGACCCGGACACATACTGTATGCTGCTAAATGACCCAAGGTGTTTTTACAATTCGGCGCTGCGTCGCTTTAACAGACAAGTGCGACGTGGCTCCCAAACAAAATTCGCGTCCGTTTCTTCCCACAAATAGAGCTTTCTTTTGGTGATATTTGATCGCCTCTGTGATTTTTATTTTTTGCGCTATAAACTAAAATAGAGCGACAATTTTGAAAAAAATCACTATTTTTTACTTTTTGTCATAAAAAAAATCAAATAAACTAAATTTTAGTAAAACATTTAGGCCAAAATTAATTCAGCCACATTTCTTTAGTAAAAAAAAAAATCGCAATAAAAAAAATAGCTACCTAGCGAGAACAGCGACATTAATACAGCGATCAGAAAAATGATCGCTTAGTGACGCTGGCAATAGGGAGTGAAAGGGTTAACTAGGGCAGTGATCAGGGGGTTAAAACTTTATTAGGGGGGGTACGGTGGCTATCCTGAAACTAACACTAACTAACTTTCACACTGCCTGTCACACTGACACTAAATGCAGTGATTAGATCACTGCATTCAGTGATACTGTGACAGGGAGGTGGGGGGGGCTGATCACAAGGGGTTAATGTGCCTATGTGTGTGTGTGTGTCAGTGATGTGTTGGTGCACACTTACTGTGGATGTCTTCTCTCATCAGCAGCGGTGGGAAACACCGCTGCGATGAGCGATGACATAATTTCCTCCTCCTGTGTAAACACAGGAGGAGGAAGTGACACTAAGGGGGAGCGCTCCCATTGGCTGGGAGCGATCGCGGGGGGGGGCGGAAAAAACGGACATCCGCCCGCTCGTCGGCGATCGCTCCCAGAGCCAGGGGGACCGCCGCACGCCACGGAGGGGGTCCCGATCGGACCCCCGAACCGCACAAAGGCGAGGACGTAAATTTACGCCCTTGTGCCTGTACGAGCCATGTTGTGGACGTACATAGGCGTGCGGTGGTCCTTAAGTGGTTAAGCTTTTCTGAAAACATAGAGAAGGGTTATCACCCTTGTAATATTTGTTTTGCTGTCTGTGTGCATCTGTTTGCATCTGTTCGGAAGATTGCACCTCACTTTCTGTCCCAAAGACAAATGATTTTTTTTTTTTGTGAAACAAGGAGACACCTTTTACAGAAGAGAATTTCCTTTCCTAGGGGTAGATTTCCTCTCACTTCCTGTTGTCTCCTTCCGTTTGCAAGTAGGTGTCCTTTGTAAGTTGGAGGTTTGAAAGTAGGGGCCTGCCGTATATATGCTGCAGAAATTTGGGCCCTAGGTGTTGGTGTTGCCACAGCACTGCAACCCCTCACAGTTAGTCTTGGTGGGCGCTGGAACGCCCTGCTGTGAAATATTAGATCAAGAATTGTAATTACATGCCCCTGTTGAACAGGGGCAGAAAAAATGGGCCTGAGGCACTGGTGCTGGTGCCACAACACTGAAACCCCCTCACAGATACTCTAGTTGTAGCGCAGCAAAGAGCCTGCTGCAAACTATTGCATCAAAAATTGTAAATGACACGCTCCTGTTAAATAGGGGCAGAAAAATTGGGCCTTACACTGGTGGCGGTGCCCAGAACCAGCAATGTTCTTACAAGCTATCAGAAAGATCATTGAGAAGGATATTCAGTCAGCATAACAGGATAGTTACTCAGCCTCAACATAGGCAGTCTCCAAGAGATCTGACATTTAAACAAAAATATTCAGTAACATCAGCATCAGGTGCTTGGTAGCTGGTGGTGATCCAAGCCTGATTCAGTTTTATGAAGGTAAGTCGATTGACGGAGTCGGTGGAGAGGTGCACCCTGTAATCGGTCACAAGGCCTCCAGCAGCACTGAATGTGCGTTCTGAAAGAACGCTGGATGCAGGACAAGCCAGAAGCTCAATTGCGTACTGTGCAAGCTCTGGCCAGTGATCCATCCTCAAGACCCAGTAAGCCAAAGGATTTTCGGTGTCAAAGGTGTCCAAGTCTGCTCTTGCCCCTAGGTATTCCCGCACCATGTAAAACAGACGCTGGCGATGGTTGCTGGAACCCGTAATACCTTAGGGCTGCGGACTAAAAAAATTGTCTGAACGCATCAGTCAGATGGCCACCTTCTCCACCGCTCCTTCTGTGACTTACCGAAGCCTCAGCAACACGTTGTCCAGGACCAGGATTTGGTAACCCCCCAGTCTCTGGGAACGCATTGCACAGACCTTTCTGCAAGGCCTCCCGAAGATGTTTCGTCTTCTGCTCCCTCTGCGACGGCAAGATAAGGTCTGCAACCTTACCCTTGTAACGTGGATCAAGGAGAGTTGCCAGCCAGTAATGATCCCTCTCCTTGATAGCACGAATACGAGGATCCTTTGCAAGATCAGGGAGGCCATGTGGCGTAGGTTTGCTGAGGCATTCGGGGCAGAGTCCTCTGGGTCACTGAGGACGACAGGATCCGCAGCCACCTCATCCCAGCCACGTAAAAGTCCATGGGTTCCTTGGGACTGTAATTGATCCCTTGAAGACTGCTGCTGATGCTGAGTCAAAAGCTGCACCTCCATGCTGCTGATACAATCCTCCTCCTCCTCCTCATCCTCTTCCTGTGTGGTAGGTGGGCAAGCAGGACCACTGTCTGGATAAAGGGGGCCTTGAGACGTAGGGAAGTCCTCCTCTTCCTCCCTCTGTTCTGCCTCAAGAGCCCTGTCCATTATTCCACGTAGCGTGTGCTCCAACATGTGACAGTCTCACTGATGCATGCACTGTCACTGCTCATCATCCTCGTGGCCTCCTCAAATGGTGACAGGACAGTGCATGCATCCCTGATCGAGGCCCACTGGCGTGGGGAAAAAACCCAAGCTCCCCTGACCCAGTTCTGCTGCCATATTGGCACAGGTACTCATTGATGGCCCTCTGCTGCATGTGCAGCCGCTGCAGCATGGCCAATGTAGAGTTCCATCTGGTGGGCATGTGACAGATTAGGCGATTCTTGGGCAGGTTGTATTCCCTTTGGCGGTCTGTCAGCTGAGCAGTGGCATTATATGACCTTCTGAAATGCACACAGACTTTCCTGGCCTGCTTCAGGACATCCTGTAAGCCTGGGTACCTGCCCAAGAACCGCTGCATCACCAAATTCAGAACATGAGCAAAACAGGGCATATGGGTCAGTTGTCCCTGTCGCAGGACAGAGAGGAGGTTGGTGCCATTGTCGCTAACCACCATTCTTGGCTTAAGCTGGCATGGTGTCAACCACCTCTGAGACTGCCCCTGAAGAGCTGACAGAACCTCTGCCCCAGTGTGGCTCCTGTCTCCCAAGCACACCAGCTCTAGCACCGCATGGCATCTCTTTGCCTGAATTCCTGCATAGCCCCTCGTGCGCCTACGGCTGGTTTCCGAGGACACATCAGCACAGGAAGAGGCCACAGAGGAAGAAGAAGAGGAGGGGGTGGAGGAGAGAGGTGTGTCACAACCAGTAGTAGTGTTTTGGAGGCGTGGTGGCGGAACAACCTCCAACACTAATGTACCTTGCCCTGCGTCCTTCCCATCTGCCAGCAGAGTCACCCAATGCACCGTGAAAGAGAGGTAACGTCCCTGTCCATGCCTGCTGGACCATGAGTCAGCGGTAATATGCACCTTACCACTGACCGCCCTGTCCAGCGAGGTATGGACATTGCCTTCCACATGCCGGTAGAGAGCCAGAATCGCCTTCCGTGAGAAAAAGGCGTTTGGGAACTTGCCACTGAGGTACCGCACATTCCACAAACTCACGGAAGGGGGCAGAATCTACCAACTGAAAAGGTAGCAGTTGAAGTGCTAGCAATTTCGCTAAGCTAGCATTAAACCGCTGGGCATGTGGATGGCTGGGAGAGTACTTCTTTCGGCGCTGCAGAAGCTGGGGCAGGGAAATTTGTCTGGTACTATCAGTAGATTGCCCGCATGTACTACTAGGTTGTGATACACCTATTTATACACCTTCAGTCCTATCAGTGCAGGCTTTAGAGAGGACTGAGGGTCTAGTGGGGTTGGAGGTCCCAGCTGATGAGGGGCAAGGGGAGGTCCGCTTGGTTCTTTGGTGTGGGTCTTTCTGGTATGCTTGCCAATGAACTGCATGGCAGGTCGACATATGTCTGGTCAAGCATGTGGTGCCCAAGCGGGTGATGTTTTGGCCACGTGAGATACGCTTGAGACATATGTTGCAAATAGCAACGGTGCGATCTGATGCACATGTCTCAAAAAAGGCCCACACCAAAGAACTTTTGCAGTAACTTTTGCACAGGCGTAGCTCTGCAATGTAATGCAGTTTGTGTTCTGCCCTTAAGCTGGCCCCTGGAGGGCATCCTGCCTCTTTGAAGATGTGCCTGTGCCTCGTCCTTGTCCTCCTCCTCCTCCTCTCTCCTATCAGGCACCCACGTAGAGTCAGTGACCTCATCATTCCCTTCCTCCTCATCACTGTCAAAGACCTGGCAGTATGCTCCATCTGGGGGAACATCACTGCCAGATTGCTGTCCCTCTCCGGCACCCCCTCTCTCTGGGCTCACATCAATGCCTTCCTCTATCTGTGTTCCATCATCGGAGCCTTCAAAACGCTGTGCATCTTCATTCAGCATGTACCCAACACTGTGTTGAAACAGTTCGGGGGACTCCTCGGGAGGACATGGTGGGACTAGGGAAGGATTGTGTGATGCCATTGTGCAGAGGGAAGAGGACGCCTTGGCAGCTGCTTTGCCAGACAAACTAAGCTCAGCCTGGGTGATAGAGGATGAGGAGGATGAGGAAGGATTGGTCATCCACTCTACTAATTTCTCTGCATGTTGAGGCTCAACACGGCCAGCTCCTGAAAAGAAGGACGAGCAGCCACGGCCACATGCTGAAGAGGATGCACCGTGTCTACCACCAGCGTTGCCTCTAGATACAGAGCCTGCTTGCCCTTGTGACTCTCTGCCTCTCTTTGTTGTCCTTCCAGACATTTTAATGGCCTGCACAGGACAAAATCAGTACACACACCTCATACCTTTAGGTACAAACTGGAGAGGACAAGTGCAGTAAACTCCAAGTAGGTTTAAGTGAAAAATATACAGCACAAGTGCAGTAACAACAACTGCATTTAGGTGCTATTAAACAGAAAACGTGCAGTTACAGCAACTGCATTTAGGTTCTATTAAACAGCAAACGTGCAGTTACAGCAACTGCGTTTAGGTCCTATTAAACAGCAAACGTGCATTTACATCAATGCATTTAGGTGCTATTAAACAACACACGTGCAGTAACAGCAAATTCGTTTACGTGCTATTAAACAGCACACGTGCAGTAACAGCAAATGTGTTTTGGTGCTATTAAACAGCAAACGTGCAGTTATAGCAACTGTGTTTAGGTGCTATTAAACAGCAAACATGCAGTAACAGAAAATGCATTTAGGTGCTATTAAACAACACACGTGCAGTAACAGCAAATGTGTTTAGGTTCTATTAAACAGCAAACATGCAGTTACAGCAACTGTGTTTAGGTTATATTAAACAGCAAACGTGCAGTTATAGCAACTGCATTTAGGTGCTATTAAACAGCAAACGTGCAGTAACAGAAAATGTGTTTAGGTGCTATTAAACAACACACGTGCAGTAACAGCAAATGCGTTTAGGTGCTATTAAACAGCACATGTGCAGTTACAGCAAATGCGTTTAGGTGCTATTAAACAGCAAACGTGCAGTTACAGCAACTGTGTTTAGGTGCTATTAAACAGCAAACGTGCAGTAACAGAAAATGCGTTTAGGTGCTATTAAACAACACACGTGCAGTAACAGCAAATGCGTTTTGGTGCTATTAAACAGCAAACGTGCAGTTACAGCAACTGCGTTTAGGTGCTATTAAACAACACACGTGCAGTAACAGCAAATGCGTTTTGGTGCAATTAAACAGCACACGTGCAGTTACAGCAAATGTGTTTAGGTGCTATTAAACAACACATGTCCAGTAATAGCAAATGCGTTTTGGTGCTATTAAACAGCAAACATGCAGTTACAGCAACTGCATTTAGGTGCTATTAACCACGTGTCACCCGCCCACCATCATATGACGGCGGGCCGGTAACTCCATTGTCCTGACTGCACGTCATATGACGTGCAGTCATAAATAGTTGCTAGGGGCGCGCGCACGTGCACCCCTCGCATCACTGGGACCCCCGTGCATGTGCCCGGCAGCCGCGATGGCCGCCGGGCACACGCGATTGCCGAGTAACTGAGCTGGGACGTGCAGCTCTGTGTGTAAACACAGAGCTGCACGTCCCTGTCAGGGAGAGAGGAGACTCTCTCCTATCAGGCACCTAAATCCCTAAAAGATTAACTATATACCATATTTGTTGCTCCATAAGAAGCACCTGACCATAAGACACACCTAGGTTTTAGAGGAGGAAAACAAGAAAAAAAATATTCTAAACCAAATGGTGTACTAAAATGCCCATTAAAATCAGTGACCTGTGACTTGTGCCAAAGAAATGCAGCCTTGCCAGTGCCAGAGATGCAGCCTTGCCAGTGCCAGAAATGCAACCTTGCCAGTGCCAAAAATACAGCCTTGCCAGTGCCAGAAATGCAGAATTGCCAATGTCAGTAATGCAGCCTTGCCAGTGTCAGAAATGCAGCCTTGCCAGTCTCAAAAATGCAGCCTTGCCAGTGCCAGAAATCCAGCCTTACCAGTGCCGGTGCATTGCCATGAAATGAGATTTGCCATGGAATGAGATGGTCCGCCTCCATCACATTCTATTGGCTCACTCATGTCACGTGACCTATTTAAACGTCAATTATTGACGCTAACATCAGTCACAGCTAGGCTATCATAGGGAGAGGATCTCCTCTCCCTGTGATTGCCCGATAGCGCTGTCAGCAGCGTGCCTCCCGCCAGCGCTAAGTACACCCCGCGCCCGCAGCTCTATCATAGGGAGAGGATCCAGCTAGGCTATTATGTCAGCAGCGTGCCTCCCGCCAGCGCTAAGTACACCCCGCGCCCGGGGAAGAGCTGCGGGCGCTGGGTGTACTTAGCGCTGGCGGGAGCCACGCTGCTGAGATAATAGCCTAGCTGTGACTGCGAGCACGGGGGACGGGGAAGAGCTGCGGGCGCGGGGTGTACTTAGCGCTGGCGGGAGGCACGCTGCTGACATAATAGCCTAGCTGGATCCTCTCCCTGTGATAGAGCTGCGGGCGCGGGGTGTACTTAGCGCTGGCGGGAGGCACGCTGCTGACAGCGCTATCGGGCAATCACAGGGAGAGGAGATCCTCTCCCTATGATAGCCTAGCTGTGACTGATGTTTGCGTCAATAATTGACGTTTAAATAGGTCACGTGACATGAGTGAGCCAATAGAATGTGATGGAGGCGGACCATCTCATTCCATGGCAAATCTCATTTCATGGCAATGCACCGGAAATGCAGCCTTACCAGTGCTGGAAATGCAGCCTGACCTGACGTCAGGGCTCAAGTCCTGCGGGAATGCGTGGGAACTGAGTTCCTGCACTTTTTTTACAGCAGGAACTCAGTTCCCTTTGCAGGACTAGAGCAGCTGAGAGCAGCTGAGCTGCCCGAGCCAATCCTTCACTAAGCGGAGATGCCCAGCTTGAGTCACTGTCAGGGGCAGGCGAAACTTAGTAATCCCTTGTTACTGGCCACTTCCTGTATATGGATTCATCAGTAGTGTGCAGGTATTCCTTCAGCAATGTCTCCTGGGAGCTCCTGGGAGCTTTTGTCATTGTCCCAGGAGACATTGCGGAGGTCTGCCGCGAGTTATCGCAGTATTTATAAAGAACTTGCTTAAAGTTCTTTATAAATCCTATGATAACTCTGACAAAAGCTCCCAGGAGACATTGCGGCATCAAGGAAGTGACAGAATACCCGCACACTACCCGATGCATCCATATACAAATGGGAAAAACAACCGCTCCAGGTGAGCTCCAGGCAATCAATGTCCGTTTAGAACCCAGGCAGGTGCCGGCAATGCACTAGGCAATCAGAAGAAGAGGTTTTGGACAGCCACACTCAAAAATAGGCAAAATTCAAAAATAGCCATTTATTGTGGTAAAATAAATGGATGCACTACAAAGAAAGCATACAGTGGGAACAAAAAACAGCTGACGCGTTTCGCATTGAGCTTCAATGCTTAGTCATAGCTATATACACTCTAAATAAAACAATACCTATATATATATGTGTATGTGCAAGATTTGCCCAAGCCAATCATTACTCCACCCCACATTTGATTGATGACAATGATTATGAGCATGTGTGAACATTTAGGTGGAAGAGAATGTGGCATAACCAACATAGATAAAAATAAATAAAGTGAAAAAAGTATGTGTTGAGAAATTAGATAATTGAGTAACAAAGTGAAAGAAGAGAATAATGGGACCATATAAGGCCATATGTTAGGTGAAGTGGCTCCAATCTATAACAAGTTCTGTTTAGAAAAGTAATATTTGTAAATAATTGTTTTATATTTATGTTAAAAACTGAGTAGAAAATGTATGAATAGAACCCTCATAGAAACACCTGGAATATCCGATACTGTGTAAGCGAATGTGGCATACCTATATGTATGCCACATTCGCTTACACAGTATCGGATATTCCAGGTGTTTCTATGAGGGTTCTATTCATACATTTTCTACTCAGTTTTTAACATAAATATAAAACAATTATTTACAAATAATACTTTTCTAAACAGAACTTGTTATAGATTGGTTTTTATATGATTAACAATAGGCATAGTCTTGTTAGGCATTTGCCCCTTTCACACAAATGACATATGAGATATATTCTTCAAGCGCTAGTATTTTTTCTTTTCACTTCCCTACCGAAGTGAATGAAGCCTCATGACATATGGGATACTAAGCGCATTGTGCAATTGGGTGATTTTCTTTTAATGATATGCCTTACAAACATACTTATTCGTATATTGCTCATTTTATTTTATTTTAGTGTTACAGTTTTTTACATTTTACTTTCCCTGAAGCACTATCTTGTTCTGTTTTTTCTTTATGACATATTTACACCTCACCTACATATTGTATGCATTTGCACACATATGCGTGTATTGTCAATACATATGTCCTTGCCCCACATGTTATCACCAACATTCTATATTGTTGGCACTTGGCACTTTCACACCAGACACGGTATATAATATACACAGACACCTCGTGCCACTTCACCTAACATACTGGCCTTATATGGTCCCATTATTCTCTTCTTTCACTTTGTTACCCAATTATCTAATTTCTCAACACATACTTTTTTCACTTGATTTATTTTTATCTATGTTGGTTATGCCACATTCTCTTCCACCTAAATGTTCACACATGCTCATAATCATTGTCATCATGAGAGGACCAATCATATGTGGGGTGGAGTAATGATTGGCTTGGGAAAATCTTGCACATACACATATATATAGGTATTGTTTTATTTAGAGTGTATATAGCTATGACTAAGCATTGAAGCTCAATGCGAAACGCGTCAGATGTTTTTTGTTCCCACTGTATGCTTTCTTTGTAGTGCATCCATTTATTTTACCACAATAAAGGGCTATTTTTGAGTGCGGCTGTCCAAAACCTCTTCTTCTGATTACCCGATGCATCCATATACAGGAAGCGGCCAGTAACATAAAGGATTACTAAGGTGAGGCGCATGCGCGGCAGCTCCCAAGATGGCCGCCGGCTTCTAAAACTCCGCTCCACCGCGGCCTAACTTCGCCCACCAGAGCTGACCGAGCGCCCCCCTAGCCTCCACACCGGGTCCATCGTGCAGGGGAAGCCTCGCAGACATCGCGGATGTCCTCACAGCCGGGCCAGGAGGGTCCTCACCGGTCAGATGGCAGCTTCACCCGGCCCCCTCAGTTATGCCAAGATGGCGGCGGGCGACACGAGGCCCGCAGGCCTCAGACAGCTCAGAGGGCTCTATTGCAGATCAGGATCTGCTCCAGCCACAATCCCCAGGTACGGACTATCCCCCTTGGCACCAACTGCATATCCTTCCTCCACTGAGTCATTGCTGGGCAGGATGGGTGCGGGCTACCCCACTACTCCCATGACAGATCCTCATACAGGGATGCTGCTGACAGTTACTGAAGCACAGGAGGAAGCCCCTATACCCACAGATTTCCCCTCCATGATGGCTGCTTTTTCCCAGATGTTGTCTAAGAGCCTGGCACTGAACGCTGCACAGATTACAACATCCATTCACGCCGATTTGCAGCAGCTAGGGATGAGGATGGACAATATTGAACAGAAGGCTGATCAGGCAGTGGTACGGATTAACCAGAACTCTGCTAGGATGCAAGAGATGCAGGACCAATTGGAAACTGCTTTTGCAAAGATCGACGACCTCGAGAACAGATCGAGACGCTATAATTTTAGGATAAGGGGGTTACCTGAACCTGACAAAGAAGTGCGAGTAGCTGTGAAATCCCTAATTAAAAACCTTATCCCTGATATTTCTGAACACCGCCTGGAGCTGGACAGAGCGCATAGGGCCCTGCAATCTCCCCGTGCAGATGGCCTGCCGAGGGACATTATAGTTAAACCGCACTACTATTCAGTCAAGGAGGAGGTGATGAGAAAATCCAGATACGCTGACAACCTTATGTTAAATGGTCACAGAATTCAAATATTTGCTGATCTCTCTCCGTATACGGTGCAAAAGCGGCGTGCCCTCAAACTATTACTGCAGGTCCTTATGGACAAAGAAATCACTTACAGATGGTCCTTTCCACTCCGCCTGAACTTTTCCTACAAGAATAAATGCTTTGGATTTTCCTCCCTTGCAGAAGGGGAGCGCCTCCTGATTCAATTGGGCCTGATCTCCCTGGATCCTCCGGCCTCAATGACCAACAAAGGAGCTCCCGCTTCCACAAAGAGGCCTTCACCTGCAAGCCCACTGCAACAAACCTGGCTGAAGCAAAGCTATAAGCGTTCCAGAGAACATGTTCAGTCCTGAAGATTGACGTATACGGTTCTTCCTTTAGGATCAGGGCTGTGGTCCTGAATGACTGTCCCTTAACAGTGGTTTTTGGGGAGCCCCCCCTTTTTTAATTGTTTTATCCTTAGGGCACCCACAAGTTAGAGATGTTAGTAATATTTTTTTTTTTCTTTTAGAGGCATTCCCTGCTTTGACTTTCTATTAGCACTTGGAACGTTGGGCTAAGTGTGGTCTGTCCTGGTTGGGCCGCATACATGCGGTCAAAATGACGCTTCTCCCGCGTCTTCTGTACTTATTTCACGCTCTCCCAATCCCAATAAGGAAACAATTCCTCTACAAATTCCAATTAGATATCGTACGCTTCGTGTGGGGGGAAAAAGGTTATAGATGTCCCTTGGGTACACTTTGTCGCCTTAAAACACAAGGAGGTTTGGGACTTCCTGACCTGTGGGGATATTATCAAGGGGCTCAATTGGCGCAACTGTCGGTGGTCTTCTCCAGGGGGCCGAAGCCAGACTGGCTTGCAAGGGAACGACAAGCTACCTCTTTACATACCATTGACTTTCTTCTGGGTTGCGATCCCAAACACAGACCAGCCATACTGTCTCCCACTCTTTCCCACTCGGTGGACCTATTTTCCAAACTGTCTTCCCTACGAACCCTGATATCCCCTTTGAAGCCCCTGACACATATATTTCATAATACTGACTTCCCTCCTGGAAGGAGGAACAAACTAGACATGCCCGATACTGAACGGTTTAGATTCTGCCAAATTTCCCACTTTCTACATTCTATTTGGAAGGATAAATCAGTACCCCCGACTGTTACACCCTATGAACTCTGGTGTTCTAACATGATGGATCAGAGGGGTGGTATCTCCTTGATTTATTCAGCGCTGAGGTCTAGGACAGATAAACCATCATATGCTCGGGCCTGGGAGGAGGATTTGGACGCTTGTGGAACACAGCGGTTTGGTATCGCTCAGCAGAGCGGGCATACAAAGGTATTCTAAACGTCTGTCTTATAGAAGCCAGTTTTAAAATTATGTTGAGGTGGTATTATGTTCCTTCCAGGCTGGCAAGAATGTTCCCAGGGACCTCCCCTCTTTGCTTTAGGGGCTGCAAACTAGAGGGTTCCATGTTTCACACCTGGTGGACATGCCCCCGCATTAGATCATTTTGGAGGAGGGCCTTTTCGAATTATGGGGTCCTTGACAGGGAAAGTGATGCCCCCACAGCCTAATATAGCACTCCTGAACCATTATATCCCTGACCTCCCCAAACGTTCCCAGAACCTTTCATTATTCATCCTCTTAGGGGCCAAAATTACTATAGCTAAGTCATGGAAGAGACCCTCTGTTTCCTTCATGGCATTTAAGAGAAAAGTCTCATGGATTATGTCTCAAGAGCAAATTGTAGCCAAATGGTAGTTGAGCTCGTTCATGATATATTTCAAAGTTGGTTGCCTGCACCGCTGTGTACAACAATTGGTTCTCCTGTGGGGTTTGCTCTACGGGACACCCTTGGTGAGGACTCTGTGACTTTGGCTCCCGGGACACAGTTTGATCCCTTTAGGGGCGTTCGGGGAGCTGTGAGTCGTGGGGTCTGAGCACCCGACATGTCTCTGCATAAGATCGGGCTTGACGGTCACTAGGGTAGTTACATTTTTGCTACTTCTATACTTTGGTTGTGTTAACCTACTTTGTTAACATATTGATTGGTCACATATAGCTCAAGTATTGTTATTAGGGCCATGACATGACCTATCGGATGTTAATGTCTATTTTTCTTATTGTTATTGTGAAAAATTTCAATAAAACTCTTTAAACTTAAAGGATTACTAAGGTACAGTGGATTGAAAAAAAAAACATGCGGTTTAGTAATTATGCATATGAGCGTATCATTTTTTTATTTATTTTTTGGTGGGGGATTGGATCTTGGGTGGGAGTTCCCACACTTTTTTCCCCAGGACTTGACCCCTGCCTGACGTCATCACAATCCACCCGACAGAAGACAAAACAGCTGTATTCGATTTGGCTACTGTGTCTTTTGTCTGAGTGACAGGCCCAGCGGGGAGATCACTGTGCTCATGGGGGCTTGGGATGTCTGTCCTCTGCTCTCCTGCCTCTCTTCTGCCTCTGTAATAGTGATGGCGTTGGGGGGCGGTCCCTGTTCATTGTTTGCTCCATAAGACGCAGAGACATTTTCCCCCATTTTTTTGGGGGGGGAAAGTGTGTTTTATAGTGCAAAGAATACAATAACCTCCTTATGCCCTAAATGTACCTATGCCCCTCTGTATTTTGTAGTATTATATGATGTATTATATGATAATAAAATACCCACTCCCCCACCTTC
The DNA here is from genome assembly GCA_029574335.1 of Rana kukunoris. NCBI lineage: Eukaryota > Metazoa > Chordata > Amphibia > Anura > Ranidae > Rana > Rana kukunoris. The sequence goes on along the minus strand of CM056055.1, from coordinate 127,250,606 downwards.
TACATTGCAGCCCTTCACCTTATTAAACTGTAATCTCGTCAGCCTTTTGTTTTTTTACTTTGAAACCCTAAAATCAAACAATAAGTTTTTGGTTGCAGATCATTTTTGTTTGTTGTTTTTTTCTTCTATGGACATAAACTGACTTGGATGTAAGCTGATATTCATGAATGTCCATCCATTTACATCCACCCTCTCATAGACATATATTGTGGTTCAGTTTGGATTCTTCTGAAAAAATTGATTGATGGGTCCAGACTGAGTGCTTGTGTGAATGAACCCCAATAAATGTGTTCCATTTCTTATATTGAGATTACCAATGTAAGCTTATTTAGAGTGTGAAAACTGTGAAGAAGTAATTTATTGGCACTGAGGAGTAGGAAAGAAGCTCCTGGACACCCAGTGGGCCCTAGGTGCCTGTGTAGGTTAACTATCTAGCAATCCAGCTCTTTTACGTACTATGGGAAGTTCAGAGAGAGCAGCTGCTCCCAAGTTCTGGATGGGCTAATATCCTAAGCTGTAAGCCTATATTCCAAAAGACTGTTGGCACCGGAAGGCTTTCTGTGACAGCAGCTGTCCCATAAATTATGCTGAGAGCAGCAGTGACCACCAGAAGCCTTGTTCATGACAGTTGTGTTTATGAGGAGGGCGTCAAAGAGCAATTATGATAATGTAATTGCCTCAGCTGCAATTATGCTGCCACTATATCAACTGTGCAGTTATGGCTACTGCACTAATCAAAGAGGAAAATAAAGGCGTAACCTAATATGAATGTGACAAAGAAAATATGTGTATACATATAGTATATGTCACTTTTTTTAAATTTACCTTGCTGTTCTTCTTTCTTTTATAGGCTTACAGTTGCATGGTACTTTCATGACAAGCAGTAAGTGACCTATGAATTGTCATGTGCATCAAACTACCATTTACCTGGAAGTAATGTAACTCTAAAGACTAATTGACATCTAAACTGTAACTAGAATGAAATTCAAACTTGATTCAGTGTAAGGAGAGGACACTCAGCAGCTGTTTACACATCTGGACTCAGGAGCACTAGTGTGGGACACCAGAACAACCTTTTTAGGGTGTGCCACACAGGTGCTCCAGTGGGTACTTGGGGTATCTCCATGTGTGAAACTTGTCCAAAAAGGTAAGTATTCCAGCTTTAGTAAGGGAGAAAAAATATTTCTTCAGCTTGGAACTCTGCCAAAACAGACAATTGTATCGCACTTCCAAGCAATGTTTCATATTCCTATTTCTGGCCTCAAATATCTGTTTGCTAAGTATACTGTACCTTTTGTTTAATTCACATAGGGGAAAAAAACTCGGGACATCTGAAGACTCCAGGAACCCCACACCTCATAAAGAAGGGGAACTTAGCACACCACAACCTGAGGATGTTGAGGGAGGAGAGGTTTATGAAGTAGGTGAAATAGTGACCACAACAGGTCAGTGTCTGAGACCACAGCTTCAGGTAATAGATGTATGCCTGCATATTTATAATACATGGTGTGTTTTTTTATTTTAGGTGATGTGGATGTTGTGGAAGAAGAAACTAATTTCACCAATGCAAGTGCACACATCCTCATCTGGGAGATAATGGTGTGCAATAGTGATTTAGCAAAACATCAATGATGTTAAAAAGAAATGAAGAACGTCATTGATGTTTTAGGCAGAATCTAAAACACATACAAATTGTACCTTTTTGTTATGGATTTTTTTCTTTTAACCACTTAATCACCGCCCTATAGCCGAAATACGGCTATAGGGCGGTTCCTGTACTCTAACAGGACGTCCATGGACGTCCTCCGTTAGAGTCAGGTGTGCGCGCCCAACCGGGCGCGCACACGCGATCACCGGTGCTCACCGGGTCCACGGGACCCGCAGCACCGATGATCGTGGTAAGGAGCCAATGGCGGCGGCTCCTTACCACGTGATCGCGCCGTCCAATGACGGCGCGACCACGTGTGTAAACAAATCTGACGTGCGTCAGATCCGCGTGCCCGAGCGGGCGCGCACACGCGGTCACGGCGCTCGGCGGGTCCACGGGACCCGCAGCGTCAGTGATCTCGGTAAGGAGCCAATGGTGGCGGCTCCTTACCACGTGATCGCGCCGTCCAATGACGGCGTGATCACATGTAAACAAACCGCGTCACTTGCTGACGCCGGTTCTTCCCTCCTCTCGCTGTACCGATCGGTACAGCGTGAGAGGAGAGCGCGGATGGCTGCAGCAGTGTGGGATGGATCTGTGACTATTGCAGTCACAGATCCATCCATCCCTGCTCAGCCATCCCTGCATTAACTCCTTCCTTCCCTGCGCAAAACTCTGCATACCCCCCCCCCCAATACTCTGCATACCCCCCCCAATACTCTGCATACCCCCCCCAATACTCTGCATAACCCCCCCCAATACTCTGCATACCCCCCCCCAATACTCTGCATACCCCCCCCAATACTCTGCATACCCCCAATACTCCTCAATACTCTGCATACCCCCAATACTCCTCAATACACTGCAATACCCCGCAATACTCCGCAATACTCCGCAGTACCCCGCAATACTCCGCAGTACCCCGCAATACTCCGCAGTACCCCGCAATACTCTGCAATACCCCGCAATACTCTGCAATACCCCGCAATACTCCGCAGTACCCCGCAATACTCCGCAGTACCCCGCAATACTCCGCAGTAACCCGCAATACTCCGCAGTACCCCGCAATACTCCGCAGTACCCCGCAATACTCCGCAATACCCCGCAGTACCCCGCACAATACTCCCGCACAATACTCCCGCACAATACTCCCGCACAATACTCTGCAGTACCCCCGCGCAATACTCCCCCGCGCAATACTCCCCCGCGCAATACTCCCCCGCGCAATACTCCCCCGCGCAATACTCCCCCGCGCAATACTCTGCAATCGTTTTTTTTTTTAGGCTTCCCAGCCTAGAGGGGAGATGTGGGGTCTTATTGACCCCATATCTCACTGTAAAGAGGACCTGTCATGCTATATTCCTATTACAAGGGATGTTTACATTCCTTGTAATAGGAATAAAAGTAACCAAAACATTTATTTTTGGGGAAAAAGGTGTCAAACTAAAATAAATAAAGTAAAATGAACAATAAAAAAAAAATAAATAAATTACAGCGCCCCTGTACCCGTGTGCTCGTATACAGACGCGACCGCACACGTAAGTCCCGCCCACATATGAAAACGGTGTTCAAACCACACATGTGAGGTATCGCTGCGAACGTTAGAGCGAGAGCAATAATTTTGGCCCTAGACCTCCTCTCCAACTAAAAAGATGTAACCAGGAAAAACATTTAAAGCGTTGCCTATGGGGATTTTTAAGTCACGTAGTTTGGCGCCATTCCACAAGCGTGTGCAATATTGAAGGGTGACATGTTGGGTATCTATTTACTCGGCGTAACTTCATCTTTCATATTATGCAAAAACATTGGGCTAACTTTACTGTTTTTTTTTTTTTAAGCACAAAACTGTTTTGTTTCCAAAAAAAAAACGCGTTCGAAAAATTGCTGTGCAAATACAATGCGAGATAAAAAGTTGTAACGGCCGCCATTGTATTCTCTAGGGTCTTTGCTAAAAAAGCATATATAATGTTTTGGGGTTCTATGTAATTTTCTAGCAAATAAATGATGATTTTTCCATGTAGGAGAGAAATGTCAGAATTGGTCTGGGTGTTCCAGAACGCCTGATGGCGTTCCCTGCATGTTGGGCCTCTGTATGTGGCCACGCTGTGTAAAAGTCTCACACATGGGGTATCGCCATACTCGGGAGGAATAGCAGAATGTGTTTTGGGGTGTAATTTGTGGTATGCATATGCTGTGTGTGAGAAATAACCTAATAATATGAACATTTTGTGGAAAAAAAATTAAAATAAAAAAATCTTGATTTTGCAAAGAATTGTGGGGAAAAAATGACAACTTCAAAAAACTCACGATGCCTCTTTCTGAATACCTTGGAATGTCTTCTTTCCAAAAAGGGGTCATTTGGGGGGTATTTGTACTTTTCTGGCATGTTAGGGTCTCAAGAAATGAGAGAGGCTGTCAGTACATCAGATGTGATCAAATTGATCAATTTTCAGTAATTGGTACCATAGCTTGTAGACCCCATAACTTTCACCCAGACTAAATATTATCCAATTTTTTTTTTTTTTGTTACCAAAGATATGTAGCAGTATACATTTTAGGCCAAATTTATGAAGAAAAATTACTTTTTTGCAAAATTTTATAATAGAAATGAAGAAAAATGCATTTTTTTACAAAATTTACGTTCTTTTTTCATTTATAGCGAAAAAAATAAAAACCGCAGAGGTGATCAAATACCACCAAAAGAAAGCTCTATTTGTGGGAAAAAAAGGACAAAAATTTCATTTGGTTAGAGTGTTGTATGACTGAGTTATTGCCATTCAAACTGTGAGAGCACCGAAAGCTGAAAATTGGTCTGGTTATTAAGGGGGTTTAAGTGCCCAGTGGTCAAGTGGTTAAATCAAGTTTCAAAGTATTTTAAAAGCCACATTTTGAAGATGCACACAGTGGGGCTGATTTACTAAAGAAGCTGCTCTGCGCCGGTACATGCCTTAATAGGTGCGCTGGATGAAGCCCTAATTAGGCGCATGAACCGGCGGCAGCAGCAGCGCGATGTAATTGATAAGTAAAGCCGCCGCCGAACTCCCTGTATAAGTCTATGGGGGAAATCTTAATTGTGAATTTTAAAGGCTAATCTGCAAGTTTTGTCCTAAAAAGTGTTTGGGGACCTCAGTCCTGCCCCAGGGGACATGTACCAATGTTTTTTTTTCTTTTTTAAAACGGCCGTTTTTTCGGGAGCAGTGATTTTAATAATGCTAAAAGTGCAATAATAAAAGTGTAATTTTTCTTTAAATTTCGTACCATGGGGGTCTCTAATGTCAGCATGTGAAAAAGCACGTTTCCCGTGGTTAGAACTGTCTCTGCCCAAAATGTCATTTTTCAAAGGAAAAAAGCCATTTAAAACTGACTCGCGGCTATAATGAATTGTCGGCTCCCGGCAATTGCAGGAGAATTCATTCATTAAAAAAAGGAAAAAAAAAGCATGGGGGTCCCCCCAAATTCAATAACCAGACCCTTTAGGTCTGGTATGGATATTAAGGGGAACTCCACTCCAAATAAAAAAAAAATGGCGTGGAGTCCCCCCTAAAATCCATGACCAGACCCTTCAGGTCTGGTGTGGAATTTAAGGGGAACTCCACTCCAAATAAAAAAAAAATGGCGTGGAGTCCCCCCTAAAATCCACACCAGACCCCTTATCCGAGCACGTTGACCTGGCCGGCCGCAGAAAAGAGGGGGGGGACAGAGCGCGGCCCCCCCCCTCTCCTGAACCGCACCAGGCCACATGCCCTCAACATTGGGAGGGTGTTTTGGGGTTCCCCCCAAAACACCTTGTCCCCATGTTGATGAGGACAAGGGTCTCTTCCCCACAACCCTTGCCCGGTGGTTGTGGGGGTCTGCGGGCAGGAGGCTTATCAAAATCTGGAAGACCCCTTTAACAAAGGGGCCCCCCAGATCCCGACCCCCCCCTGTGTGAAATGGTAATGGGGTACACTGTACCTCTACCATTTCACGAGAAAAAAAAAGTGTCAAGTGTAAAAAACGACAAGAGCCGGTTTTTGACAAGTCCTTTATTATCTTCTTTCTTCTTTCCTTCGGGTTTCTTCCTCCATCTTCTTCTTCCTCTGCTTCTTTCTTGGGTCTTCTATTCCCGCATCTTGCCCGGCATATTTTTCCATCTTCTTCTCCTTCCGCTGTCCTTCTCGTCCGCATCTTCTCCTTCTTCTTCTTCTTCGCCGGAGGCGCCGCTTCCAATTGAAATCCCCGCTGTCTGCCGGACCACGCCCCCCCTCTGACGCCACGGGCAAGCTCTTAGGAAAGTCCCCGTGTGGTGCCTGTGCGTCAGAGGGGGGCATGGTCACATGTTCCAGAAAGCGGGCAATTCAATTGGAAGCGGCGACTCCGGCAAAGAAAAAGCCGCGCACAAGCTTCAAATTGAATTGCCCGCCCTCTCACTTGTGACCACGCCCCCCTCTGACGCACTTGCAGCACACTCCTAAGATCTTGCCCGTGGCGTCAGAGGGGGGCGTGGTCCGGCAGACAGCGGGGATTTCAATTGGAAGCGGCCGCTCCGGCGAAGAAGAACAAGAAGAAGATGTGGACGAGAAGGACAGCGGAAGGAGAAAAAGATGGAAGAACACGCCGGGCAAGATGCGGGAATAGAAGACCCAAGACAGAAGCAGAAGAAGAAGAAGGAAGAAACCCGAAGGAAAGAAGAAAGAAGATAATAAAGGACTTGTCAAAAACCGGCTCTTGTCGTTTTTAACCCTTTACATTTTTTTTCTCGTGAAATGGTAGAGGTACAAGGTACCCCATTACCATTTCACACAGGGGGGGGGCCGGGATCTGAGGGGCCCCTTTGTTAAAGGGGTCTTCCAGATTTCGATAAGCCTCCTGCCCGCAGACCCCCACAACCACCGGGCAAGGGTTGTGGGGAAGAGACCCTTGTCCTCATCAACATGGGGACAAGGTGTTTTGGGGGGCACCCCAAAACACCCTCCCAATGTTGAGGGCATGTGGCCTGGTGCGGTTCAGGAGAGGGGGGGGCGCGCTCTGTCCCCCCCTCTTTTCTGCGGCCGGCCAGGTCAACGTGCTCGGATAAGGGGTCTGGTGTGGATTTTAGGGGGGACTCCACGCCATTTTTTTTTTAATTTGGAGTGGAGTTCCCCTTAAATTCCACACCAGACCTGAAGGGTCTGGTTATGGATATTTGGGGGGAACCCCACGTCATTTTTTTTTTACAATTGACGGCGGGGTTCCCCTTAATATCCATAATATCCATACCAGACCTAAAGGGTCTGGTTATAGAATTTGGGGGGACCCCCACGCTTTTTTTTTGGTGTTTTTAATGAATGAATTCTCCTGCAATTGCCGGGAGCCGACAATTCAGTTTTAAACGGCTTTTTTCCTTCAGAATGTCATTTTTCACATGCTGACATTACACCCAGGACCGCCATCAGGGGGGTACAGGCAGTACACCTGCAGGGCCGCCATTAGGGGGGTACAGGCATTACACCGCCCGGGGGTCCCCAGGGGCCCGGATGGGAACCACCCTAAAAAAAAAAAACATTTTTTTTTATTTTTATTTTTTTAAGGGCTCTGAAGGTCCCCAGGGGCCCGGAGGCCACTAAGGGCCCCAGATGGCAAGCCCTTTTTTTTATCAAAAAATATATATATTTAAAAAAATATATATATTTTTTTTATATATTTGTCTTTTTTTTTTTTATTAAAGGGCCCAGAGCTCCCCAGGGCCCTGGAAAGCAACCCCCTTGTTTTTTAATTTTTTTAGATAAATGTTATATTTTTAAAAAATATATATATATATTTTCTCTCTTGTTTCTTTTTATTTTATAAAGAGCACAGAGGTCCCCAGGGCCCCGGATGGCTACCCCCCTTTTTTAGATATATTTTTCTTTATTTCTTATTTCTGTCTAAATTTTTGTAAAGGGCCCCCCCGCTCCTCAATTTGCGGCAGCACCCCCCCCCCGCTTCTCAATTTCATGCGGCAGCACCCCCCCCCCGGTTCTCTGCTCCAGGGGGCCCATGCCTGAAGCTGTGTAAGGGGCCCCAAAATTCCTGATGGCGGCCCTGTACACCTATAAGGGGCCCGGGGGTCCGGAGGTGCCCAGATGCCTGGAGGCCTCCCAGCGCCCCAGATGGTAACCCCCCTCTTTTTTTTTTTTGTATATATATTTTTTAGTTGGTTTTTGTAGGATTTTTTATTAAAGGGCCAATTTTTGGAATTTAATATTTTTTAGCAGTCCGGAGGTCCCCAGGGGCCCAGAGGCCCCCAGGGCCCCGGGTGGCAACACCCCATATTTTTTGTTATTAAAGGGCCAATGTTTTGTTTTAGGGGTCTGGAGGTCCCCAGTGGCACGGAGATCCCCAGGGCTCCAGATGAAAACCCCCCACCTTAAAAAAATAAATAAATAAATAAAAAATATATATTTTTATATATTTTTTGGTGATTTTTTTAACATATATATATATGTATATATATATGAAAGCTCCCAGAGGGCCCCAGATGACAACCTTTTTGCTTATAAAAATGTTATTTTTTACTTTAATTTCTTTTTTAAAGTGTATTTTGTGCGTGAAGTCGAGAGAGAGGAGCTGGACTTGCAATCGCCATCCTTCTCCATGCCCCCGGTGGCAATGGTGGGTGTGAGGGGGGCACTCACCCCACCTGCTACACTTGGGAGCCCGATGGGACAGAGGGACTCCCCCTATGAGGGAGTGTAGCCCACCCAGCCAGCCCTGTAGGTCCTTCGCCTCCCTTTATTTTAGGAGATCTCATGGCCAAAGTGCGTGCAAGTGTGGTGTTTTTTTTGGGGGGGGTGGGCGTACTAAGCACAGGCGTACCTTGCATAGCACACCCACCGGGAGCCGGGCTGAGACCACCAAACTCAATTCACATGTAGCCGAGACCGGGATCCGAACCCTTGGCTGCAGAGGTGAACGGCTTGTCAGCACAGTGCCATTCACGTTGAGCCACGGCAGTTTCCACCCCATGTTATTTTTTTTTAGATTTTTGGTAGTTATTTTTTTATAAAGGGCCCAGAGCTCCCAAGGCAACCCCCTTTTTTATTATTTTATATATATATATATATATATATATATATATATAGATATTTTAATTTATTTTTCATTAAAGGGCCCAGAGGTTTATTTTTATTAAAGGGCCCAGTGGTCCCCAGGGCCCCCGGATGGCTACCACCCTTTTTAATATATATTTTTTAGTAAAGGAACCCCCCGCTTATCAAATTGCGGCAGCCCCCCCCCCTTCTCAATATCAGGCGGCACCCCCCCCCCTGTTCTCTGCTCCAGGGGGCCCATGCCTGAAGCTGTGTAAGGGGCCCCATAATTCCTGATGGCGGCCCTAATTGCCCCCCCCCATGGTACGAAATTTCAAGGAATTTTTCACTTTTATTGTTGCACTTTAACCACTTCCATACCGCGCCTATTCTGGCACTTCTCTCCTTCATGTAACAATTATATTTTCTTCCTTGAAAATTACTCAGGACCCCCAAACATTATATATATTTTATTAACAAACACCCTAGGGAATAAAGTGGCGGCCATTTTTTCGGACACATTTCCAACAGTATTTGCGCCAAAATTTTTCTAACGTTTTTTTTTTTTTTTGGCTTTCAAAAAAAAAAACTGTTTCATGAATGACAAAATAAGAAAGCAGTAAAGCTAGCCCAATTTTTAGGGATAAGGTAAAAGATGATGTTACACCGAGTAAATAGATACCTAACTAGTCACGCTTTCATATTGCGCACACTCATGGAATGGTGCTAAACTTCGTTATTAAAAATCTCCATAGGCAACGCTTGACTTTTTTTCTCAGGTTACCACTTTTGAGTTACAGAGGAGGTCTAGTGCTAAAATTATTGCTCTCACTCTAACGCACGCTATGATACCTCACATGTGGGGTTTGAAGTATGTTTACATATGTGGGTGGGACTTGCATGCGTGTTCGCTTCTGAGTGCGAGCTACTAGGGACAGGAGCATTTAAATTCCTTTTTTATTTTATTTTTTAACTTAATATTTTAATTTTTGCACTTGTTTGTCCCTTTTTTTGTATTATTTTTCACTTTTCTTCCTATTACAAGGAATGTAAACATCCCTTGTAATAGGACTAGTGTGTGACAGGTCCTCTTTATAGAGAAAGGCGGGGTCAATTAGACCCCACATCTGTCCTCCAGGCTGGAAAGCATGGAATTGTTAAAAAAAAAACATCTCATGCTTTCAGCTGCGATCATGTTCGTTCAGCACAGTAGTGTAGTGTGTAGCATGTTCACCTAGCAGCAAAAGGGTTTCTGGTTCGAATCCCGCCCGTGACACTATCTGCCTGGAGTTTGCATGTTCTCCCTGTGCGGGTTTCCTCCCACAATCTAAAAACAGGCTGTAAATTGGATCCTGTCTAAATAAGCCCCAATATGCAGTAGGATATTTAGGTTTTGTGCTTCCCTAGGCCTGACCAAATTTTGCCACCCCCTAATAGAAAAATGACCCACCCTTCCTGTCAAGGCCACACCCTGTTTTTTTATGACCCACCCAGGAATTTTCAGGGGACACACACAAGTTCTGTGGGGGGGGGACCTGGGGGGGCCCTTAATTTGCCTAGTTTTTCGATCACTTCCTGTTTGGCTATGGGGCAGGAAGTGAAGGCCAATCTCCCCAAACGGACAGGGATAATACAAAATAAACTGACAGAGCTTCTAACCCCCACCCCCCCCAAAACCAATCCAAAATGAAAGAAATCAAAAAAATAAAAGTGATGATTATAGTTCCAGGTTAACCCCAAATTTCAGATCATTTTATTGAGAGGCTTAAGAAAATATAACCATGCCAATAGGCCAGTATCCAGCGTTGCTAATATGTATGAATGTGTGTTAGGGACCCCCACAAACACCACCCAATGTTAAATCAACAATTTTCTTGTTTGTTTTGGGGATGCCTGCACCCCTGATAGGGTAAAGACACCTCACAAATGTTGTCACTTTCTACTTAATTCATTCACTTCCTGCCACACAGCCAAACAGGAAGTGAGGGAAACACCTGAGTAATGTTTTGTTGGGGACACAGATCAATCTAAATAGTTTCCCATTTTGGAAATTGCATTTTGCTGTGTACACCCCAAATTAGTAGGAATCTTGGACTTTGGGGTCCATTTACTAAAGGCAAATCCACTTTGCACTACAAGTGGACAAGCAAGTAAGAAAACTCAAAACTTGGCGGGATTGGAAGTAAAAACCATCCGTGCTTCCCTTCTGATTTTCATTGCCTACGCTTCTACTGCAGAGCGGCTTTGCCTTTACTAAACCCCAAAATAACTAATCATTTGGGGTGTACACTGCAGTGCAATTTGCTTAATGGTGACACTAGTTAGATTGACCTGTGCCCCGAAGAAAAGACCATTGGTAGGGTTTTAACCTCACTTCCTGTTCAGCTGTGTGACAGGAAGTGAAGCCAATTTTAGGAAAAGGGACACAAAGCCCAACCTAAAAACACTAGCAGGGGTTCTAACACTCAATTGGCTTCCCTCAAACAACCCACAATTAGAATAGGATTGTCTTGTGCTAGTTTCAAGCACAGCGCTGTAAATCAGCACTTCAAGCCTGTCCAAAAAAAAAACACCACCCCCCCCTCCAACAGGCCATGTTTGCAGCTTTTCCTACATCTTGCACATGTGCTTTAAAAAGTCAGTCTGGACATAAGTTCTAGGAAACATTACTTACCGCTTTGTCCTTCCTTTTCTGGTGACTAAACATTTCATGCATACACACCAGGAAAGAGCTTAGAGACAAATCACACTTGATGGTTTAGGCCCAAACTATTTCAGCTGCAGCGGTTGAAATCCATAGCATGAAAAAAATATCACAAAACAAACTTCAAAATTTGAAAGTAATTTTATTGGTCCACAAAACAAGGAAAGCAAAACAAAAAATTACAAATAAACACACCAAAAATATATAAAAACACCTAAAAACAAAAAAGACCAACGTTTATTTCACAGTCATTGGAAAATAAATCATGCTTTTGAAATAACAGGATAGACCCACAGGATTAAAACATTAGTCATTAACATCTTGAGAAACATTTAGCAAAATTATGTAGCAGAGAAAACATCAAAAAATACAAAACTTGCTCCAAAACATCTCTGTTTCACTCCGCCATTACTTCCAGCCAGCAAATCTGCCCCCTCTGAGGGGCAGCTGACACGTGCACTATCCACGCTTTTTATAACATGTGTGCTAATGAACCAATTGGAAACACATGAAGTAATGTCAGCCTCTAGTTTGTGTGCACTTGTAACTGCTTACACCTGTTAAGGATGTCCTTAAATTACTAAGCCAAAATAACAGCTTTCTGAGCATGCTCAGAAAGATGCATGTCATTTTCAGGGTCAGACAACCAGCTTATTTTTCTAAGTGTTCGAGCATGCCCAGTTCGCTCGAAATGCAGTACCAGAATCAAATCTGCAATGGCGGATGAAAGCATTAGAGGTGTTTAATTTTTTTTGGTCCCCCTGAAGTGATGCTTTACAAGCTGAATGGGAGGTCTTAAAGAATTTTTACGTAACAAACCTAAATAATAATAATTTAAACGCCCCTGTCCCTAGTAGCTCGCAGTCAGAAGCGAACAAGCAGCATTTTTATTGTTTCCGGTTACCAGTTTAGATTTACAGATGAGGTCTAGTGCTAAAAATATTCCTCTTGCTGTTACGCATGCTATGATACCTGACATGTGGGGTTTGAAGGATGTTTCCATATGTGGGCGGGCCTTAAATGTGTAAGCCCCGCCCACATATTGAACCCCCGTTCAAACCCCACATGTGAGGTATCATAGCGTACGTTAGAGCGAGAGCAATACTTTTAGCACTAGACCTCCTCTGTAAATCTAAACTGGTAACCTGAAACACATAAAAAAGCGTTGCCTATGGGTATTTTCAAGTACTGAAGTTTGGCCCCATTCCATGAGTGTGTGCAATATTAAAGTGTAACATGTTGGGTATCTATTTACTCGGTGTAACATCATCTTTCATATTATGGCCATAAATTGGGCTAACTTTAGTGTATTCTTAATTTGTAACCACTTGAGCCCCAGAGCATATTACTGGTCACTTTTTTTGGTGGTATTTGATCACCTCAGCGTTTTTTCTTATTTTTGCTTGACCCAAAAATATAGCGACAATTTGGTAAATAAAAAAACATCTTTTTTACTGTTTGCTATAATAAATCTCCCCCAAAATATATTCAAAAAATGTTTGCCCTCAGTTTAGGCCGATAAGTATTCTTCGGCATATTTTTGTTTGCAAAAAATCACAATAAGCGTTTGATTGGTTTGGGCAAAAGTTCTAAGTAGGGGTTGGTCTTATGGTTTTTTTTGGAATAATTTTTTGTTTTACTAGTAATGGTGGCTATCATTGTTTTTTCTGGCTACTGCGACATTGTGGCGGACACATTTTTGTGAGATTTGGCATTTTTCTAGCGAGCAATGGTATAGAAATGCATTGCTTACTATAAAAATGACACTGGCAGGGAAGGGGTTAACACTAGGGGCGCGGAAGGGGTTGAATATGTTACCTGGGTGTGTTCTAACTGTAAAGGGGGTGGGACTGTGTAGGGGAAATGACAGATCGCTGTTCATACATTGTAGGGACAGACGAGCAGGCATTCCCCCCCCCCTGACAGGACCGTCACTGTCACATGGGTTAAGGTCACATGTTGGCATAACCACGCCCACGCCCTATGCCAATATAAGTCCTTGCCCGCCGCTCACAAGGCATTTCAGCGCCGCACCTCGCCGTGTCAACATCGAATGGAAGAAGAAGCCCGCGAGTGTCACCCCGCGGCGGAAGACAGCGACGAGAAGCCCTGGCTCCAGGAGGAGCCAGGCAGAAGCCGGCGAAGAAATCCGGAGTGGGATGTACGACCCTCGCTCCGGTCGAAGACGTCGGAAGCCCGCTGCCCTCATCAAACAAGCACGGAGCTTCGTGGTGAAGGGGGCAGCGGCAGAAGACAGCGACGAGAAGCCCGCCACGTCCAAGTCCTGGATGGGATGTGCGACCCCCGTCCAGGCAGAAAAATTCGAAGGGTGCGGCAAAGAAGAAGGCCTGGCCCCCGCGGCGGAAGACAACGACGAGAAGCCTGGAGAGTGGCGCCCTCCGGCGGAAGACGGCAAAAGAAGCCCTGGCCCCAGGAGGAGCCAGGCAGAAGCCGGCGAAGAAATCCGGGGTGGGATGTACGACCCTCGCCCCGGTAGAAGACGACGGAAGCCCGCTGCCCTCATCAAACAAGCACGGAGCTTCGTGGTGAAGGGGGCAGCGGCAGAAGACAGCGACGAGAAGCCCGCCACGTCCAAGTCCTGGATGGGATGTACGACCCTCATCCAGGCAGAAAAATTCGAAGGGGGCGGCGGCGGAAGACCCTCAAAGTTAAAACCACGTTCACCAGGTGAATGGGTAGGGGTACGATGTACCCCATACTCATTCACATAGGGTGGGGGCCCGAAATCTGGGGGCCACCTTATTAAAGGGGGCTCCCAGATTCTGATTGGCTCCCGCCCGCATACCCCGACAACCAATGACTAGGGTTGTCGGGAAGAGGCTCTTGTCCCGATCGACATGGGGACAAGAGTGCTTTGGGGTGGGGGGGCAGTGCCCCCCTCCCTCAAAGCACACACTCCCCCATGTCGAGGGCATGTTGTCTGGTACGGCTCAGGAGGGGGGGGGCGCTCGCTCGTCCCCACCCCCATTCCTGTCCGGCCAGACTGCATGCCTGGGATGAGGGCTTGGTACGGATCTGGGGGGGAACCCCACGCCGATTTTGGCGTGGGTTAACCCCTCACGTTCCGGACCAAGCCGAAGAGCCTATTGTGCCCCTGGGGGGGAAGCCGCGCCGGTTTCAAATTTGAAATTTGGCGCGGAGTTCCCCTTCAGTGTCAGCGCAGCCCGAGAACACCTCGGAGCTTGCCGTGCGCCGCTCCAGGCAGTGCAAACACTGCTACACCGCTTGGTATTTACCAAGAATTTCCCGGCGTACTGAAGAGGCACGCGGAAAGCTCCGATTTTTCCCTCTGCGCATGCCCAGTATGCAAATGAACCTTCCGAGGTTCTAGCGTACTTTGCAAGCGCACGGGGATCGGGTCCCAAAAGTCACTTTCCCTTTCAATTCGGCCCGCCACACACGTTCAAACACATGTCACCTCACTTCCCCTGCATCACCCCCCTCCCTCCCCTCATAAACTCCCGCCCGAATCCCCGATGTTTACATTACTAAATGCCGCACGCCAGCTCTGTACTGGCGTGCTGTGCGCCCTCTCCTGGGCGCATTAGGCACTTTAGTAAATGAGGAAACACGCTGCACTGGCAGCGTGTTTCTTTTGTAAATCTCAAAAACAGGTTTACTCCTGCTTGTGCACCATGAGTCATGGCGCACAGGCTTGGTAAATCAGCCCCAGTGTGTCAACATGTGCTATCTGCCATCACTGGATATCAATGTATGCGTTTTGTGGGTGCAACCCCTTCCTCGCAACTCAAGTAAGTGAGAGGAATGGGTTGCACCCCTGAAACATGTCCATCATTCCCCATGATGGGAGATAGCACATTGACATTAGGCATGGGATCAGGATGGAAATCCACATTTTGACTCCCAAATTGTGTGCATCTTCAAAATGTGGCTTTTACAGGGGTGACATCACCCCATCTGATGAAGGCAAGAGCAACACAGTTTTGACATTAAACATATGCATTCGTTTTCGTCCGAATGCATTTTCGTCCGAATTTCAGGTATTTTTGTTATCGTTTTAACAAACACAAACAAATGCGCAGAAAACTGAAACCGAAAGATCCAACATAAACAAATGCTTTATTTTAGTTTTCCTTGCAACAACAGTTCGATATAGATAGGAGATTCGACATGACGCTGACAATAACAATCTGTGTCTATCGAACCGGTGGTCGAATGTGCCTAATCTATTAGTCCAATATTATTCTACATAGAGATGAAAAATTCGACATTGAGAGAAAAGATTCAACATTATAGAGAGAAAAGATTCAATGTTATAGAGAGAAAAGATTCAAGGTTATAGAGAGAAAAGATCGCTGCTGGAATTGGGTGGGGGAAGTAAAATAAAAATAATGATCATGATAAATGTTATTGGCTGATTGTAACCAAAGAGGAGGAGCAGTAAAATAGCTAGAACTAACTTGACAATTTAACATGAACGACAAAGATTCGACAAAGCATCGAAAAACATACAAAGTTTGAATCTGTCATTGAAGGCTTATGGTGTCTGTCGAAAGTTCTAAGATTTGACGGAGCAGTTAAACTGTACGACGCTGCAATTGTACCTTTCCGGTCAAATGCTCGGCCCATAGGCTATAGAAAAATTCTAATGTTGGTTGACTAGTAATATAATTTATAAATATAAATATTACTAGTCATACAACATTAGAATTCTACTATAGCTAGCTTGTAGGCGGAACATTCGACCGGAAATGTACAATTGCAGTATTGTACAGTTTCGCTGCTCTGTCAAATCTTCTTTGAACATTTGACAGACACCATAAGCCTTCAATGACAGATTCGACCCTAATTCATTTAGATTTTCAGACAAATGCAATTTCTAACGAAAAAATAAAAATACATTTTAAAATATAAAATTTCAGCAGTAACTAAATACATTTATTTTCAGATGAAAACAAAATTCCGAAACAAAATATTTCAGTGTGCACATGTCTATTTGACTAATGTCTGATATTGCCTTTACTTTTTCAAAGTTGAACTTTATAAGTTCCCGAGTTGTGTATGTTATGGTTTGAAACGTGCCTGTTTAACCCAAAAAATTAAATTTCTAATGTCAAACGTAAAAAATGATGTTGGTTTGTTCTAAAACCCTTTTCTAATGCACATGTGAATGTGCACAGAGTAAAATGTTTTCTACTCAACAATGTGAAGCTTCTTCTTTCATTGCTCAATACCAGTTTTTGGAGTAAGTTGGTGTTTACGGTGACAATGGGGGTTATTTACTAAAGGCAAATCCACTTGGCACTACAAGTGCACTTGGATTTGCCTTTAGTAAATAACCCCCAAAGTGCTGTAAAATTTGCCACAATCAGGCATATGCTGGCATATCAATGGCCCCTCTACCCGCAAAATATTCCATATATTTTTGACAGACTTCACGGGCACTTTGGGAGGGCAAGCCACGATGGCCAGCTTCAAGTGCCGTCAGGGTAGTTTATTCCGGAAATCCGGCCTCAGGCACAACTGAGGCCACATAGTTTGTTGAAATTTTCCATAAGACATTATGGAGTATGCAGCATGCAAGGTCAATATGATTCAGTTTATATTCTGCCATGTTGATAGCAGTGAGGAATAGGTGGAACCTGCTGGCCATTATCCCAAAAGCATTCTCTACCACTCCTCTGGCCCTGGCCAGCCAGTAGTAAAAAACCTTCTGGTCCGGGATGAGGGTCCTCATGGGCAATGGCCTCATCAGGTGTTCACCCAACTCAAACGCTTTATCAGTAACGAAGACAAACTGGAGTCCTGCCACGTTATCTTCAGCAAGTGGCAATCCCAAGCCACCATTCTGGAGTCATCTGTAGAACTCGGCCTTGGCAATGACTCCACCATCCGACATCCAGCCATTCTTCCCCTACATACAAAAACTTGTATGTCGCCGACACCACCGCCAACATCACTATACCATTAAACCCCTTGTAATCATATTAGTATGACCACGAGTTGGGGGGTGCATCGATTGTCCCTCCACAGTTGGGAAAGTCCCACCACTGGGCAAATTGGGAAGGCACAGCCACAGACAAGTGAAAGGATCAATTTATGATGATAAATACAGTCCACAAGTGAAAAATCCCCAAGGACAAACTTCAAAAAGTTCAGATAAACATCCAATGTGAAAAAGGAAATACGTGGAATCCAATCCGTGAAGATACCCGTCACCAAAGGATAGATTCAAGGCTTACCAGATAGTGAGTGATCGCCCTTATCAAGGCTAAGTAGACAAAATGATCGTAGGGCGTCATGCACACTCGCGAAACATCAGTGGTAGACTGACACACAAAAGAGCTTGTTCACTTTCTTCCTTGCAAGGATCACAGGTTTTGTACCCTATTGGAACGCCTGCATTATGGGAAATTTATTTTTATTAATAATATTTTATTTATCAATCATTTTGCACCATTGGGTGTATGCACGTTGCATCCCGAAAGTAATCTGTGGATTACACTCTGACCCCGCTCGGGAATTGTGGACCTAAACCCCTTGATCCAGGACAGGCGGAAGGACTCCAGAACACTCCTGCGAGGACCATCTAACTACTTAGCCTGTTTGATCCCTCCTGAGAAGGGCGATCACTGGCTATCTGGTAAGCCTAAAAATCTACCCTTTGGTGACGGGTATCTTCACGGATTGGATTCCACGTATTTCCTTTTTCACATTGGATGTTTATCTGAACTGTTTGAAGTTTGTCCTTGGGGATTTTTCACTTGTGGACTGTATTCATCATCATTAACCACTTAAGACCCGGACCAATACGCTGGTAAATGACCCAAGGTGTTTTTGCGATTCGGCACTGCGTCGCTTTAACAGACAATTGCGCGGTCGTGCGACGTGGCTCCCAAACAAAATTTGCGTCCTTTTCTTCCCACAAATAGAGCTTTCTTTTGGTGGTATTTGATCACCTGTGCGATTTTTATTTTTTGCGCTATATACAAAAATAGAGCGACATTTTTGAAAAAAAAACACTATTTTGTACTTTTTGTTAAAAAAAAATCAAATAAACTAAATTTTAGTCAAACATTTAGGCCAAAATTTATTTAGCCACATGTCTTTAGTAAAAAAAAAAATCTCAATAAAAAAAAATAGCTACCTAGCGGGAACAGCGACACTAATACAGCGATCAGAAAAATGATCGCTTAGTGACGCTGGCAATAGGGAGTGAAAGGGTTAACTAGGGCGGTGATCAGGGGGGTAAAACTTTATTAGGGGGGGTGGGGGGCTATCCTGAACCTAACACTAACTGTTTTTTACACTGCCTGTCACACTGACACTAAATGCAGTGATTAGATCACTGCATTCAGTGACACTGTGACAGGGGGGTGGGGGGGCGATCACAAGGGGTTAATATGCCTATGTGAGTGTGTGTCAGTGTTGTGTTGGTGCACACTTACTTGTGGTGTCTTCTCTCATCAGCAGCGCTGGGAAACAGCGCTGCAATGAGAGAATACATCATTTCCTCCTTCCTGTGTAAACACAGGAGGAGGAAGTGACAGGTTGGGAGCGCGCTCCCATTGGGTGGGAGCGATCGCGGGGGGGCGGGTATTCGCCGACATCCGCCCGCAGATCCCGGATCGCTCCCGGAGCCAGGGGGACCCCCGCACGCCGCGGAGGGGGTCCCGATGGGACCCCCTAACCGCACTTAGGCGGGGACGTAAATTTACGCCCTTGTGCCTGTACGTGCCATTCTGTGGCCGTATATGTGCGTGCGGGGGTCCTTAAGTGGTTAATTGATCCTTTCACTTGTGGACTGTCCATAACATTTTTGATTGATCATTGATTTTTGTTTATTGATTTTTATACCTTTTTTCATATTGTCTATTCATTGCAACACATGGTTTTATTATTCAATCCAGCACTACGCTTTTTTGTATATTTATCTCTTGCACCTTATATCAGGGTTGTGGTGTTTAGCAGCAGGATGTCCGTCAGGGACTATTTACATTAATTTTTCACATTTATTTATTTTTCACCTAGCGCAAATTTTTCTACTTTCCCTTTTCCTTTTTATCCATTTATTTTAAGGAGTATTTAAAGACAAAAATATAAGGTCCACTTATCAGATTACTCACCCCCTCTGATGGCCCATTGTAAAAAAATTATGGTGGGGGGTTCCAAATGAGTTTGGGACCCCAAAAAAAGCCTCTGGCACTCTGCCTGAATTTAAGGAAAACAATAACATTTAGGGTAAAGCACTACAATGGAGCTGACAAAATACATTGTTAAGTGACTAGGCTTGGTGTGTATGCCCAGGATAGCGTGCTGGAGAGGTTAGTGAAGGCAAATATGCATGAAGGACAAAAAAAGGAGCATTCACAGCATTCAAAGGGGACATTCACAGCATATTACAATCATGGTAATTAGGGAATGATGAAAGAAATAAAATACATAAAATACATATAATGTGATGTCAAAGGTGAAAACTTACCTTAATATAGTCCTTCTGTAGGGCATGAATTATGGCAGAACAGGTCTCTGGAATAATGATTTCCAGAGCCTGGGGGGAGATGCCTGTCGAGAACTTGATGTCCTGCAGACTTCTCCCCATCTCCAAGTACTGCAATGTGGTGACTAGCCTTTGTTTTGAAGTGATGGCTTGCCACATGCAGGTGTCCTGCTTCGTAAATATAGGGGGACAGCAAAGCCAACAAATGGTGAAAAACAGGGTCCGTCATCTGGAGATAATTCCTGAAATCACCAGGATTATTCTCCTGGATCTCCCGCAGCAAAGGCATGCTGGAGCAACCAATTTCACAAGCACAAACTGAAGAGCAGTAACGCACTGCAAAGCAGAAGGCTGAAAAGCGTGAATCATCTCTAACCAAACTTCTACTAACACAAGGTTAGCAGAAGGTGCCCAGAGAGTGGTGAGTATTGAATTTCCCCTTTATAGTGCTGTTGACCGCATTCTTGTCGATCGGAATTTCTGACAACATTTGTGTGACTGTGTGTATGCAAGACAACATATGGGAAAAACACCTAATCACAAGAGTAAAAAAAATGGCGGACGTTGAGGCAATGCGGAAGTATGTTAAAAAAATATATATTTTAATACAAAACTAAAAAATACAATTTTACAATATAGAAAAATATTATTGACATAGATAGAATATAACCATATGGATTATAGATTCATAGATACTGGAACAAATCCTTTGAAGTCGCCTACACGTTTCGTCGTTGGGCTTCCTCAGGACGAGACAAACAGGATTTTTGGAGAGAATATAAACAGTTGTATAATCTGGAGCAACATATGTAACATTAGTACAGTATTTTTTTTTTAGTCATTTTTTTATTAAACATTTTTCAATAACATACATTTACAAAACAAGTCGAACTTAACAAAATACACTGACATACCTACATATACACTTTAGTGGTCTCCTAAAATCCCATGTATCTATCCACCTATAGTGGCTCCCGGTGTTCACCTATTCATCCCCAGGGCCTTCCCATTGGTTGACCTCGTTTAGTCCCTATGCAAGCTCTCTGTCCGGGGGGTATGGGACAGACAGGGGGAGGGGATTAAACCGATCAGGAGGAAAATGGAAAAGAAAGAAGGAGAAAGAGAGCGAAAGATAAAGAGAGAAAGAGAGAGAGGAGAAAAAAAATAAAAAATAAACCCCAGTGGGGACACCCTTATGTATTCCCAATTTATTATGTGATTATACTATCCCCTAAAAAAAAAAAAAGGGGGGAAAATTGCGGTGATGCAAAATCTATTTAAGTATTATTCGTGCCTTATTCGTGCCTTACCCATTGAGTGAGGGTTTAGGAACTTAGTGAATTTAGGGGGACAGCATTGTCCCTACCATCTTCTGAATAAGAGAAAAAAAAAGAAAGAGGGAAAAAAATAAAAAAAATAAAGCCCCAGTGGGGACACCCTTATGTATTCCCAATTTATTATGTGATTTTACTATCCCCAAAAAAAAAAAAAAAAAAGGGGGGAAAAATTGCAGTGATGCAAAATCTATTTAAGTATTGTTCGTGCCTAACCCATTGAGTGAGGGTTTGGAAACCTAGTGAATTTAGGGGGACAACATTGTCCCTTCCATCTTCTGGATAAGAAAAAAGAAAAAGGAGAAGAAGAAGAAAAAAAAAAAAAGAAAAGAAAACCACGCCCTAGTGGGGACACCCTTATGTATTCCCAATTTGTTATGAGATTTTACTATCCCCTATAGGAAAGGGGGAAAATTGCGGTGATGCAAATTCTATTTAAATAATTATTCATACCTTGCCCGTTAAGTGAGGGTTTAGGAACCTTGTGAATTTAGGGGGGACAACATTGTCCCTTCCATCTTCTGGAGAAAGAAAAAAAAAAAAGGGAGGATGCTTGGAGACTAGGATGGGGGGCCCACCGCCTCCCCATCTCCCCTCTCCTCCCCCTCTCCTCCCCCCCCCTAAACCTTCCCCATCTCCCCCAGATCCCCTCGTATCTCATCCTAGTGTTGTCATGGAATGACCATAATTCCTCCATCATTTTAATTCTATCTATTTCTCTTATCCATTCCTCTACTGAGGGTGCTTCCTTGTTTTTCCAATTCCTAGGGATAAGCGCCTTAGCTCCATTTAGTAAGTGTGGAACCAGTGAGCCCCTATATTTTTTTCTAGCCATCCCCGTGTTATGAAATAGACATTCCCAGGGGTCCTGTTTCACCTCATGCCCACTTATCCTCTTTATCTGGGTTATTATTTCTTTCCAGAATACCTGTATCCGGGGACATTGCCACCATATGTGGGCGTGAGTTCCCTCCATCCCACATTCTCTCCAACATAGGGGCGAAACCTCTCTGTCTATTTTGTGCATTTTCATTGGGACATAGTACCATTTACTGAGGAGCTTATAGTTCATCTCTTTAACCTTTGCATCCATTGAGGTAGCATGGACATATTCTAATACTTTCCTTTTTTGTCCTATACCTATAGTTTGATTCAGTTCTAATTCCCAGCTTCCCAGTATTTTACCTGCCTCTACTTCCCCACTGGGTGTCAGTATTTTATATATGTTGGAGAGCCCCTGCCGTCCTACTCCCACTCGTACTGCGCCTCTTTCCCATTGATTCAGATCATTAGGGGCCCGCAGCGGCTTCGGTAAGGTGTTTATAAAGTGTTGGATCTGTCTATACCCCCATGCATCTCCTGGAAACACTCCGTATCTCTCTTGTAGCTCCTGAATTGAACACAAAACCTCTCCCTTCATTAAATCCCTCAATGTTAATGTTTCTGAGGTTGACCATCTTCTAAATATGCCACCCTCTTTCCCCGGTGGGAAATAGTCTGTACCCGTAAGAGGCATTAGTGGACTATTATAAGGCCATTCTTTCTTTTTACATATTCTGTCCCATACTTTATACGTTTCTTTAGTCATTATGGGGGTGTCCTGAGGGAGTCCTCTATATTGCATCGGAATCCATATTCTGTTTCCCAGCTCTTGAACACTTAAACTC
The DNA here is from genome assembly GCA_029574335.1 of Rana kukunoris. Classification (NCBI taxonomy): domain Eukaryota; kingdom Metazoa; phylum Chordata; class Amphibia; order Anura; family Ranidae; genus Rana; species Rana kukunoris. The sequence goes on along the minus strand of CM056055.1, from coordinate 127,227,743 downwards.
TCTTCTACTTCTACCCACCTTTTTCTTACCCCCCCTCCCTCCGTCTGGAACCAGTCTAATATTCTCCTCAGTACTGATGCCTCAAAATACCTTTTGAAGTCAGATAATTGTAATCCTCCTTCATATTTTGGTCTAATCAGGGTTCCTACCGCAATGCGGGATTTTCGTTCCTATAAAACCTCTGGTTATCTTGCCTAGTACTATAAAAAAGGCTTCTGGAATTTTGATCGGGAGTGTTTGAAAAATATATAAAGCTTTAGGTAATATCATCATCTTTATGATGTTTATCCTTCCTAGCCAGGATACTCTGTTAACATTGTATCCCTTTAAGTCTGCTTTTAATTTGTTTAATAAGAGTATATAATTATCTTCATATAGGTATCTTTCTGTTGTGGACAGAAGGACCCCCAGATATCTCATTCCCCTCTGTTTCCACTTAAATGGATATATGGCCTCAAGATCCCTGCGTTCTCTTCGGCTTACCGAGATACTTAGGATCTCTGTTTTCTCTTGATTAATTTTTAAGTTTGATATCTCGCCATATTTCTCGTATTCCGCTATTATTCTCGGCAGTGTTTGTCTCGGGTTAGACACATACAACATCATGTCGTCTGCGAACGCAGAGATCTTGTGAACCCTCCCTCCCAACTTTATTCCTTCTATTCCCTGGGTCCTCCTAATTGTCTCCAGGAGTGGCTCTAATGTCAAAACAAACAGAAGAGGGGAGAGCGGGCACCCTTGACGAGTCCCATTGTACAATGGGAATCTATCTGACAGGGTGCCATTCACCCTCACCTGGGCCGAAGGCTTAGAGTACAAGGCGCCTATCCACCTGAGCATATTTGGGCCGAATCCAGCATGTGTTAAAGTTGCTAGCATGAATTCCCAGTCCAGCCTGTCAAAGGCCTTCTCGGCGTCTAGTGACAGGAACAATACTGGCTCTCCACTCTTTTTGGCCTTTTGTATCAAAAACAGGGCTCTTAGAACATTCTCCCTAGTTTCTCTTCCCGGTATGAACCCTGCCTGGTCCTTCTCAATCAATCCCGGCAGGAGAGGCCTTATTCTCTCCGCCAGGATTTTTGAGTAAATCTTTATGTCAACATTAATCAGGGATATAGGTCTATAACTTGCGCATAACGAGGGGTCCTTATCTTCTTTACCTATCAGGGTTATGTGGGCTCCCAGTGCCTCTTCTCGTATCTCCATTCCCCCTCTAATGGAATTCATATATCTCTGGAAGAAGGGTATTAAGATCCCCCCAAATCTTTTATAGTATGCTGAGGTGTACCCATCTGGGCCAGGACTCTTTCCCATCTTAATATTTTTTATAGTTTGGCTTATTTCCTCATTTGTAATCTCTCTTTCTAAGTTTCTTATTACTTCTTCTGCTAAGCCCGGGGTCTTTATCTTTTCTAAATATTTTTTTAATTTTCTCACTCTTATTCTGGGTTTCTAATGTCCCTTGATCTTTATTGACTTTATATAGGTTTTGATAGTATTCCTGAAATATTTTACTAATCTCCTTAGTGGAGTGTCTCATGTTCCCCTTCTTATCTTTTATCTTAAGAATAAAGTTTTGCGAGTTTCTAGGTTTAATCATCCTTGCCAAAAATCTCCCTGGTTTGTTTCCCAAAGCATAGAAATTATTATTCACTTTATTAAACACCCATTTGGTCTCCTGTTCTAGTAGGTTACGCAGGTCTTCTCTCTTCCTTGTTAGGGATGTTAATACCTCCTCTTCCTGAGAATTTTTATGTGTCTGTTCTAAACTCCAAATCTCTTCCAGTAACCTTTGTCTCTGGGCTGACCTAATTTTCCTTCTTTTGGCATTTTCAGCTATCAGCCTCCCTCTCATATAAACTTTATGAGTTTCCCATAGCGTTGTGGGAGCTATATTTTCTATATCATTTTCCAAAAAGAACAGATCCATATCTTTTTCTAGATCGTCGGCTATCTTGTTGTTCCTCAGGAGAGACTCATCCAGTTTCCATGATCTTTGTCCTATCGGGACTTCCTCCATGTCTAATTCCAATACCACCGGGGCGTGGTCTGAAAGTGTTATAGACTTTATATCTACTTTTTTCAGACCCTCCAGTAGCCGATGATCTAGAATGATATGGTCTATTCTCGAATATGATCTATGTACAGAGGAGAAATATGTAAAATCCTTCTCTCTAGGATGAAGAATTCTCCAAACTTCTACTAGTTGCATTTCGCATAGTTTATGTTTAATTCCCTTTACATATTTCCCCTCTGATCTAAGCGATATCGGTTGGGTATCCAGCAGGGGGTCGAAAACAAAGTTGAAATCCCCCGCTAGGATCACCCTGCCATCTTTGAATCTTTCTAGTTTATTCAGTACTTTCTTCAAATATAATGCTGGCCTTACATTGGGACAATACACATTAGCTAGTGTATATTTTATGTTGGATATATGCCCTTTAATAAACAGATATCTACCTTCAGAGTCCATTTCTGAAGCTTCTAAGATAAATCGTGTGTTTCTGTCGAATCCTATTGCCGTACCTTTTGCTCTCTTATTTGGGGAAAAACTATGAAACCAGGTAGGAAACTCTTTCGAGTTTAGTCTGGTCTTAGAGGTTGTCTTTAGGTGGGTTTCTTGTAGAAACACTATATTGGCCGAGAGTCTTCTCATCTCCTGCAGTATCTGATATCGTTTATTGGGGTTGTTTAACCCCCGTACATTGTACGTAACGAACTTTAATATAGCCATTTTCTATGTTTTGCTCTTAAATCGGATCCCTGTTTGACACAGAAGACACAGAAGACTCTCCAGGTCCAAGCTAATGCCACCGGTATTAATCTGCATATCATGAGAGCAAGGAGACCACATAGACCACATATATTACATATACCCAACCACCCCCCCCCCCTCCCCATCCCCCCACAGTATTGAAACTTTATTTCTGGTTGATATAAAACATAAGGAAAAAACACAGATGCAAAATTGAAATTAAAAAATTGTGAAAGAAGGAAGTTACATGTATGCATATACATGTACAGCGTGGCTACGTCACCTAGTGCATCACGATAAGTGTATTCATCCACAGGGCTCCGGACATCAACAGAATGCTAGAGTATTCATGTATAGACAGAGTCACGTATTATGACGTAGTGGAAAAATATAATATAAAAAAATATATATATAATTATTAGTATATACTGTTACCGGCAGGGTTATAAAGGGTTCCTCAAGAAATGAGACAAAACAAGGAAAGAGAAAGCTATATAGTATAAGGTTACACACAAAAGGGATAAGTAGAGAGGCATGTATAGTATAAAGTTAACGGATACTCTCAAGCAAACATACCAGTAATCCATATAGTAACATTAGTGGTGATAATCCCCGGGTGCCAGGGACTATATAATACAACGGGCCACCAAAGTAGGTTCCAGGAGGTCTGCCACGATGATAACAATTAGACAGCAGCCCCTTTTCTGTAAAGGGATATAAGTAGACGTAGGGTGGATAAGTAAATCTATCCATTCATGTAAATCCCCCTACATTAATGTATCCACATCCACAAGGAGGGACAGAAACTTGCTATAACAACAAACCGGTATATACAAGAAAGTACCTGGACAATCCTATGGTGGCGTTACAACTGGGGCCAGTTCCTATACAGAGTCAAACAGCCATGCAGGGAAAGGATCCAAAACATAATTTGAAAGATCACTTTGTGTCATCAGTGTGACCTGTGTCAGCAAAAGCAATGCTAGGGGAGCAAAAGCAAACATATACCATCACCATGCCATCCAATAAATCCCTTGACCAAGTGCAAAAGAAATACTTACTATCAGGGAGACTTGTCTGTGTGTGCCCCAGGGTCAAAACCTATGTTGTGTACACTGTGGGTTGTGTCAGCTGGGTTTAAATAGGCCCTGAGCTAGATGTAAAGACACCATCTCTGTGCGTCACGTCGACGGCGGCGCATAAACAAAGGGACAGTCTTGAAAGGAGGAGAGCGGGCGTGGCAGGTAGCCTGACGCAGCCGCCTCTAGCGTCTGATTGGTTGGGGGGTGTGTCGCCAAACATCCAGGTAAACACTGGACCGCGAGATTAATGGAGTGACGCCGCACACATACGTCACACCCACATGAGCACACAAGCCAATCAGATCACCCTCCACAGAGAAGAAGCAAAAGGGGCAGACACAGCACAGCACAATGACCCCAAAAGTCTCCAAGTGGCCCACAGTACACATCCAGGGCACGCGACCACACAGCATACTGGCCGCACGCGCCAGTGTAGTATCCAGCAGCGAAACATCCGCTGTCAGCACGGCACACACAAAGCACACATCAGAAGCCAGAGTGGCCGCAGGGCATCACACACGTCACACATATGCACCACAACTGACAGCCTTGGACGGGACGGCGACCACAGCATCACGGGGACCATCAACAGTAGATAGAAGAGAAAAGCACTTTTCAAGAGGAATATACACTTGTGGCCAGTATGAGAAAATTAAAATTAGGTAGATGGAGTACCTATAAGTGATGCAGTAAACGCTTCGCCACATTTATACAATACAGAACATATAACTTCCCAAACAATGTAAAAACAGAATATTTAAATGCAAATAAATTAAAATACTTCCTAATTAGTGTTACACCAATATGGGGATGGTATAGTATTAATAAAGGATGATCTATCAAAAAATAAAGATAAAAAATGTCTCTATATTTACCAGCCAATATTCATAAACCTCTACTGTTAGTAATCATAAGAGGTGTATCTCAATAATTGGCCTGGTCCTTAATCTTATTGAAATCTAACTTAAACAGCAATAAAATGTCATGGTTATAATAGACTCTTGAGGGGACAATGTGCAGGATTATTGAGTAGAAGAGGACTATAGTTTAAACATGACTTAAATGGATCAGGTGTTCAGGAAAGATTTGAAGCTGATGGCTTCATTCAGACCCGGGAAATAGTTAGCCCAAAGGCGATAAATCCATTTAGTTTCGCATTGTAATACCCTTTGGTCAAGATTACCTCCTCTTGAGTCCTCTGGAACAGATTCCAGGGCAGAAAATGTAAAGAGGGAAGGTTCGTATTTATGTTTAAATGCAAAATGGTGACCCATTGTGGTGTTGAGGAGGCCATTGGTGGCATAGTATACGTGGTCTTTGATTCTCTTCCAGAAGGGACGTATGGTCTTCCCTACATAGAAGCTGCCGCATTGGCACAGAATGATGTAAATGACCCCTTTAGTTTGACATGTAATATGCTGCTGTATTTTATGGGTTTGACCATTCGGTAATGGAATGGTGGTTCCTTCTAGCACCATGTCGCAAAAATTACACTGTCCACATTTGGATAGACCTTGATCATCTGGGGGTTCCGTATTGGCTCTACAGTATTTACTTCTGACCAGCCGATCACGAATGGAGGTTGCAGGTCTATAAGTGATTTCTGGTTTCTGGCCTATGTACTTTGACAGGGTCTGATCAACTGTCAAAAGGTGCCAGTGTTTATCCATGATTGCCCGTACCTGTTTATACTGATCAGAGTAGGTGGTGATAAATCTAGTAGTGTCAGATATAGATTTTTTAGTGGTTTTGGAGAGAATCTCTTCTCTCCATTTGCCAATTGCTCTATTGAAAGCCTTTTTAAGGCATGTCCTACTGTAACCCCTATTAAAGAGTCTAATGTAAAGCTGATCTGCCTCTGCTTTAAATTTTGTATAGTCCGAGCAGTTACGTCGTAGTCGCAGATATTGCCCATACGGTATACTCCAGATTAAGTGTAATGGATGGGAACTATCAGCGTGTAGGATCGTGTTCCCAGCCGTGGGTTTGCGGTAGAGGGTAGTGTTGATCATTTCCATCTCGTTCACAGAAATCAGAATGTCAAGAAAGGCAATTTCCGATTTGCTTGAGCACATTGTGAACTTTAAATTGTAGTCATTATGACTCAATAACTGCATAAAAGAATGCAAGACAAGTTTGAGCCAACACCCATCGGAAAAAAATCCACGGTTTTGTTGTTGGAATGTTCGATCATGTGTGGCATTAGGGTTACATGAAGGGATAAAATAATGAGTCAAATCATCACAGAGTGGGACTGTGGATGTGAGAAAAAAATAATTAACTGCCACGTCTCGATAACTAGATTTGAAGAGAAAATATACACATATATGTATAAAACAGATGATGGACTTTGAAGGCGTAATAAGTTAAAAAAATTGATATTTTTTTGAGAAAATACAGCTCTGGGGCTGAGCATTGTATGACATTTCACCTTCTAAAAACTTCAAGGGTCTTTTTCAACCATAAATGAGAAGTGGTCACTAGTCTCCCACTCTTATCACTTTTGTATACTATACCCATATGTAGTAGGTGGTCTGTCATGCCAGTGGTTATGTAATTTTAGGCCTTACAATCGCCTTAATTATGCAATTTATGTTTTTCTATAAATTTTTGTACATGAAGGGATAGTCTGAGTGCTAATTATGGGGTTAGAAGAATGATTAGTGTGAGGGTAGGTTTTGAGGTCAGAGGGAAGATTAGTGTTAGGATTAGTGTAGGAACTATAGGTAGGATTAATGTGTTAGTTTTGGGTTGAGATGATTAGTGTTAATGCAAGGGTTACTGGAAGGGCTAGTGTGAGTGTTTGTGTAAGAGCTACAGGAAGAGTTAGTTTGAGTGTTGTGTAACATTTAAAAGAAGGGTTATTTTAAGCCGTGGTGTAACAACTACAGAAAAGGTTAGTGTTAAGATTTACAGGGAGGGTTAGTTTGAATGTTAGTGTAAGGGTTACAAAGATAGTTTAAGAGAAATCAAAAGTTACTGTAAAGGGGCAACTAGGCTCGGAAATCTTTTGGTGCCTAGATATCTGCAGCAAAAAGTAATAACACTGATTTTCAAGTACAGAAAAATAAATGTATCTGGAAATGCTGACTCCCGCTAATTAATGTACGTCTCGTGTTACTTTTCCTTCCTAGAACACAAATTCTGCTGTCATTTGTTAACTTAGCTTGTTAGTTTTAATGAGCAATAAGTACAAAGTGGTCAAAGCCAAAAATGATCCTCACAAGTCATGCAAGGTATTTGACGTTTACAATGCATTTTCAATTCCCAGAATTGCAGGGAGACCAACCGTTACAATGTGCCTCAGTAAATACAACATTGAAAAATGACGCCTTCAGATTCTCACTTTACATTATCTTAATGTTTTTAGGTTGTTGTTCCTTTTCTATTGTAAACCATTTTCTATAGCAGATTGCAAAAAAAAAAAAAAAGCTTACCTATCTTGCTACAAGAATGTATTGTACGCAAAGCTTACCATTTCTATCTTTGACAGGTTGGCTTATTTGTTTTGTGCTAAGCTTGTTAGATTTAATGAACACCAAAAAAAAAAAAATGGAAGGTGGACAAATAACTTCACAAGTTACATGTAATTTTACACCTCCACGACATTTCCAATTTTAAGTGGTCGGCGCGCTAAGAAAATAAATACTTTACAGTGCCTCCATAAAATAAGCGGTCCTTAAATAGACACTGCCCTGACTTTATGCTGAATACAACTGAGGAAAGGTTATAATAGACAGGTAAACCTGTAATTTTTAATGACAGAGACCAGATTTTCGCACACAGAGCACTGTTCACCAACGTGGTTGTTGTTTTTTTTTTTTTTTTGTTTGCTCCTTACTACTCTACAGAACTATGAGATTATCTCTAGTTATAGGCATGTATGAATTATTATGAATGTGCTAGGGAGAGGAATAGTAGAGGATAAGTACAATTAATGTGCACTTATCCTTCAAACTTCATACAACAGCAAACCATATTTGTAATATTTGAAAGGAAGAAAAATGTCTTGGTTTGAGCTTGAAATATTTGTAATTTCATATTTTTAACTATGTCAATACAAAACAATTTTACTCCCTTTCTGCTTAGGTCAATTTTCAGCTCTCAGTTTGAATTATAACTCTTTACTTTTTATCATTTTTGAGATAGATAGAGCTTTCATTTGGTAATATTGTTTCACCAATGGTTTTTTTTTATTTTTTTTCTACACAAGCAAGAACATATCAAACATTTAATTTTATTTCTTTTTTTCCTTAGTTCTATTATAAAATGGTGCAAATAAATACTGAAATTTAGGCTACCATACAGTAGGGATCGAAAGTTTGGCCACCCCAGGTAAAAAAATTGTATTAATGTGCATAACAAAGCCAAGGAAAGATGGAAAAAGCTCCAAAAGGCATCAAATTACAGATTAGACATTCTTATAATATGTCAAAAAAGTTAGATTTTATTTCCATCATTTACAGAAAACAAAAAAATGGCATCTGCAAAAGTTTGGGCACCCTGCAGAGTTAATATCTTGTACTGCCCCCTTTGGCAAGTATTACAGCTTGTAAACACTTTTTGTAGCCAGCCAAGAGTCTTTCAATTCTTGTTTGAGGTATCTTTGCCCATTCTTCCTTACAAAAGTCTTCCAGTTCTTTGAGATTTCTGGGCTGTCTGTCTCGCACTGCTCTTTTAAGGTCTATCCATAGATTTTCAATTATGTTGAGGTCAGGAGATTGTGAAGGCCATGGCAAAACCTTCAGTTTTTGCCTCTTGATGTAATCCCCCGTGGATTTTGAGGTGTGTTTAGGATCATTATCCATTTGTAGAAGCCATCCTCTCTTTAATTTTAGCTTTCACAGATGTCATCAAGTTACCATCCAAAATTTTCTGAAATTGTATTGAATCCATTTTTCCTTCTACTCGTGAAATGTTCCCTGTGCCACTGGCTGCAATACAACCCCAAAGCATGATTGATCCACCCCCATGCTTAACAGTTGGACAGAGGTTCTTTTCATTAAATTCTGTGCCCTTTCTTCTCCAAATGTACCTTTGCTCATTCCGGCCAAAAAGTTCTATTTTAACCTCATCGGTCCACAGAACAGAGGATATTGACATCTGAAAACGCTTTGCTATCTTCTGATAGCCTTCTCCAGCTTTGTGAGCGTCAACTATTTTCAGTTTTCTAGACAACTGCTAAGAAGAACCCATGGTGCTGATTGTTGGGGCAAGGTCAGATGAGTCTGGGCATTTAAAACCTTTGAGATTGACATCACCTGGTCTTCCCAGACGATGATTGAGAACAATCCATGACACTGGCAGGTCTCAGCTTTGCAAAGGGGCAGTGCATGCTATAAATTCTGCAGAGTGCCCAAACTTTTGCAGATGCCATTTTTTTGTTTTTTGTAATTTTGAAAGTGTAAATGATGGAAATTAAATCTAACTTTTTTTGACATATTATAAGAATGTCTAATTTGTAATTTGATGCCTTTTGGAGATTTTTCCATCTTTCCTTGGCTTCGTTATGCACATTAATACAAATGTTTACCTGGGGTGCCCAAACTTTCCATCCCCACTGTATATCCTGATACATTTCTTTGTTGAAAATAACCTGAATCATTGTATATTATTAAGTCTGTGTGAACGTTTTAGAGCCTACAAACTATGGTATACACTAGGGTTGCACAATGTCACTCTTTTAAGACCCAGTACAAGTACCAATACTTTTTTCAAGTACTCGCCAAACTTTCTTTTTTATGTCAAGTGACAGTTTTGCCACTGATAGCTGGCACTGATAGATGGCACTTATAGGCACTGATATGTGGCACATACTGATGGGCACTGAAATGTGACACTGACTGATGCGACACTGATGGCTGGCACTGATAGGTGGTACTTTTGGGCACTGGTATGTGGCACTGACTGATGGGCATTAATTTGCAGCACTGATAGGTTGCCTTGATAGCTGTCACTAATAGGTGGCACTTATGGGCATTGATATGTGGAACAGATTGGTAGGCAGTGGCACTGAAATGCAGCACTAATAATTGCTGACAGCCTGGCATTATAAAATTAAATCAATAAAGATAAAGAGTATACCAAGCCCATCTTGGTACACCCTGCCCTCAGCCTTAGTAAGCCTAGTGAGAATGTACCGTGGACATCTTGTTACACCCAGCCCATATAGTTACTCACATGACCGGCTGGGTCTCCTCTCTCCTCTCCTCCTGACATCAGTGGGGAAACCTTGGCCCCACTTGCTGCTTCTGCAAGACAGGCAGAGAGGAGACACAGCTGGTTACAAGAGCGCCAGGAGCCGTGAGATACGGTGAAGGAGGTATTTTTTTAATGAAAGACAGGACTCGGTTAGGAGTCAGAACAGATTATGTAAATGACTGAAAGTGTGTTAACACCCACTTTAAGTACATCCTGGTCCGATAACCAAGACAATTTCCAAAACACATTCTACTACTCCTTTTGTGTATGGGGATACCACATGTGTGAGACTTTTTCACTTTTTGGACTAATTATATACCTGACATTGTATCATTAACAAATTGTATCAACCAATTTTATCAAAATCAATGTATTGTAGTGGTTGTCTTGATATGGGTGACCAGGGAATCACAAAGCCTAGCCTATTTGTACATTACATGAACAAAAACAGAAAATGCTAGCACTCAGGATACTGGCACAATGTTTTACAAGTTAAAATCAAAGTAAAGAAAATAAGAAACAATGTAGAAAGTCCACAGGATGAGGGAAATCCAATCAATTGCGATAAAACGTGGATTTTGAAGGCTGGTAATAATAGTAGCAAAAATGGCAGAGTCTTTTGGGAACAGAGGGCATCTCTTCTCATAAGTGAAGCCAGCTCAGGATATCAACATAAGAAAGACAGAAAACCGCCTCTGAGTACAGTGTTTAATGATTAGTACAATAAAGATATCCAACACTGACATGTAGGTAAGTACAGGTGTGCTCATAAGAGATCAGGATCTTGTGGTGATGTTCCCAGTGTCTGTAGCATGTCCAGAGCCGTCCCAAAATCCGGTCAATGTACCAGTTCACTGGCTGTTCTAATATCACTGTATGTCAGTGTCGCCAGCCATTATCTCTGATCATCGCCACAGCAGTGCAATGTCACCAGACCAGCATTGGCAGTCAGTGTTCTCAATCACTGCCAGCCACTCACAGTGTCCTTAAAATGAATTTATATAAACTCATGATAGGTTCTTATGTGGCAGTAGTAATGGCAGTGTGGTGTTTTTGATCAATATAATTCCCTATAGTGACACTGTACTTGTGTCAGGGTTGGGCTCAGCCCTTCCTTCTCTGAGCTGGCCACTCAGCTGTTGGTTACTTGCCAGCTCTTATCTCTCCACAGTGACTCTTTGCTGCTTTTACCTGGTTAGCATCACAGAGAATCTCTCCTGCATGCCTGTTAAATACTTGCTTGGCTGACGTCACTTTTGGTTCCAGATCCTGCTGTTGCACTACGCTGATCCCAGGCTTCCTGACTATCTGGATTGTCTAACTATCCATTTTGGTTACTGAACTTTGTCTATGTTTTGACTATTTTTGTTCTATTTACTTTTATTATTATTATTATCACTATTAAACAAATGTGATTTAACTGTACTTCTCTTCTGATTCATGGTTTCTGACAACTTGAAAGTATGTAAAAAAAAGCAAAATGATAATATATATATATATATATGTATATACCCTGTTTTATTACATCCTGTCACCAGAGCAGTGAAATGTGACCATATTGAAACTGTACTATTCTAGGAAAGTAATTGGGATTCCTGACAGTTCTCGGCTGCATTCATACAGCCATTGAGAAGTACCGTGATAGCTACAGCTATCACAACGTACATGGAGGCATTGCTTGCCCCTGTACCATGTGATCACTGTGACCAATCACAGAGATCACAGTAGTTCTCAATGGCTGTATGAATGGTAGCCATGTTTGCTACAGGACATGTGATGACTGTGATTGGTCACAGCATCACATGATACCAGGGCTGAGCACCACTAATCAGTACTTAAAGGTAAGGAAAGGCATTCTGTGAACAAGCTAAAAAAGATTCCTTTTCATGCTTGCAAGTATTAGGTATTGGTGCGAACACACTCCATCGCGCATTCTCATGCCCAATGGTGCACACGTGCACCTGTGACCAGGTTATTTAAACTCAGACAGTGCTCAGGTTCAGTGCTGCTTTGTCTGAAAGAAAATAAGGACAGAGGGCACACCAGCCTTGCACATTACCCTTGTAAACATTAAATGTATTTATTATAGAAATATTATACTCACAAACAAAATGATAAAATCAAGCACGGAATAAATAAAGTCCATCCAAGGTCCCGTCCTCAAGGGATCTACTGGCCAGTGGAACCAGATTGGGATGATGAAAGTCCAAAATTAACTGTCACATTTCAAGGCCCTCTTCTTCAGGTCTGCTTTGTCTTTACACCTCCTGTGTATCCTGCTTGTCTGTTATCCTGTATCCTGATTCCAGTTACTGACCCGGCTTGTCTGACCACTCTCTGAACTCCATCTGCACTGACCCTGGCTTGTCCTTGACTTCTGCTTCTGTCTGCACCAATTACTTCTATTGCACCGATTAGCTCCTGACCCGGCTTGTACCCAGACAACGCTATTACCTGCTCCTCTGTACCTGTTCTGTCCTGCAAGTGTATGACCCGGCTTGCCTGACTCTGCTTCTGGACACATTCTGATGTGCCTGATGTTTTTAGGTCTGTTATCAGTGCATGCCTCACCTGCCTGCTGTCACCAGTACAAGCCTGCTTCAGTCTGCCATCCCCCAGCTGCCTAACTGATGACCTGCTTTTTGGAGCCATCTGACGACTTCTCGTATCCTGCTACTAGCTAGACTTACAGGCACTTGTGCCACTCTTCACTCTTGCACCTCCTGTCTACACTATCAGGGGCCCTGAGTCAGAGGTGTAAGAGAGGCCTTCCTAATCGTAGCAGGCACTGCTACCAGGTACGTGATAACTTGGATCAGTGAGCTGCTGTTTATGGTGGACACAGTGGTCACAGGATGGTGCCAATGTACACCCCCGGGGGCCCGCACAGGGTGCAGTTCTGGGAAAATGCATGGATACGTCCTTCCAGAACAATGTTTGTCCCCCTGCCCAGCTGTTCATGCACAGTGGTCAATCAGGAAGCATTTTTTTTGGTTAAGAAATGATTCTTTGAATATGATTGGTTACTAAAAGCAACATAGATGCTTTTCTTACAGTTTTTCATGCATGATGCATTGCATTGAAGCAAGATAAACACATACATCAAAACAGTTTACCTTCATAAGAATTTGTCTTTCTGTGCACCCATTTCTGGGATTTCCACATCTCTACAACTGAGTTTAGTCCTATCTGACAAAGCAGGTGGCTTGACTTTACTTTGCTAAGCATCATTTACATCATTGCTGCCTCATTGCAAAACGCAGTGAATTGCATTTCAGAGGTTTGGAGGTGATATGTTGCCCACTCACTGTTTTTTAGTTCTAAACATGAATTCCCAGTTAAAGCATATATTGACAGCACAACACGGATCTTCAAAATAGTGCTCAAAAATGTATTAAAGTAATCAAATCACAAGAACTGTGACACTAGTTCTACACTGTGTTGCGATATGTGTTGTGTTAAGCCAGGTGAAAAGTACATGCTTACACTGCTTAAATTTGATATTGTATCCTTATTTATCTATCTACTCATCTATTTATTGCAAATATCGAAAGAAATTCATTGAATACCCATAATATTCAAGGAAAAAAAAAACATGTTTGTTTGTACATGCCTGGTTGATTAACATGAAAGGAGCTTCACATTTTTCACTAAGATAGGTGAACATTCATTTTGAAAAGTTTAAATTCTCTTCAACTTTAATATACAACTAACTTTGCTGGAACACAGTTAAGGTTTTCAAACACTGATTCTTTGATATTCAGTAAATAATACCATTAAAATCTGAAAGAGGCTCATCAGAGTAGGCATGAAATAGCACATCACTCTGAAATTAAATCCGGCACAATTCATCCTCGGAAACACAATAAAAGTGGATGGATATAGTTATAAATCTGCACATCTAGGCACAGTAAGTACATTTGGCAATCAGCTCACGTTTTTCTTTTTGATCTCATCTCTTTAGTATGTGATCTATCTTGGACAGTGTCAGATTCACATTTATCTTTATTGTTTAATCAACACAGAAGAGGTGTGACTTGGATTATGCAAAAGACAAGAAGAAAATAAAAGATTGTTATACTTGCTGTAAAATATAATTCTCCAAGTTCATGGAGGAATATAAGAATTCAGAACCAGCTGGGTTATGCTGCTTCTTACAGGACTTTGGGGCATTGACAAAAAGAAAAAAAGTTGTGAGCAAGTAGTACACAGGCCAGTAAAACACACTAGAGCAGGGGTCCTCAACCCCCGGGCTGTGGACCGGTGCCAGTCCATGGCCTGTCTGCAGCCGTGCCACAAAGGCTGCACTGTGAGAAGTGCAGCAAGTGAGCAGAGAGAGCAGAGAGATGACATCATCTCTCACCGATCACCTGCCCTCACTCTAGTTTGGGATGGAACCCAGCAACTGCACATGTGCAGGTAGCGCTGGGGAGAAGGAGATGCCATATCGCTGTGGATAGGCTCAGAGAAGAGCCTTTTGCAGCAGAAAAAAAAACCCTTCCAATTGCCTTAAATTAATAAAGTAACATGCAGAATCTAATGGCAGGCAACCGTGACTAGTGATACGCTACATCTGGTGGCAGGCAACAGTGGCAAATTACATACTGCATCTAGTGGAAGGCGATGGTGGAAAATGACAAACTGCATCTGGTGGCAGGCGACAGTAGCCAGTGACATGCTGCATCTGGTGGCAGGTGAAGGTGGCAAATGACACACTGCATCTGGTGGCAGGCGACAGTAGCCAGTGACATGCTGCATCTGGTGGCAGTGGCAAGTAACATGCTGTATCTGGTGGAAGGAGACTGTAGCAAGTGACACGCTGCATCTGGTGGAAGGCGACAGTGGTAAGGGACAAGCTGCATCTGGTGATGAGGCAAGTGACAATTTGGTGACAGGCGACAATGGCAAGTCACACTCTGCATCTGGGGGCAGGCAAAAATGTCCAGGGGCAAGCTGCATCTGGTGGCAGGTGACAGTGGTAAGGGACATGCTGAATCTGGTGGCAGGTGATGAGGCAAGTGACAAGCTCCATCTGGTGACAGGCGACGATGGCAAGTGACAAGCTGCATCTGGTGGCAGGCAACAATGTCAAGGGGCAAGCTGCATCTGGTGGCATCCGACTATAGCAAGTGACAAGCTCCATTTGGTGGCAGGCAACGATGTCGAAAGGGCAAGCTACATCTGGTGACAGGCGACAATAGCAAGTTAAAGCTGCATCTGGTGGCAGGCGACGATGGCAAGTGACACATCAGAGGTCCCACTGATTTCATTTTATTTTACTATGTTCTATGTTATAATAGAAATAATGCACTTTAATAATCCCGACACCTTATCAATCATGGTCTTGTGATAACTGAAGCACTAACACCAGCCATTACCCCGACAAATTGGGTTGCAGAGACCACATCCAACGCCAAACCCCCCCACCTTGCACCAAACCTCCGCACCTGACTCACACAATTGTTTTGCATCCAACATTTGTATGAGCTGTATGAGTAACTTAAAATTAGCTTACCTTTTCCCTCTTCAGAGGGCATTATGTACTAATAGATATTTATGGTCTATTAGATAGGGAAATAGCTTTTATTTATTTCTTGTATTTATTGAGCCAGTTTGGTAAAGGCTTGTGCCATTTCTTCCTGAGGATTTGGGATGTATGTGGCAAAACAAGGAGACTTCCATCAGCCTAGTATGTTGATTACGTGGTCTGGTACTCCTTGTTGGGAGGCAGCTAAGGCTGCTCTAATTCAAAAAGGAATGTGCAGAGAACTGACTGGGGTTTGAAGCCCAAGTTGCTTAGGAGGATTCTGACATGCTTGACAAACTGGCTGCCACTCAGGGAGCTGGCTTAGAAAGGGTAGCAACAAGCTACCATCAGATTGGCTGGGTAGATGGAGCAATAGTCGGTCGAGTAGTGGTTCGAAAGCGAGTCGGGTGACGTCGGAGCAGTGTCTGACTGCCGGAGCCGCTGACTGTAAATTCACTAGGTCGTAGGGAACCATAGAAGGCCTGGTAGATGGCTGTTTGGGTGACTAGGCTAGGCATAGCCCTAAACGGGGAACAAGTAATGATTTCAGACATGTCCCTAAAGAGAGCACTCTTGAAAGCTAGGCACTTTCCACTGACTACAGGTTGGTGCTTCTGTATGCCCTGTAGGAGGGACTTGACTTTGTGGGCTCAAGAATACTAATGGTTTACTGGGGTCCTGCAGGGACAGGAAATACTGGACGCGATCAAGCATGATAGTATGTGAGAAAGGATCAGCTGCGTGTGGCAATACGATATGAAGGCTAAGACGTATCTCTTGTTGTCTATTGCTGCTCTGGGGCAAGGGGCCAAAAATTGCAGTTAGTGTCCCAAGCAGTGCGATAGACCTTCAGTGTGTTGTGTGCCGAGGTGTTGTTAATAAGCTGGGTTGCGTTGGCGATATGCGACTTCAGTCCATCATCAGCAGTGAGCAGGGTGGGACAGGGATAGTTGTTGGGTCGGCTCCAGGCTCTTGCTGGAAAAACAAAGTAAGGTTGGAATGGGACAGCACATCAGCTGCGATTTTGCATTTGCCCTGAATATGTCTACAGAAGATATTAAACTGGTGACGGAGTGACAGCTGCACGAGCCTGCGCAGGAAAGACGTGATGGGGAGTGACTTAGACCTACCTTAATTGATGATGTCGGCTGTGGCCTGTTTGTCCGTGGTGAAGAACACTGTCTGTCCTGTTCAAGTGTGGCCCCAGACCTGGGCAGCTGCCAAGATGGGGTACAGCACGAGGCGTGATGAAGACTAGGTGAAGCAGAAATTTAAGAGAATTTCTGGGGGCCAAGGTTTGGCGAACCAGTGGCGGACGAAAAATGGCCGCAAAACATTGAAATGCTGTTCTATCAGGTAGGGAAGTTGTCCCACATAGCCAAGTCTGCTACCAATGCTTGGTCTAGTTTGAGAACTTGGACTGGATCTTGCATTGGTGTGAGAAAATCAAGGCAATACACAGGTGCTCAACAAGATGATATACATGCGCTCGCAGACCAACGTGCGCTCGCAGACCAATGTGCGCTCACAGACCAATGTGTGCTCACTAATCAACGTGCACCCGCTGACCAACGTGCACTCACAGACCAAAGTGCACTTGCAGACCAACGTGCACTTGCAGAACAACGTGCACTAGCAGACCAACGTACACTCACAGACCAACGTACACTCACAGACCAACGTACACTCACAGACCAACGTACACTCGCAGACCAACGTACACTCGCAGACCAATGTACACTCGCAGACCAACGTGCACTCGCTGGTGCTGAATGGAAACCTGAAGTAACCTCAGGGAAAAAGATGAGTGGCCCGCGTGCCACTGAAGATGAATGGGTGTTGTGTGGCTGATTGTTTGTCACCGAGGCGTGTTTGCAAGTTTAGTTTGTATTCGGGTTTGCACGTAGGTGCGTGCCGCAAAGTGTTTTATACTACTGCAGACAATATTGTGTGGTTGCAAGGGTGTCAGTGAATGTCGGGTTACTGGGACGATATTGTGTGGTTGCAGGGGCCTCGATGAGTTTGAAGGTTTGTTTTGAGATGGCATTGCGTGGTTGCAAGGGTCTCAGTCTGGTTTGCTGAGACAATATTGCGTGGTTGCAAAAGGTCTCGATGATTATGAGGTTTGTTTTGAGATGGCATTGTGTGGTTGCAAGGGTCTCAACAAGTGAGAGGTTGCTGAGATGATATTGCATTTTGCAATGGTCTCAAATGAGTGTCAGGCTGCTGAGATGACTTTGTATGACTGCAAGTGTCTGAACGGGTGTCAGGTTGCTGAGACGATATTGTGTTTGCAATGGTCTCAAATGAGTGTCAGGTTGCTAAGACGACCTTGTATGGCTGCAAAGGTTTGAACGGGTGTCAGGTTGCTGAGATGAGATTGTGTGGTTGCAAAGGTCTAGACGAGTGTGAGGTAGCTGAGATGATATTACATTTTGCAAGGGTCTCAAATGAGTGTCAAGCTGCTGAGACAATATTTCCTAATTTTTTTTTTTTTTTAATGAAAACGGCTGTGAATGAAATGCTGGTAAACATGAGTTACTGTACCACGTCTGGCAGCGTTTACAAGCTGTTACAGGCATTGGCGTTTTGAATGCCTCTGAACATCCGTCTGAACCCATTTGTTTTTTATTTATTTTTTCGGAAAGGTTTCTAAACTCAACAGCCTAGAAACTACTATAAATGATCATGTGTACATGTACTGATAGGATAACATAGAGGAGAGATCGGGGATCCTGTGTTCATGTACTGATAAGATAACATAGACGAGAGATCAGGGGCGGCTGAAAAACACCCAACTGTTCCTAAACGTCTGTTTACCAACAGCATTGTACATGAGGCCTAAGACGATTTGTCTGGCTGCAAGGATCTCAATGAATGCCAGGTTGCTGGGGCAAGACTGCTTGGTCACAAAGGTCTTTGACGAGTAGGAGGTTGCGTGGTTGCAAGAGTCTCGATGAGTGTGGGGCTGCTGAGACGGTATTGCGTTTGCATGGGTCTCAACAAGGGTATCAGGGTGCTGAGACGATTTTGTGTGGTTGCAAGGGTCTCAACAGGTGTCAGGTTGCTGGGCTGAGATTGCATGGTGGCAAAGGTTTTTTTTATCTATTTTTTTCTTCTTTATATATTTTTTTTGCGTTTTTATATATTTTTTTCATTTAGTGTTTTTTTTGCGTTTTTATATATTTTTTTCTTTTTTTTGTGTTTCTATATATATATATATAGCAAAACAGTGTATTTTCAAGGCCTACAATACACTCCTCAGCGCCCAACAGACAGTACCCTTGAAGGAAAAAATAGAGTACACTATATACCTCTAAGCTGAGATATATAGATGTGTATAAACGAAAGCAGCTGTTAAAAAATGTGTCACAAAATATATATATTTTCCCTTTTTGCATTTTTTTTTGCATTTTTATATATTTTTTTTTGCTGAGATGATTTGCATGGTTGCAAGGTCTCAATTAAAGCGGAGTTCCACCCTCAAATTTCACTTTACATCAATAGTTCTAAAAAAATATCATTATTCCTTTATGAATTTTTTTTTTTTTTTTTACATACCTTTAAACCCTTGTTGCTAGGCAGATTAGAAAAACTGCCTACTTCCTATTCCGCGGTTCTAAAGTAGGTCAGCTACACCGCACAGACTCCTGGAAATGTAGTGGGTGTAACTTTTCAGGAGTCTGTGCCTCCCCTGTCTGGAAGAATCGTGGACAATACAGGTACTGTTTACACCCCCCCCCCAGGCAAACCCCCCCCCCCGCGATTCGCGGCACTCCCCCCCTCCCCCCGCGATTTGCACCCCCCGCGATTCGCGGCACCCCCTCTCCCCCGCGATTTGCGCCCCCCCGCGATTTGCGGGACCCCCCCCCCCCCCCGCGATTTGCGGGACCCCCCCCCCGCTATTTGCGCCCCCCGCGATTCGCGGCACCTCCCCCCTCCCCCGCGATTTGCGCCCCCCAGTGATTCGCGGCAACCCCCCCCCCCCGCGATTTGCGCCCCCGCAATTCGCGGCACCTCGATGCGATCGGTGTGCAGTGTGCTGCGATCGGTGTGGTTTGCTGCGATCGGTACGATCGGTGCAGTGTGCTGCGATCGGTGCGGTTTGCTGCGATCGGTGCGGTTTGCTGCGATCGGTGCGATCGATGCGGTTTGCTGCGATCGGTGCAGTGTGGGGCGATCGGTGCAGTGTGGCGCGATCGGTGCAGTGTGCTGTGATCGGTGCAGTGTGCTCCGATCTATGCGGTTTGCTGCGATCGGTGCAGTGTGCTGTGATCGGTGCGGTTTGCTGCGATCGGTGCGATCGGTAAAGTGTGCTGTGATCGGTGCGGTTTGCTGTGTGGTGCGATCGGTGCAGCAATCGGTGCAGTGATCGGTGCGGTTTGCTGCGATCGTGGAGTGTGCTGCGATCGGTGCGGTTTGCTGCGATCTGTGCGGTTTGCGGCGATCGGTGCGGTGTGGGGCGATCGGTGCAGTGTGGGGCGATCGGTGCAGTGTGCTGAGATCGGTGCAGTGTGCTGCGATCGGTGCGATCGATGCGGTTTGCTGCGATCGGTGCAGTGTGCTGTGATCGGTGCGGTTTGCTGCGATCGGTGCGATCGGTAAAGTGTGCTGTGATCGGTGCGGTTTGCTGTGTGGTGCGATCGGTGCAGCGATCGGTGCAGTGATCGGTGCGGTTTGCTGCGATCGTGGAGTGTGCTGCGATCGGTGCGGTTTGCTGCGATCGGTGCGGTTTGCTGCGATCGTGGAGTGTGCTGCGATCGGTGCGGTTTGCTGCGATCGGTGCGGTGTGGGGCGATCGGTGCGGTGTGGGGCGATCGGTGCAGTGTGGGGCGATCGGTGCAGTGTGCTGAGATCGGTGCAGTGTGCTGAGATCGGTGCAGTGTGCTGCGATCGGTGCGATCGATGCGGTTTGCTGCGATCGGTGCAGTGTGCTGTGATCGGTGCGGTTTGCTGCGATCGGTGAAGTGTGCTGTGATCGGTGCGGTTTGCTGTGATCGGTGCAGTGTGGTGCGATTGGTGCAGTGTGCTGCGATCGGTGCAGTGTGCTGTGATCAGTGCGGTTTGCTGCGATCGGCGCGATTGGTGCAGTGTGCTGCGATCGGTGCAGTGTGCTGTGATCAGTGCGGTTTGCTGCGATCGGCGCGATTGGTGCAGTGTGCTGCGATCGGTGCAGTGTGCTGCGATCGATGCAGTGTGCTGCGATCGATGCAGTATGCTGTGATCGGTGTGGTTTGCTGCGATCGGTGCGGTGTGCTGTGATCGGTGCGGTTTGCTGTGATCGGTGCGGTTTGGTGCGATCGGTGAAGTGTGCTGTGATCGGTGCGGTGTGCTGTGATCGGTGCGGTTTGCTGTGATCGGTGCGGTTTGGTGCGATCGGTGAAGTGTGCTGTGATCGGTGCGGTTTGCTGTGATCGGTGCGGTTTGGTGCGATCGGTGAAGTGTGCTGCGATCGGTGCGGTTTGCTGCGATCGGTGCAATGTGCTGCGATCGGTGCAGTGTGCAGATATATCTACTGGAGGAGAGGAGAGTTTTTCATAGATAAAGGGCAGCTAGTTCCTCCTGTTGCTATGGAAACCTATTACATTGCTTATGCAGCACTGAGCATGTGCGAGATCAGCAAGGCTGAAATCCAGGAAGTCATACAGTCTGACTTCCTGATTCCCACACTTAAGATGGCCACGGCCTATATCTATTTTATAAACTATCTAAATGCTGTAACAACCTAACAAAACGGACTTTAGTTTACAGACTAACTTTACTAGAATACATCAAGCTTGTGTATTACAGGGGTATTTATATTTAAAAAGTGAAATTGTGGCCGGAACTCCGCTTTAATAAGAATTGGGTTACTGAGAAAGGATAGAAACACCTGGTTTGTTTGTACCTTTAAGCGAGCAGTACAAGGTAGAAGGACAATGTCCGTTTGATTCGTACAGTAGGTTCCGTAGGGGCCACTAACGAACGATATGGGAGACATTGAATGGTAGCAAATTGATAAGACATAAAGAATGTAATAACAAATCTTACTTTGCGACAGTGGGCCACGCGAGTGAGTTTGCGGCGGACTGTGGCTGGAGCGAAACATATCTGGAAGGTGTAGCGTGCATGAGGCAAAACAACGAGATTTGGTGTAGAAAATAGAACACGAGAAGTGCGTACGAATAGTTTGTAAACTCCACTGCGGGGACCGAACATATGGTAAGGGTGACACCACGAATGGCCACAAATTTGACATAACAAACAAGGTAACGAATCCTGCCTGGGACAGTGAACGCGCGACTGGGTTTGCTTTGGACTGGAGCGGGTGTGCAACACATCCGAAGAGTGTGGTATGGCGCCATGCATGATGCACAGGCAATAACTTTGGTAAATAAATGAGAGAGAAGAACCGTGTACAAACAATTCGTAATTTCTGCTGCGGGAACTAAAAAACACGGCATTGGGGGAAACAACGAATGGCAACGGTAGAAAGTATGCAATGTATCTGATACAAAACGGTTGTAAAGAGAAATGACTGATACAATCGGTTATAAAATATTGAACAAATTTGATAGGAATTGGTTGTAGAGTGTATGCTACCCCTTGCATTGAAACCAAACACCTACCAACCACCCATCCCCCCAGGCTAATCAAGTGCAGACAAGGCACCAGGTGATTCTAATTACCACCTAACTCTGCCAATGAACCCATTCAAACAATACATGCTAATCTCCAAATGGATGAGACGCCAACCCCATGGATACTAAATTTTATAACCAGTGAAGCCTATGGTTAGTGATATCAGACAACGACTGACAGTGGCTCGGAGGCTTGGATTTACCAATGAATCGTATGTTTGGCAGGAAGAAGTTACAAATGTACCAAGCCTGTGCCGAATGATGTTGGAACATGAGCAACAATAACTCAGAGGCAGGTTTTTTACAAAAGGGATACAGGATAGGAAGCATAACGAATTGCACAATTGCACAAGATACAAAAAGGTTTGAATACTACCTGCGACAGTAAGCGTGAACCGCCGACGAAGACCATGAAGGAAGAAGCCGCAATGCACTTGCGATTGAATGCGCAGACTCAAGGACATGAGGTGAGTTGGGAAGAGTCGGCCCAGTGATGTGTAGTACCGCACACTGAACCGACAAAGAGCATGTATGAGTGGGCTGCTTAACCACTTCCCGACCGCCACATGTAGATATACGTTGGCAGAATGGCACGTTAAGGCAGAAGCACGTATATATACATGCCTGCCTTTGCACGGGTTGGGGGTCCGATCGGGACCCCCCCCACTACATGCGGCGGTCGGAAACCCACGGGGAGCGATCCGGGACGAGGGCGCGGCTATTCGTTTCTAGCAGCCCGCTCGCGATCGGTCCCCGGAGCTGAAGAACGTGGAGAGCCGTATGTAAACACGGTTTCCCCGTGCTTCACTGTGGCGGCTGCATCGATTGAGTGATCCCTTTTATAGGGAGACTCGATCGATGACGTCAGACCTACAGCCACACCCCCCTACAGTTGTAAACACACATAGGGAAAACACACATCCTACAGCGCCCCCTGTGGTTAACTCCCAAACTGCAACTGTCATTTTCACAATAAAACCACGCAATTTAAATGCATTTTTTGCTGTAAAAATGACAATGGTCCCAAAAATGTGTCAAAATTGTCCGAAGTGTCCGCCATAATATTGCAGTCACGAAAAAAAAATCACTGATCGGCGCCATTAGTAGTAAAAAAAATAAATGCAATAAAACTATCCCCTATTTTGTAAACTCTATGGGGCAGATTCACAAAACAATTATGCCTGTCTAACTGGGGTTAGACAGGAGTAATTTCAAATTTCGCGCGGCGTATCACTAGTTTGAATCCTCAAACCATGATACGCCGGCTTCGGGCTTCGATCCGAGAGGCTTACGTCTTCGTAAGCCTTCGGATCTACGCTGCCATCTATTTGCGGCCGCTGGGAGGAGTTTGCGTCGTTTTGGTGCGTCGGGATATGCAAATGTGTTTTTACGGGGATTCACAAACATACGAGCGGGCGTCGCAATCGTTTTCGTCTATTTTTTACTACGTAATGTTAGAGCAGCTTTTTGCTGCTCTAACTTTACGTAGCCCATGTTAAGTATGGCCGTCGTTCCCGCTTCAAATTTATTTAAATTTTTATTTTGTTTACGTAACTCGTCGGGACGTGGATCGGCCGTAAAGTACGCTACATAAACAACGAATGACGTCACAACGTGATTTCGCGCAATGCACGGCGGGAAATTTGCGAACGGAGCATGCGCAGATCGATCGCCGCGGGAACGCGCCTAATTTAAATGTTTCACGCCCCCTACTCGCACAGATGGATTGCGACGGGAGAAATACACTACGCCGCCGTTGTTTACCGGAGAAAATCTACCTGAATTCCACGTAGAGCAAGGTAAAAAACGGCGGCGTAGTGTATTTCTGATACGCTACGCTAAGCAAAATGTCTGTGAATCTGCCCCTATAAATTTTGTGCAAACCAATCGATAAACGCTTATTGCGATTTTTTTTACCAAAAATAGGTAGAAGAATACGTATCGGCCTAAACTGAGGAAAAAAAATATATATATGTTTTTGGGGGATATTTATTATAGCAAAAAGTAAAAAATATATATTTTTTTTTTCAAAATTGTCGCTCTATTTTTGTTTATAGCGCAACAAATAAAAACCGCAGAGGTGATCAAATACCACCAAAAGAAAGCTCTATTTGTGGGAAAAAAGGACGCCAATTTTGTTTGGGAGCCATGTCGCACGACCGCACAATTGTCTGTTAAAGCGACGCAGTGCCGAATTGTAGAAACGCCTTTGGGCATTTAGCAGCATATTGGTCCGGGGCTTAAGTGATTAAATACCCTCCGGGCTCCTCCCATAAACTCAGGCCACCATACTGGCCTTCTTATTTATCTGATTTTCAGCATTTACCATGCATTTTACTCCTGATGATTGGCTATAATGCCATGAAACACATTGAGTTTTCAAATAAGTGCAGAGACATGCTCGCACAAATTACACATTTTAATATTAATGTTTACCATTTGCACATGTACTATGTAAATATATCTACATGTTTTAAATCTTGTATGAATTCTATTTTTATTCATTCTGTACTGATTACATCAATTATGTCCATTGATTACCTATATTAAATATGTTGTATACATTTGTTGAGTAAATCTTTTATAGACATTTTTATATTTTCTGAATGATTGATATTGATATAATTTTTTTCTACAATCATGGATGACCGTATGAGATTGAGATGTTAAATCAATACAGAGAGATGTAGTATTCTATACACAATGACATGCCTTATGTAAAGTCGCATTTCATTTCCTCTTCTATATGTATATGTATGTTATTTGTGATGTTTAATGATTTTTACACTTATGATTTTATCAGTAACATTTACACTATATTGTGTTTTGTTGTAGCCTTGATGAAGGGGAAATTCTTTGACCCCTGAAATGCATTGGCTATTTTTTAGGTGGAAACAAATCAATTAAAGGAGTTGTAAAGTCTTATGGCTTTTCACCCTAATTTTTCATTCTATGCATTAAGGTGAAAAACCTTCTGTGCTGCAGCTGTCCCCCAGAGCCCCCCTCTCAATTAAATCCAGTGACACAGGAGCCGGAAGCAGGGCCGAGTCCTGCTGTATGTGTCAATGGATGCAGCAGCAGGACTCATGAACATGCCTGCACAGGTGCCCCCATGGAATGTGGCTCTCTGTGGGGCACCAAATAAAGAGGAGGGGTCCAGAAACGCTGCTGGGGAAAAGAAAGATCAGGGGCACTCTGTGCAAAAGCCTTGCACAGATCAGGTAAGTATAATATGTTTGTTATTTAAAAAAAAGAAAACCTTTACAATCACTTTATATTATCCTTTGGTCTGGCGCTCCATTCATTTGTGTATTTTTCGGTATTCTGCTGGGGTACCTCGCTGTCTGTTGTAAGCAGCCTAGCCTGAGCCAGGGAGGTCTTCAAATGTTTTTTTTTTTCCCCTCTCACGACTTTGTATGAACTCACATCAAGGTCCCTGTGCCTCTTGGATGTTTTTTTTTTTTCTTCATTGGCAACCTGGGGCTCAGAAAAGGACAGAAGAATTTATTACCAAGGGGAATAACTCCACCCGAATGGACACTGAACTCACACCAGTAAAAAGCTGTGAACAAAAATGCCACCAAAAACAGGTGGAATAGGAAGAATGGACCAACAACATAACCTGGTCAATAAAAAAGTACACTGGGTGAAATCCCAGGAGAATAGATCCAGAGTAAATTCTGGGCAAAATAGGTTCACCGGATACCAAGTAATTTGTAAATGAAAGGCCTAAGCCATACACGCTCAACCCTGGGAATCAGGGAGAGAAGATACTATGGTAAGATTGAAGTTGCCACAATGGGATATCAAATCAGATTGATAACTCTGTGTCACATCTCAAAGGATATTAGAAAAGGCTCCTGAGACTGGAAACAAGCCAAAGAGACCAACCCTAAAGTCAGTCTGACTAGCTAATGGAGTGGGGTGCTCGGGAGACACCCTTGCTGGGAGAGATAAGAGTGATAACATACTATAACTGTTGACCCTAAACATCAGAAGTGTAAGGCCACTTACACACGATCGGTCAAATCCGATGAAAACAAACTGAAGGTCTGTTTTCATTGGTCCAAACCGATCGTGTGTGGGCCCCATCGGTGAGTTATCCTTCAGTCAAAAAAAAGATTACTCGCTTTAAAATGTAACCGATGGACGCCTAACCGATAGGTCAAAACCGATCGTTAGTATGCAAAAGCATTGGTTAAAAAGCCGCGCATGCTCAGAATCAAGTTGACACATGCTTGGAAGCATTGAACTTTGTTTTTTTTCAGCAAGTCGTTGTGTTTTACGTCACCGCATTCTGACACGATCGTTTTTTAACCAATGGTGTGTAGGCACATCAGACCATCAGTCAGCTTCATCGGTTAACCGATGAAAACGGTCCTTCAGACCGTTCTCATCAGATGGACTGATCGTGTGTAAGCGGCCTTAGAGAATGAGCAAGACCTATCCACTATTGGGGACCAGGTCGATTACTGGGGCCCCGCCACAGCTTTAAATGTTATGGACCAACATGGTCCCGAAACCAGGAACACCGCGTGGCATATGCACCCCCGGCCTGGAAGGCCATTTTGCCGGGGCGCCATGATGCAGTCACCCTAAAGGTGGGTGTTGCACTCGAAGAAGAAGAGCTCAGACCAATGGCGTCTTTCTCATAAATACCCTCCCCCAGCATGCACAGCGAGGAGAAACCCTCCTGATAGGCTGCTGGGGAAAAGCACACAAACTTTGATAAAGTTTATCTGGGTACTGACAGAGAAAACTCTTAGTTATCCATCCAACCTGCTTAGGTCAAGTGAACTGTTCATAAAAAGTTTAAAAATGCTTATTAATAAAAAAATTACATAAATTATGTATATATATATATATATATATATATATATATATATATATATATAGTGAACTTTGGGGGTTCTTTAGCTCCGCGAGACAAGTGCCAATAGACAATAAGAAAGGCACATACGTTTTAGTAAGAAGTCCTCCAGTCCTTCCCTGCAGACACAGCTTCACCTCCAAACTACTCCACCCTCTGTCAGGACTTCCTTTCCTTTTAACTCACTTCCTGGAAGTGGTTAACCCCTTGCGTGCCTGAAGCCAGGGTCAGAAGGGGAGGCTCTCTTCCCTCCCAATTGTCGCTTCAGAGCCTCCGAAATCCCGGACCCCCAAATATCATTAAAAGAAGACAGAGAGGACTTTAAGCCCGTCCTCTATGGATCCATTTTATCTATCCGGGACCTCTCACCCCCTTCAGGGTGACCTCCTGAACCTGTGTTTTAAATGGCCCAAACTCCAAAAATCGGTGCTATGTAGCGTCCATCCAGGACCCAACCCTGGCATCCTGTACATATCCCCCCTCTGCCTCAACGCGGAGGTGTTGGAGGCACCACTCACCATCATACAGTGGACTTGGGAGAGGGCATCGGCATTCTGATGCTGTCTCCCGGGTCTGTGCTCCACCACAAAGTTAAACTCCTGCAGAGACAGAAACCACCTAGTTACCCTGGCATTGGTGTGCTTGTTCTGTCTCATCCACGTAAGAGGAGCATGGTCTGATATGAGGCGAAACTTCCTACTTAGGAGAAAATACCGTAGGGAGTCCAAAGCCCACTTGATGGCAAGACATTCGCGTTCCACCACCGCATAGTTTTTCTCAGCTGGCGTCAGTTTTCTACTAAGAAAAACTATTGGATGCTCCTCTCCGTTGATTTCTTGAGACAGAACTGCTCCTAGCCCTTCACTTGAGGCATCTGTCTGCACTATAAAGTCCTTAGAAAAGTCCGGCGCTACAAGCACCGGGTCCTGGCACAGTGCCGTCTTAAGCATTTGAAATGCCTTTTCAGCCTCGGCATTCCATTTGATCATGACGGACTTTCGGCCTTTGGTGAGGTCAGTCAGCGGTGCCGCAATGATGGCGAAGTTGGGGACAAACCTCCTATAGTACCCAACTAGGCCTAAAAATGCTCTGACCTGTTTCTTTTTATAGGGGGCGGGGCCAGCCCTGTATGGCCTCTACTTTGCTCATTTGGGGCTTCACTAACCCTCTACCCACAATGTATCCAAGATACTTGGCTTCCTCCACCCCAACCGCACACTTCTCCGGATTGATGGTGAACCCTGCCCTTCTCAAGGAGTCTACCACTGCCTGTACGCTCGGAAGGTGGGAATCCCAATCTGTGCTGAAAATGACAATGTCATCCAGGTAAACCGAGGCATACCGTTGGTGGGGACGCAAAGTTTTGTCTATGGCCCTTTGGAATGTGGCGGGGGCGGAGTGTAAACCAAACGGCATTCTCTTGTACTGGAAATGACCCTCCGGGGTAAAGAAAGCAGTTTTCTCTCTGGCCTCTTTGGTTAGGGGAATCTGCCAGTAACCTTTTGTGAGGTCCAGTGTGGCAGGACCCAACCTCTCAATCAGCTCATCTACCCGTGGCATGGGGTATGCATCGAACTTGGAGACCTCGTTGAGTTTTCTAAAGTCGTTGCAGAAGCGGAGAGTACCATTGGGTTTGGGCACCAATACGATCGGACTGGACCACTCGCTCTGCGACTCTTCGATGACCCCAAGTTCAAGCATCCTTTTCACCTCTCCAGACACTGCCACCCTGTGAGCTTCTGGGATACGGTAGGGTTTAACCACTTGACCACTGGGCACTTAAACCCCCTTAATAACCAGACCAATTTTCAGCTTTCGGTGCTCTCACAGTTTGAATGACAATAACTCAGTCATACAACACTCTAACCAAATGAAATTTTTGTCCTTTTTTTCCCACAAATAGAGCTTTCTTTTGGTGGTATTTGATCACCTCTGCGGTTTTTATTTTTTTCGCTATAAATGAAAAAAGAACGTAAATTTTGTAAAAAAATGAATTTTTCTTCATTTCTATTATAAAATTTTGCAAAAAAGTAATTTTTCTTCATAAATTTGGCCTAAAATGTATACTGCTACATATCTTTGGTAACAAAAAAAAAAAAAAATTGGATAATATTTAGTCTGGGTGAAAGTTATGGGGTCTACAAGCTATGGTACCAATTACTGAAAATTGATCAATTTGATCACATCTGATGTACTGACAGCCTCTCTCATTTCTTGAGACCCTAACATGCCAGAAAAGTACAAATACCCCCCAAATGACCCCTTTTTGGAAAGAAGACATTCCAAGGTATTCAGAAAGAGGCATCGTGAGTTTTTTGAAGTTGTCATTTTTTCCCCACAATTCTTTGCAAAATCAAGATTTTTTTATTTTAATTTTTTTTCCACAAAATGTTCATATTATTAGGTTATTTCTCACACACAGCATATGCATACCACAAATTACACCCCAAAACACATTCTGCTATTCCTCCCGAGTATGGCGATACCCCATGTGTGAGACTTTTACACAGCGTGGCCACATACAGAGGCCCAACATGCAGGGAACGCCATCAGGCGTTCTGGAACACCCAGACCAATTCTGACATTTCTCTCCTACATGGAAAAATCATCATTTATTTGCTAGAAAATTACATAGAACCCCAAAACATTATATATGCTTTTTTAGCAAAGACCCTAGAGAATACAATGGCGGCCGTTACAACTTTTTATCTCGCATTGTATTTGCACAGCAATTTTTTGAACGCGTTTTTTTTTGGAAACAAAACAGTTTTGTGCTTAAAAAAAAAAAAAACAGTAAAGTTAGCCCAATGTTTTTGCATAATATGAAAGATGAAGTTACGCCGAGTAAATAGATACCCAACATGTCACCCTTCAATATTGCACACGCTTGTGGAATGGCGCCAAACTACGCGACTTAAAAATCCCCATAGGCGACGCTTTAAATGTTTTTCCTGGTTACATCTTTTTAGTTGGAGAGGAGGTCTAGGGCCAAAATTATTGCTCTCGCTCTAACGTTCGCAGCGATACCTCACATGTGTGGTTTGAACACCGTTTTCATATGTGGGCGGGACTTACGTGTGCGGTCGCGTCTGTATACGAGCACACGGGTACAGGGGCGCTGTAATTTTTTTTTTATTTTTTTATTGTTCATTTTACTTTATTTATTTTAGTTTGACACCTTTTTCCCCAAAAATAAATGTTTTGGTTACTTTTATTCCTATTACAAGGAATGTAAACATCCCTTGTAATAGGAATATAGCATTACAGGTCCTCTTTACAGTGAGATATGGGGTCAATAAGACCCCACATCTCCCCTCTAGGCTGGGAAGCCTAAAAAAAAAACGATTGCAGAGTATTGCGCGGGGGAGTATTGCGCGGGGGAGTATTGCGCGGGGGAGTATTGCGCGGGGGAGTATTGCGCGGGGGTACTGCAGAGTATTGTGCGGGAGTATTGTGCGGGAGTATTGTGCGGGAGTATTGTGCGGGAGTATTGTGCGGGAGTATTGTGCGGGAGTATTGTGCGGGGTACTGCGGGGTACTGCGGAGTATTGCGGAGTATTGCGGAGTATTGCGGGGTACTGCGGAGTATTGCGGAGTATTGCGGGGTACTGCGGAGTATTGCGGGGTACTGCGGAGTATTGCGGGGTACTGCGGAGTATTGCGGGGTACTGCGGAGTATTGCGGGGTACTGCGGAGTATTGCGGGGTACTGCGGAGTATTGCGGGGTATTGCAGAGTATTGCGGGGTATTGCGGAGTATTGCGGGGTATTGCGGAGTATTGCGGGGTACTGCGGAGTATTGCGGGGTATTGCGGAGTATTGCGGGGTATTGCGGAGTATTGCGGGGTATTGCAGAGTATTGCGGGGTACTGCGGAGTATTGCGGGGTACTGCGGAGTATTGCGGGGTACTGCGGAGTATTGCGGGGTACTGCGGAGTATTGCGGGGTACTGCGGAGTATTGCGGGGTATTGCAGAGTATTGCGGAGTATTGCGGGGTATTGCAGAGTATTGAGGAGTATTGGGGGTATGCAGAGTATTGAGGAGTATTGGGGGTATGCAGAGTATTGGGGGGGTATGCAGAGTATTGGGGGGGGTATGCAGAGTATTGGGGGGGGTTATGCAGAGTATTGGGGGGGGGTATGCAGAGTATTGGGGGGGGTATGCAGAGTATTGGGGGGGGTATGCAGAGTTTTGCGCAGGGAAGGAAGGAGTTAATGCAGGGATGGCTGAGCAGGGATGGATGGATCTGTGACTGCAATAGTCACAGATCCATCCCACACTGCTGCAGCCATCCGCGCTCTCCTCTCACGCTGTACCGATCGGTACAGCGAGAGGAGGGAAGAACCGGCGTCAGCAAGTGACGCGGTTTGTTTACATGTGATCGCGCCGTCATTGGACGGCGCGATCACGTGGTAAGGAGCCGCCACCATTGGCTCCTTACCGAGATCACTGACGCTGCGGGTCCCGTGGACCCGCCGAGCGCCGTGACCGCGTGTGCGCGCCCGCTCGGGCGCGCGGATCTGACGCACGTCAGATTTGTTTACACACGTGGTCGCGCCGTCATTGGACGGCGCGATCACGTGGTAAGGAGCCGCCGCCATTGGCTCCTTACCGCGATCATCGGTGCTGCGGGTCCCGTGGACCCGGTGAGCACCGGTGATCGCGTGTGCGCGCCCGGTTGGGCGCGCACACCTGACTCTAACGGAGGACGTCCATGGACGTCCTGTTAGAGTACAGGAACCGCCCTATAGCCGTATTTCGGCTATAGGGCGGTGATTAAGTGGTTAAGCCGGACTGTCACCTTGGGCTCGGTCACAATGTCATGCTCGATGACGTTGGTGAGTCCTGGCAACCCTGAAAACATGTCCCCATTTCTTTGCAGAAACTCTTTTACTTGCTGGGTTTGGGGCCTAGTTAGGGTAGCTGCAACCAGCACAAGATCGATCCCTACCTGGTCCCCTGACTGTACCGCCACCACTGCGGACACCGGTTCTCTGTCTTTCCAGAGCTTTAACAAATTTATGTGATAAATTTGGTAGGGTTTTCTTTTCCCTGGTTGGTGTACCTTATAGTTTACCTCACCCACTTTCTCCACTATTTCAAACGGACCTTGCCACTTGGCCAAGAACTTGCTTTCTACTAGGGTTGTCCCGATACC
Organism: Rana kukunoris; assembly: GCA_029574335.1. Lineage (NCBI taxonomy): Eukaryota > Metazoa > Chordata > Amphibia > Anura > Ranidae > Rana > Rana kukunoris. The sequence continues at coordinate 127,195,530 of CM056055.1, read as the reverse complement.
GATACCGGTATCGGTATCGGGACCGATACCGAGTATTTGCGGGAGTATTCGTACTCCCGCAAATACCGCCGATACCTAAATAGAATACTTTTTTTTTTTTTTTTTTAACGAGCAGGCGGCTAAGTGTTAGAACGGGAGCTTAGAAGGGGTGGGGACTGGCGAGCGATCATCCTAATTGGTTGCGGCAGTTTAGAAGGGGGTGGAGCGAGCGGCAGCGACATCCTAATTGGTTGCACTGGTACTGTGTATGTAACCGTGTTCCTGGTAAGCAGCGTAATAGTGGCAGCTGACAAGGGGTGGACACTGGATAGAGCGGCGGCAAACATCGGAGGTATGTCTATGTGCCGTTTTTTTAACTCGCCTCGCTCGAGCGTGCATACTGGGGGCGGAGAGCAGCAGCAGCTGAGGGGTGGAGAGAGCGCCAAAGAGCAGCCAATAGTTGTTTGTTTTCCTCCTCGCCTCGTGCTGCTAAATTATGAGGGGAGAGGAGAGTGGGGCAGAGAGAGGGAGGAGAGCGGGCGGAGAGAGGGAGGAAAGCAGGCGGATAGCAGGACCAGGACAAACTTCTCTCATGAGTAAGAAGATAAGAATTAAGTTAACTCTTAACCACTTAAGACCCGGACCAATACGCTGGTAAATGACCCAAGGTGTTTTTGCGATTCGGCACTGCGTCGCTTTAACAGACAATTGCGCGGTCGTGCGACGTGGCTCCCAAACAAAATTTGCGTCCTTTTCTTCCCACAAATAGAGCTTTCTTTTGGTGGTATTTGATCACCTCTGCGATTTTTATTTTTTGCGCTATATACAAAAATAGAGCGACATTTTTGAAAAAAAAACACTATTTTTTACTTTTTGTTAAAAAAAAATCAAATAAACTAAATTTTAGTCAAACATTTAGGCCAAAATTTATTTAGCAACATGTCTTTAGTAAAAAAAAAAAATCGCAATAAAAAAAAATAGCTACCTAGCGGGAACAGCGACACTAATACAGCGATCAGAAAAATGATCGCTTAGTGACGCTGGCAATAGGGAGTGAAAGGGTTAACTAGGGCGGTGATCAGGGGGTTAAAACTTTATTAGGGGGGGTGGGGGGGCTATCCTGAACCTAACACTAACTGGTTTTTACAGTGCCTGTCACACTGACACTAAATGCAGTGATTAAATCACTGCATTCAGTAACACTGTGACAGGGGGGTGGGGGGGGGGGGCGATCACAAGGGGTTAATATGCCTATGTGAGTGTGTGTCAGTGTTGTGTTGGTGCACACTTACTTGTGATGTCTTCTCTCATCAGCAGCGCTGGGAAACAGCGCTGCGATGAGAGAATACATCATTTCCTCCTTCCTGTGTAAACACAGGAGGAGGAAGTGACAGGCTGGGAGCGCGCTCCCATTGGCTGGGAGCGATCGCAGGGGGGGCGGAAAACACGGACATCCGCCCGCAGATCCCGGATCGCTCCCAGAGGTAGGGAGACCCCCGCACGCCGCGGAGGGGGTCCCGATGGGACCCCCGAACCGCACTCAGGCGGGGACGTAAATTTACGCCCTTGTGCCTGTACGAGCCATGTTGTGGCCGTATATGTGCGTGCGGGGGTCTTTAAGTGGTTAAGGAGGACAGTGCCACCCGCTGACAGTTATTCTGTATTACACGCACCTATAGTACCTAATTGAAGTGGAAATGCAATGTTAAAGCAGCATTTTTTATTTTTTGCATTGACTCATTTCCAACTTGCAAAATAGTAACCCCAATGAATGTTTTTTGACATCTGTAAAGGGGCATTCTTCCCACCGACCACCAATGTAATGGGCATTCTTCCCACCGACCACCAATGTAATGGGCATTCTTCCCACCGACCACCAATGTAATGGGCATTCTTTATTGTTTTATAATGTCTTGAGTTACAGTTCTTCATAATTCTAAAGAAAATATCCTTAGTCTGTATTGTGGTTTGAAAACTGTCACATGACATTTAAAAAAAGTATCGGTATTCGGTATCGGTGACTACTTGAAAAAAAGTATCCGTACTTGTACTCGGACCTAAAAAAGTGGTATCGGGACAACCCTACTTTCTACCGTTGGTATTAGGACAGCTACCCTGTCACCTACTTGGAGCTGTCTCACTTTAGCCGACCGGTTATATACCCTTCTTTGGGCATCCTGAGCCTTCTGCATGTGCTCTCTTACCAGCAGCATCACTTTAGCCACCCTTTCTCGCATTTGAGAAATATGTTCCACCACAGTTTTGTGCGGGGAGGACTCACTTTCCCATGTTTCCTTTACCAGATCAAGCAACCCCCGGGGCCTCCGTCCGTACACTAGCTCAAATGGTGAGAAACCCGTGGATGCCTGTGGTACCTCCCGGATAGCGAACAATAGGGCAGGTAGCAACATATCCCAATCTTTCCCGTCTTTCTGGACGACTCTTTTTAACATAGACTTTAGAGTTTTGTTATTCCTCTCAACTAGGCCATCGGTCTGCGGGTGATAGACGGACGTCCGCAACTGCTTAATCTGAAACAGCCTGCATAAGGCAATGGCCTTAGAGGAAGTTTTTCTCAACGGGACTGCTTCTGGGTATCTAGTGGCGTAGTCCAGGATGACCAATATGTATTGGTGCCCCCTTGCTGACTTTACTAGGGGTCCTACAAGATCCATAGCGATCCGTTTAAATGGGACCTCAATAATTGGCAAGGGTACTAGGGGGTTTCTATAGCGGGGCACTGGGGCAGTTAACTGGCAAACAGGACAAGACTCACAATATCTTTTAACCTCAGCCTTCACCCCTGGCCAGTAAAACCGGTCAGTTATCCTGGCCTCCGTTTTCTCCGCCCCCAGGTGTCCTCCCAGTGCGTCGTTGTGGGCTAGGTCAAGGAGCATTCGCCTATACGGTTGAGGGACCAGCAACTGCTCTATGGGTTCCCCTCGGCTCTCAACCACACGATAGACCAGGTCCCCCTTTAATGCAAAATGAGGAAACCTCTGATCTGCATCTGGTATTTGTGAAGCCCCATCAATGACAGAAACCTGTTCCCGTGCGTTGACCAAGGTAGGGTCCTGTAACTGGGCGGTGCCAAACGCACCCCTGGGTACGTCCAGGTCTGGATGCACTGGCCTCTGGGATGTTTCCTCCTCAACCGGGGCAAGCTCCTCGTCATCCTCCCCCAGCATGACTTGTAATGGGGAGACTTCCCCCCCCCTCAGAGGTCAACACGGTTTTCAGACCGGACACAGGACTATCATTATTAGAGCTAAGATTTTCTGCAACGTCATTATCACTAACAAGTCTCTCCACATTAGAGGGGTGTGTTGGGGAGGTTTCAGGCCCAGATTCCCCAGACTCTGTCCCTTCTAAACTCAGTGCCCTTAGTTCTCCTGGCAGACCCGTCTGTACCTGGTTCCATAGTTCCAAAAATATTGGACAGTCCCGCCCTACTATGATATCATGTATCAGGCTATTTACCACCCCAACCTCCTGGGTAACCGAGGTTTGGCCATAGGACACAGTTACTGGGACCAAGGGATACTCCTTGGTGTCCCCATGGATACACACTACCCGTAGGGTCTTAGTTACTGGACCAATCCTTCCAAGTATCCTGGCATGTACCAGCGTGACCATGCTACCAGAGTCCAGTAGAGCCCTGGCAGGAAGGTGGTTTACCCACACTTCACACTCGAACTGTCCGGAAGCCAGGTCAAGATGCGTGGCACACGCTCTTTGCGCATAAAAAGAGCTTCTTCGGGCAGCCCCGCAATCCATAGGCTCCACCTGGAGCGGGCACTGTGCCCGGGTATGCCCCCAGGACCGACATCGCCAACACTGTATATCTCCCATCTTTGGCACAGTAACTGGCCTCCATGGTTCTATGGCAGTCGGTGTAGACCTGCAGACGCCTACATCTGGCAAGGCTTCTCTTCTCGGGGTGGTGGCTGGCCTGAGTGTTCTTGGCGTGGGTTCCCGTCGCTTGGCAGGTCCGAGCAGGTCCTCCACCATGGTGTACCGTTCGACCAGCTCGACCAGCTGGTCAGCGTTGGTAGGGTTTCCATGGCTTACCCAGCGCTGTAGGTCATCTGGTAGGGACCGTAGGTACCAGTCCATCACCACTCTTTCCACCATTTGTGGGCCTGACAATTTTTCTGGCTGCAGCCATTTTTTACTAACTGAATTAGTTCATGCATTTGGGACCTGGGTGGTCGGTCAGGTTTGTACCGCCAGCGATGCACCCTCTGAGCCCGGACAGCTGTGGTCACTCCCAGGCGGGCCAAGATCTCAGCTCTTAGACGTTCATAGTCTCTGATGTGCTCGGCTGGGAGGTCAAAATAGGCCCTTTGTGGGTCACCAGTGAGAAACGGGGAAACAATGCCAGCCCATTGGTCCCGGGGCCACCCTTCTCTCTCAGCTATCCTTTCAAAGGTGGTGAGAAAGGCTTCCACGTCATCGCTGGGCGTTAGTTTTTGCAAAAAATGGCTGGCTCTCACAGACACTGGGTTGCTAACGGCAACGGCCGATTGCTCTTGTCCCTGAGCCAGCCGCTGTACTGCCTCTTGCAAGGCAGCCACCTGTGCTTGAGTGGACTCCTGCTGGGCTGTAAACTGGGTGGCTAGCAGCCGTGTGTTTTCCTGCTGCGCAGCTATAGCCTGTGCCAGGGCCTGCTGCTGCTGAGCCATCGCTTCCTCATGGCGACTGTTGGCGTCTGCTGACGCTTGCTGCTGGGTCACGGTGGCTTTTGCCAAAGCCTTAATGACTTCTTCCATGTCTTTGCGTGCTGTTTGTAATGTCTGGGCTGACTTCACCCAAGACATGCCATAAGTACACCGTCTCTTTAAATGTCAGTTTTTTTTAAACGATTTTTGCGCCTGCAAATGCACTTTGCCCGCATTTGACACCAGTTGTGAACTTTGGGGGTTCTTTAGCTCCGCGAGACAAGTGTGTAAACCGTGTCAGTAAAGCAAAGGGTCTTTATTGACGATCAAAACAAAACAAAATAATGCTTTCTTCAGCACCAGAAAAACGTCATAACAAAAGTCCTGCTTGTTTCCAGCATAAATTATAAAAGTCTTTCTTCAGCACAGCAAAACAGACAATAAGAAAGGCACATACGTTTTAGTAAGAAGTCCTCCAGTCCTTCCCTGCAGACACAGCTTCACTTCCAAACTACTCCACCCTCTGTCAGGACTTCCTTTCCTTTTAACTCACTTCCTGGAAGTGGTTAACCCCTTGAGTGCCTGAAGCCAGGGTCAGAAGGGGAGGCTCTCTTCCCTCCCAATTGTCGCTTCAGAGCCTCCGAAATCCCGGACCCCCCAAATATCATTAAAAGAAGACAGAGAGAGGACTTTTTAAGCCCGTCCTCTCTGGATCCATTTTATCTATCCGGGACCTCTCACCCTCTGACCTCCTGAACCTGTGTTTCAAATGGGCCAAACTCCAAAAATCGGTGCTATGTAGCGTCCATCCAGGTCCCAACCCTGGCGTCCTGTACAATATATATATATATATATATATATATATATATATATATATATATATATATATATATATATATATATATATAAATACATATTTTTTTTTCTGAAAGTAGAGATAATGCAGAATATAATGGTGGTAATGGCATTTTTTTTAAGTCACAAGATATTAGCACTACTTTTTATTAAGTTTATTGTTTTATTAATAAATACAATCAAACCAACTTTAGTACACACACTAATGAAAATTATTCTGTTGGCTTGTAATTTTAACATAACATTTTTATAATTTTCAACATAAAAATAAATGTTAATTCATTTACTTTGATATTTTAGGTACCTTACTAAATTTTCATTAGTTCTTAAAACACCCCTTTTACATTTACAATTGTATTTTTTTATAATATTGAGTAATCTAGACAAAACTTTTAAGTTATGTGCATTTCCATATTCTAATTGAGTTGAAATTGCGGGACGCATGTTTGCCAAACGTGCAACCAGGGGCGGATCCAGACTCTAATCTTGGATGGGGCACTGCCAAAATGTTTGCGGGCAACTTGTAGGGGCAATGGCTGATGTTGGCACTTTAATCATGACAACACTATGGTTAATATGTTTTTCTGGATGAATAAAGTGCATTACTTCTATTATTACATTGTAATATAAAATGAAACAGTTCAACCCATCATAATGCAGAATCAGCGGGAGCCCTAAGCGTGTCACTTGCCACAGTCGCCTGCCACCAGATGTGGATTGTCACTTGCCACAGTTGCTTGTCACCATATGCAGATTGTCACTGCCAATGGCCAGTGTCAGTGTCCCTGTTGTCCCAGAGTGAGGTAAGGCAGGGAGAGATGACCTGATCTCTCTGCTGCCCGCGCCTGCACAGTAATGGCAGTCTTCTTTTAGATGCAAAAATGCAGGGATGCAGAGGGGTGGTGAGAGACAGTGGCGTCTCCAGCTTTCATATTTAGGGGGACACATGGGGGGACAGGAACAAAAGTAGGGGGGGCAACTATAAAATGCAATTATATATACTAGGGTTGTCCCGATACCACTTTTTTAGGACCGAGTACAAGTACCGATACTTTTTTTCATGTACTCGCCGATACCGAATACTGATACTTTTTAAAAATGTCATGTGACAGTTTTCAAACCACAATATAGACTAAGGATATTTTTTTAGATTTATGAAGAACTCTAACTCAAGACATTATAAAAGAATAAAAATGAGTAAAAATGAATAAAAATGTTTTATTTGCTTGTCACGCAGTAGTAAAAAAACTCAAAGAATTTTCACAGAACATGTTAATAAATACAAAAAAGTATCGGCAGAAGCATCGGGAGCATTTGCGCGAGTACAAGTACTCCAGCAAATACTCGGTATCGGTCCCGAAACCGATACTAGTATCGGTATCGGTCCCAAAACCGATACTAGTATCGGTATCGGGACAACCCTAATAGATACACATCCGCACACATATAAATACACAGTGTCTTGAAGAAGTATTGGTGGTTGCAGCCAGGCGGAGGGGAGGATAGAGTGGGAGCAGCCAGGTGGAAGGGAAGACAGAGTGTGTGCAGCCAGTTGGAACGGAGGACAGAGTGGGAGCAGCCAGGTGGAGGGGAGGACAGGGTGGATGCAGCCAGGTGGAGGGGAGGACAGGGTGGGAGCAGGCAGGTGGAGGGGAGGACAGGGTGGGAGCAGCATGCAGCAGAACGTGACCAAGATGCAGGCTGAGGGATGGACAGCTGTTAAGCTTAAAAACTATTTTGTGACACAAAAATGTAATGTTTCAGCCAGTTTGGTTTTTGAGATATTGAAACTAAATTCAGATTATGTAACATCAAGCCCTGCCCATTTTGCACCCAATTGTATTACAATTTAGAAACAGAGATAGTATTTGTTTGCACTGGATTTGTGCTGATTTGTGCTGCAAAAACAAACATATGTGCTGGTTTAGTTTCAGACATATTGCACATTGTGCAGAAATAGTTATCTGCCAACTACTAGCGGGCACCACCCCCAATGGATCCGCAATATTCCTAAAGGACAAATTATGAGAGTGAAAAGAAACTGCTCTGAAAACTCTAATTTCCTGTTGCAATCGAAAATTCTTACGGACAGATTTGAAGCTAGAGGCTACAAGCCACAAGTAATGGAACAACTAATTGAAGAAATAAAAATTATTCCTAGAGAAACCTGTCTACAACCTAAACCCATTCTTGAAGCCAACGCTACAAATAACAAAGAATGGGGGTTTCTTTCACAATACCATGCCCAGTACAAGGAAGTTGAAGCGATATTTGGTAAACCTTTGCATATATTATTACTTGACAAGAAATTGGGGAGTGTACTCCCCCAAGCTCCACAGTTTATTTACAAGAAAGCACCAAACTATGGAGATTGAATAGTAAAAAAAGTCCTAGATCCGCCTACAAAACCCAAATCATTTTGGGACAAAAAAGGTTTTTTCTCCTGCAGGAGATGTAAAGCTTGCCAGGCGATATCGAAGCCGACAAGAGGAATTGACAAATTTACATCTCCATCTAACCATCACGAATTCGAAATTCAACAATTTATAACCTGTAATACTGAATATGTGGTATATGCCTTGAAGTGCCCTTGCAACCTTCTCTATATAGGACGTACAAAAAGAAAATTGAAAGTACGCATCTTGGAACACATTAAGAATATCTGATTAGGCTATAAGGACCATAATGTGTCCTGGCATTTTAAATTAAAACATAACCAGGACCCGTCAGGTCTTCTATTCTGGGGTGTAGAACACTTAGAATCCAATTGGAGGGGTATTCATAGGGTACGTGAACTCTCCAAACGTGAAACAAGATGGATCCTTAGCACTGAGGCTCTAACCCCGAAAGGCCTCAACATTGAACTAGATATTAACTGTTTTATCAGTGATTCTTAAAGAGAAAAATCTTAAAAGGAAGCGACTTACCATGAATTTAAATATAATTAATTGATTTATTTATTAGTTTAATTAATTTATTTATTTATTTATTTATTCATACATATGTACCCTTATAGAGATATATAAGCCTCCTATCCTAAAAGACATCACTAATTTCTAGTTTTAACTAGTCTTATATATGTACCTTTACATTGTTATAGTACTCACACTGTACCTTTACATGTGGAAAAATGGGTTCATAATATCAGGAGCTAGTAATTATGCTTTTTTATCTGGATCCTTTTTGACACCGGTACAATCAGATATACTGGGGAGTACTTGTGGTACATAAGACTCCAGACAAACATGCACAGCTGAATTATATATTATATATAATGTTGAAATTAGCTAAATACTTGAGACCATGTTAATACTGTGTACAGATGTAGTATTCCCTCCCCGTTGTGAGCTGTGGGGGTTAATAATGCACAGTTATAATCTCGGTTGGCGTAGATATTTTGGACGTTTTTTAATGCAGCTTCTATATGGGCTAATGTTTTAATGTTTTAATATTTTAATGTTTGTAGATTGTAATGTTATAATGAGTATTTTTAATCAGGTGGTATCTTATTTTATCTTATTTTGTATTTAAGTTTCAATACAGATATATGTATATGCAACTTTGTAAGAATGATAAGCCTGAGTATATGGACTTATGCCCGTTTAAATCGTGTTGCTGTGTTTGCCATTCTGAACACACACCGCGATGTGGGTATTTTCCTGAGTCAGGCATTCTAATAAGACATGGATTGCCAGAAATTGTGCAGCTCAATGACTTTGGACAACTAATCTCACGCGAGCGCGAGCATTCGGGCCCATGTGACTGTATCTGATCAATCAATGTGACTTCCGCGTTCCATGAGATTCAGCTTGTGTTCCACTGCGGTCTGTACCCGGAACGCGGAAGCACTCTGTTCTTAGACAGCATTGGATCCATCTGCGCAAGCGTGACTTGGAGCGCATTGCGCATTTCCGCCCCAAAGGTAAAACCGGAAATGCTCCGTGCTCACGCTCATGTGACTGGATTCGACCAATGAGCGCATAATATGCGCTACACGATGGTCCCTATATAATTGGTCAATGGTAAGCACAGTCACGCCCTCAGAAGAAGTCAACCAATGACGAAACGCGTCAGAGCGTGACGCTTATCCATTGACCCAACAGACTGTACGCCCCCAGGATCAGGAACAGGAGAGAGGTGTATTTCAAACCACCATACTGTCGTTCCAGGAAAGGCATACAGGCACAGTACTAATCATTATATGCTTGCTTTTATCATTTTTATGGCTCATGTTTGATTGAACACCTGATACTGGCTGACCGGTGGAAAAGTGCATTTCCCTAGAAGATACACAGTTTATAATCCATGCTCAGCATTTCCTGACTTGTGGTGAGTGCATCCCCAAAAGGGGAGTTTTTACCCCCCACATGGTGAACAGATCCCCCCCCTTTGGTGAAAGGAGCACTGATTGAAGGACTGACTCTGTGTATTGGATTAATTTGCACCATCATCTGATTTCCTATGTGCTTGACTGATATATAGAAGGATTCCAGACTTTTTGTTTGGAAGTAGCGCTGCTGCAGTTTACCTTTAAAAACCTCTGGGACTTTATGTTTTAGAAAAGTTTTTTTGTTTTACTGCTTCATTTTAATATTGGACATTGTAGTTGGTGAAACCTCTCCTACTTTTCACCACATGTTATTACATTTTAAAAACAATTATACAATTTGTTTGCGCTGCGTTTGTGCTGATTTGTACCACAAAAAAAAAACTTTCTGTTTGTCAGTTTTTTGAGTTATTAGATACTCAACGTTAGATTATATAACACAAAGCCCCATCCATTTTTCACTATGTTATTACATTTCAAAAACAAATATAACACTCAAAGAGGCACATAATTGTGAAGTGGAAGGAAAATTATAAATGGTTAAAAATGTTTACGAATAAATATGTGAAAAGTGTGGCGTGCATTTGTATTCATCCCCCTAAATCAATACTTTGTATAACCACCTTTCTGTGAACAGCAGTTTTCAAGTCTTGCCACAGATTCTCAATTGGATTTATCTGGACTTTGACTGGCCATTCTATCAAATGAAAATGCTTTGATATAAACCATTCCATTGTAGCTCTGGCTATATGTTTAGGGTTGTTGTCCTGCTGAAGTTGAAGTTCTGACCCAGTCTTGGGTATTTTGCAGACTCTACAGGTTTTCTTCAAAGATTGCCCTGTATTTGGCTCCATCCATCTTCCCATCAACTCTGACCAGCTTCCCTGCTGAAGAAAAGCATCCCCACAACATGATGCTGCCACAACCACGGTGGGGAAGGTGTGTTCAGGGTGATGTGCAGTGTTAATTTTTCGCCATGCCAGATTTGTGGAATGCACAACTAATAGTTGTCCTGTGGACAGATTCTCCCAACTGAGCTGTGGATCTCTGCAGCTCCTCCAGAGTTACCACGGACCTCTTGGCTGCTTCTCTGATTAATGTTCTCCTTGCCTGTCAGTTCAGATGGACGGCCATGTCTTGGTAGGTTTTCAGTTGTGCCATAATCTTCCCATTTTCAGATGATGGCTTGAACAGTGCTCCTAGAGATGTTCACAGCTTGGGGTATTTTTTTATAACCTAACCCTGCTTTAAACTTATCCACAATTGTATCCTTGGCCTGTCTGGTGTGTTCCTTGGCCTTCATGATTATGTTTGTTCACTAAGATTCTCTAGTAAACTCTGTGGGCATCACAGAACAACTGTAATTATACTGAGATTAAATTACACACTTGTGGACACTATTTACTAATTAGGTGACTTCTGAAGGCAATTGATTCCACTAGATTTTAGTTAGGGGTATCAGAGTAAAGGGGGCTGAATACAAATGCCCACCACGCTTTTCAGATATTTATTTGTAAAACATTTTGAAAACCATTTATTATTTTTCTTTCCACTTCACAATTATGTGCCACTTTGTGTTGGTCTATCACAAAAAATCCCAATAAAATACATTTATGTTTTTGCTTGTAACATGACAACATTTTGAAATTTTCAAGGGGTATGAATATTTTTTCAAGGCACTGTATGCTGCATTGGCAGCGAAAAACAAGCATATTGGTATAGGGACTTTTTTTCATATAGCGCTCTCATTTTTTATCAGAAAGAATGATTATGGGACTCATTTATGCTTTTTAGCCTGAGCTACCCTGAAAACCTAAAATATACGTTTGAAGTTTTTCATAAGATCTTTTTAGAACTAGATGTGGGGAATCAATCTTCAAAAGTTCACACTTTAACTGCTTGCTGACCAGCCACCGTCATTTTACTGTGGCAAACCGCTGTAGGTGGATGTTGGTATTTGCACAGGCGATAGAGTGTGTGTCTGCTCTTGCCTTGTACCGTGGGAGTGAGCCCGCAGGGATCTGCCTATGCAAACAAGGCGATTCCCCGTTCTGCCAGATTACATGTCAGAGATCTTCTGTTCCCAGTGATCAGGAACAGCTATCTCTGAGTGAGTGAGTGAAAAACGTATATAGCGCAACAAATGCAAACTGAATCGCCTCTGGGCGCTTAGTATCCATTCCCTGAGTGAAACTTTTTTTGACCTCAGAAGAGATAGGTTTTGATCTTTCTTCTGAAGGCCAAGTGGTTCACCTCCAATCGGATGGTGGTTGGTAGAGCGTTCCACAGTCTAGGTCCTTGGACTGCAAATCTACGTTCTCCTTTGGATTTGTATCTGGCTTTGGGTATCTGGAGTAGATTCTGGTTGGTGGATCGCAGAACGCGATTGGGGTTGTGAGCTTTTCGTTTTTCACATAGAAATTGGGGGGCATTTCCTTGAATACACTTATGCATTAGGCAGAGAGCCTTGAAAGTGATTCTGTCTTTTACTGGAAACCAATGATGGGATCTCATAGAAGATGAGATTGATTCCCATGTTTTTTTCCCAGTCACAAGTCTAGTGGCTGTATTTTGAACGACTTGCAGATGAGTGATTTGGTATTTGGGGAGTCCGAGATAAAGGGCATTTGCATAGTCAAGTCTGGAGTTGATAATTGTGCCCACCATGACTGCTATGTCTTCTTTTGGGATAAAGGGGGTAAGTCTGCGTAGTTGGCGCAGCAGATCATGCGATCCGCTGACTACTGACCCTATTTGCGCATCCATTGTCTTGTTGGTGTCGAAAATTACCCCGAGACTTTTGACTTTGGTGCTAGGGGCGATGGTTTTACCCAAAATGGGGGGGGGGGTATCCATGTTGTTGCGGGATGATTTTTTCGGTTGGCGTGAAACAGGAGAAGTTCTGTTTTTGAGCCGTTGAGTTTAAGATAACTCTTTGTCATCCAGTTTTCTATCATAGTAAGGCATTTCTCTAGTCCGAGATAATGATCCGTTTTATTACAGATGCGAAAATACAATTGTGTGTCATCTGCATAAGAGTGATAGAGTAACTTCTGGTTGCTGATGATTTCAAAAAGAGGGCGGAGATAGATATTGAACAGAACAGGCGACAAAGGGGATCCCTGAGGGACTCCACATGACACCGTGCGTTTTTCAGAAGTTAAAGGCCCCAATTTCACTATTTGTGATCGGCTTTCCAAAAAGGAGGAGAACCAAGATAAATCACCTTCCGCGACTCTGGCTACTTCACTTAGCAGAGTCAGTAATAATTTGTGGTCTACAGTGTCAAAAGCAGCACCTAGGTCCAACAGTACCAGAAGACAACATTCTCCTTCGTCTGCGGCCTCGAGAGCGTCATCCTATATTTTGAGCAGTGCTGTTTCTGTCCCCTCACCAGGACGGAAACCCGATTGAAACAGATCGAGTAATTTATGTGTGTCTAAATGATGTTGTAGCTGTTGTACAACTTCTTTCTCCATTACCTTGGAGAAGACATTAAGGGCAGTTATGGGACGACGGTGGTTAGGGTCTTTGGGGTCGAGGGTGTTGTTTTTTTAGAATTGGTTTGATTATACCTTGTTTCAGCAAGGGTGGCACCAAGCCCTCTGTCAGGGTCCCAGCGCTCAAAGCGCTCAATCTGTGCACAGGCATGTCAGAATTGCGTCACGGCGCGTGCCCGCACATCTGGGGCGCGCGTGTGCATGGCATGGCAGCGCGGCGCGTGCACGACTGCGCGGACGTGCGCGCCCCCTCCCGGGACCAATCGGAGGCCTGACAGCCCTACTTAAACCAGCCCCTGTCTTTGCACAGGTTGCTGGTTTATGGGCAGCTCTGTGTAAAGTTTTGACAGTTTGATATGTACCCTTTGACCCGGATTTGCTTCCCGACTCAGCCCTCGCCTGGAAACCTGACCTCGGCTTGTTTTTGGATTTTGCTGCCTTCTTTAACTCTCTGACCTCGGACCGTGACCTGGATTTGCTTCTGTCTCCTGACCCTGAACTTTGGCTTGCACCCTTGGACTTGTCTCAGCTCCAAATAGATGGTCGTCTCTAGCTCGGCCGTAATGGTGACCCACCCGGAAACATGTGTACCTGTCCCGAAACGTTTTTCAGGTGAGCGCCGGAAATATCGGGCTTTTAAGAATGCTTACTCCCTATACTTATCTCTTCAGCCCAGAACTTTTTGTTCAGAGACTGTAAAAGTGGGTTTCATCATATCTCTCCTCTCGGAAGAACCACAAGCCTGGGCTCACACTTTAATGGAGCAACAGAGCCCAATCCTGAATACGATAGACACTTTCTTCGAACACATGGCGAAGTTATATGATGACCCACAGCGCACGGCTACCGCCAAAACTATTCTCCATAACCTCACCCAAGGTAGAAGGCCCATTGAGGACTATACAGCCGAGTTCCGAAAATGGTCAGCCGACACAGGCTGGAATGAGTCCGCTCTAAAATACCAGTTTCGCCAAGGCTTGTCCGAGTCTCTTAAGGACGAGCTGGCCCGGACTGAGATTCCACTCTGGAAGATTTGATCCAAACCGCCACACAGCTGGATCGACGCCTGAGAGAACGACGTTCTGAGCGGTATCAAATCCCACGCCCTGCCTGGGCCCATCCAAGACCTACACTGATTCCACAGCCGCCTGTGGCTCCTCAAAACGCAATCCTCCCGGATCCTGAACCTATGCAAATTGGATTGGTCCGTACCCCGCTTACGAGGAGGGACTTCGGAGACATCAAAACAACCTGTGCCTGTATTGCGGAGAAGCCGGTCACTTCCTCCGCTCTTGTCCAACAAGGCCTAGTAAGTCAAAACTGTAACCTACTCTCAGTTACAATATTGCAAACCTTTCTCAGACTCATGTTGTCATTTTCATTTCCTTGCAGTTACCGGAAGGGGCAACCCGCCTGCCGGCCATAGTTGATTCCGGGGCATGCAGTTGTTTTCTGGACTCCAAGTTCATTTAGCTGACGGTTCCTTACCCCAGTCTGAACTTATCACACAAGAAACTGAACCTATCTGTGCCACCACCGACTCCGGCCACCAGGAATTTCTACGTTTGGATCTTATTCCTTCCTCACTGTTTCCCATCATCCTGGGTCTTCCCTGGTTACAAGCACACCAACCGTCCATAAACTGGCTAAAAAAAGAGGTTAACTTTACATCTTCTTATTGTTCCCAGAATTGCCTTCCACCATGTGTTCGACAAACAGCAAGCCGACTGCCTTCCTCCCCACCGACCGTATGACTGACCCATTGACCTTCTACCAGGCTCCGAGATTCCCTTTGGCCGCATCTTTCCGCTGTCCGAGACAGAATTGAAAGCCCTCAAGGCCTATATTGATTAAAACCTGCAAAATAAATTTATTCGTCCCTCGTCTTCCCCGGCTCGTGCGGGAATCTTCTTTGTTGAGAAAAAAGATGGTACTTTAAGGCCTTGCATTGACTATCGAGAGCTCAATAAAATCACGATTAACCACTTCAGCCCCGGAAGGATTTACCCCCTTCCTGACCAGAGCACTTTTTGTGATTCGGCACTGCGTCGCTTTAACTGACAATTGCGCGGTCGTGCGATGTGGCTCCCAAACAAAATTGGCGTCCTTTTTTTCCCAGAAATAGAGCTTTCTTTTGGTGGTATTTGATCATCTCTGCGGTTTTAATTTTTTGCGCTATAAACAAAAATAGAGCCACTATTTTGAAAAAAATGCAATATTTTTTACATTTTGCTATAATAAATATCCCCAAAAAATATCGAAAAAAAACATTTTTTTTCCTCAGTTTAGGCCGATACGTATTCTTCTACATATTTTTCGTTAAAAAAAAATCGCAATTAGCGTTTATTGATTGGTTTGCGCAAAATTTATAGCGTTTACAAAAAAGGGGGTAGTTTTATGGCATTTTTATTAATATTTTTTTTTTTACTAGTAATGGCAGCGATCAGCATTTTTTTTCGGTACTGCGATATTATGGCGGACACATCGGACAATTTTGACACATTTTTAGGACCATTGGCATTTTTATAGCGATCAATGCTATAAAAATGCATTGGATTACTATAAAAATGCCATTGGCAGTGAAGGGGTTAACACTAGGGGGCAGGGAAGGGGTTAAGTGTGTTCCTGGTGTGTTCTAACTGTATTGGGGGGTGGCCTCACTAGGGGGAATCACTGATCTTCTGTCCATACATTGTATGAACAGAAGATCAGCATTTCCCCACTGACAGGACCGAGAGCTATGTGTTTACACACAAAGTTCCCGGTCCCCGCTCTGTAACGAACGAGCCGGCGGCGCGCGCGCCCCCTAGCGGCAGCAATAGATAGGACGTAGACCTACGTGCTCTCGCCTAGCAGTGCTGACCTGCCGCCGTATAACTGTGGTGGGAGGTCGGCAAGCAGTTAAGAACAGGTATCCGCTTCCCCTCATATCAGCTATTCCAGCGGTTCCGATCAGCCCAAGTTTTCTCCAAATTGGACTTAAGGGGTGCTTATAATCTCATCAGAATCAGGGCAGGGGATGAATGGAAAACCGCCTTCAGATCAAGATTCAGGCATTTTGAATATCTGGTTATGCCTTTTGGACTATGCCATGCTCCAGCCACTTTTCAGCATTTAGTTAACGACATCTTCCGTGAACATCTGGACGATTTCCTGGTCGTGTATCTGGACGACATCCTCATCTTTTCACCTTCCTTAGAGCTACATAGGTACCATGTAAAAAGGGTGCTTTCTATATTTAGAGAACATAAACTATACTTAAAAGCTGAACAATGCGAATTCGAGAAATCTTCCGTGCAATTTTTGGGATTCATTATATCTACCAGCGGGGTCGCCATGGACCCTTAAAAAGTTAAAGCCATCCAGTAATGGCCAGCCCCCGGTGGACAAGAAGGGAGTACAGCGGTTCATCGGCTTTGCCAACTTTTATCGACGGTTCATGGTTGGGTTCTCTTCCATGGTGAGCCCTATCACTCAGCTTACCCGCCAGGGTCATCGTTTTTGCTGGTCACCAGAAGCCCAAGGAGCATTCAGGAAACTTAAATCAGTTTTTTCTTCTGCTCCTGTTCTGTGACACCCCGATCCAATGCTGCCTTTTACTTTGGAAGTAGACGCTTCTGAGACCGCTACAGGAGCTGTTCTGTCTCAGAGACAAGGGCCAAAGTCCCTACTACACCCTGTGGCCTATGCTTCTCGGAAACTGACTACGCTCGAGAAGAATTATGACGTCGGGGACAGGGAACTACTTGCTATCAAATTTGCTCTAATGGAATGGAGGTATTTTCTAAAAGGATTGGCTCATCCTATAATGATCTTTACCGACCATAAAAACCTTGAATATTTACGGTCAGCGAAACGCTTAAAACCCAGGCAAGCCCGTTGGGCCCGTTTCTTTTCTCGGTTTAATTTTCATCTCACTTACAGGCCTGGTTCAAGAAATGGAAAAGCAGACGCTCTCTCCAGAATGTTCCCTGAAACTCCATCCACAACTGAACCAAGCACCATTTTGTCATCTCAGAATTTTCTATTAGTCTCTCAAATCGACCTGCTGAATTCCATTAAGGCTGCATCCAGACAATGTTCTGATCCAGAAGTGTCATCATTGGTAAAACATCGCCTCCCCCTCATGATGCACGCCCACGTGACGATGGAGCTATTGGCGTGTAGACCCATTTAAGCCAGACCTAGGGTAGACCACACAATGTTTGGTCTTCTCCTTCAGTAGGGCCATATTTTCCATACCTTATAGTAGGGTGTTACATGGATTATCTGCAGGTATTATAGTTTGTTCCTTCTCTGTTTTTTACTACTCATTCTCAACTTAGTACTTACTTACTCTTGGCTTATTTACGAATTCTACATAATCCTGCATATCTTACAGATATCCGGTGTGCTGCCCCTTATTACTTTCTAAAAAAAGTTTTTATTTTTTTGAGACATTACTACTCTGGGGATTCCCTCCCCTCTGGCTTGGATATTTGGGTTCCTCTGCACGCCTCTTGTCTCCACAACTCCTGGAACAGACTTCCCCAACGGGGAGTCTCCAGCTCTCATATGCTAACTGTCGCATGCTGATTGTGAGTACCCCTAATATTAGGGCTTTTTCTCTTTCCATCTTCAACCCCTCCTTGGGACATATGTCCACCTTTGATATTTTTTGCATGGTAGTAACCCCTCAATTTACATACTCTATTTCAGATATTGACATTGCTGCTCCTGATGAGTGAATATAAACACTTCACGAAACGCGTAGAGCCTCTGTACATGCAATGCTTACATCGACTGTACCACTCACTTGATTCATATATACAGTCTGTGATGACCACGAGTTTTAATGAATTTTTACAATGGGAAGTTCTCAGGATATGTAGGGTAGACCCCCTCTCACTGTCATGTATTATCATGTTCCCTTCTGTATATATATGAATTTTACCGTGCCATTATTTATTGAACTGTATGAACTTGTATGGTATACAATAAATGTACCTTGTCTTGACCCCTCACTGATAACTGTGTGCTTCATTTAAAGTCCCGCCTCTCCCCTTTTTCTTGTTTATGACCCCAGGGATGGAGGCCTGTGACTGCTCCTGGTCCTTGCCTCATTTAAAGTCCCACACGCTCCTTTTATATGTTATGCATTTAGGGATGGAAGTACACAGCCTTTTTTCAGAGTCGGGTTGGACAGCTGCAGTCGTTACATTTTCTTTGTTCACTGGTCAATACTGACCAGATGTTTGTTATTTATTTTGTTCTGTTGTTTGGTTCATTTCCATGCTTGTTTTACAATTTTATTTTTAATTTTGATAATAGGTCATGTATTTTACCACCCTTTTAAGCAAAAATGTTTTTTGCTCTCACTACCCGTGATAACAGCGCCCTTTGATCTGGATTTGCGGATCCTTTTTGGCCCGCGTCACTTCCGGGAGTTGTGACGCACATTGCTGAGTTTCCTCCCCTTCTCCATTGGGGGGCGGGTGATTGCGCATGCCCTGTGCGTCAACGTCACGGCACATCCAGCGTGTGCGTGGCGTCTCTTCTTGAGCGTCATCGTGCTACCTGTGTATTGTACCAGCGGCTCCTGGGGATGGCTTGGCGCCAAGCGCCGTGCGGCTTTCCGACACGGCATTGTCGCCTCCCCCTCATGATGCACGCCCACGTGACGATGGAGCTATTGGCGTGTGGACCCATTTAAGCCAGACCTAGGGTAGACCACACAATGTTTGGTCTTCTCCTTCAGTAGGGCCATATTTTCCATACCTTATAGTAGGGTGTTATATGGATTATCTGCAGGTATTATAGTCTGTTCCTTCTCCGTTTTTTACTACTCATTCTCAACTTAGTACTTACTTACTCTTGGCTTATTTACGAATTCTACATAATCCTGCATATCTTACAGATATCCGGTGTGCTACCCCTTATTACTTTCTAAAAAAAGTTTTTCTTTTTTTGAGACATTACTACTCTGGGGATTCCCTCCCCTCTGGCTTGGATATTTGGGTACCTCTGCACGCCTCTTGTCTCCACAACTCCCGTAACAGACTGCCCTACGGGGAGTCTCCAGCTCTCATATGCTAACTGTTGCATGCTGATTGTGAGTACCCCTAATATTAGGGCTGTTTCTCTTTCCATCTTCAACCCCTCCTTGGGACATATGTCCACCTTTGATATTTTTTGCATGGTAGTAACCCCTCAACTTACATACTCTATTTCAGATATTGACATTGCTGCTCCTGATGAGTGAATATAAACACTTCACGAAACGCGTAGAGCCTCTGTACATGCAATGCTTATATCGACTGTACCACTCACTTGATTCATATATACAGTCTGTGATGACCACAAGTTTTAATGAATGTTTACAATGGGAAGTTCTCAGGATATGTAGGGTAGACCCCCTCTCACTGTCATGTACTATCATGTTCCCTTCTGTATATATATGAATTTTACTGTGCCATTATTTATTGAACTGTATGAACTTGTATGGTATACAATAAATGTACCTTGTCTTGACCCCTCACTGATAACTGTGTGCTTCATTTAAAGTCCCGCCTCTCCCCTTTTTCTTGTCATTGGTAAAACACAACGATATCTTTTGGTCCCGGGGTAAAGTTTTTGTTCCATCAGAATCTAGACAACTGGTCTTGAGCACCTTTCACGACCGTAAACTAGCAGGTCATTTTGGAGCACGAAAGACCACGGAAATGGTTTTACGATACTTCTGGTGGCCAAGCTGCAGACAGGATTAAAGCCTACGTTGCATCCTGTACCACTTGCCAACGTAATAAGTGTCCTAAAACCAAGACCTGGGGATTACTCAAGCCTCTACCAGTCCCGGAACGGCCATGGTCTGAAATGTATATGGACTTTATTGTAGACTTATCACCTTCCGAAGGCTTCACCACGATCCTGGTCGTAGTAGATCGCCTCTCTAAAATGGCACTCTTTGTGCCCATGATCAGTACTCTTTCTGCCATAGAGAGAGCCAAAGTCTTCTTCAGAGAAATCGTCAGGCTCCATGGGGTACCCAGGAGCATCGTTTCAGATAGGGGTTCTCGATTCACCTCAAAATTTTGAAAGGGAACTCTGTAAATCTTTGGAAGTCAAGACCTGCCTTTCCTCTGCCTACCACCCCTAGAGTAATGGCCAAACGGAAAGGACTAACCGAACGCTGGAGCAGTACCTCCGATGCTTCTGTTCTGCCTCTCAAGATGACTGGTCATCCCTGTTACCTTCCGCTGAATTCGCTTATAATAATTCCATCCATGCCACCACTAATCAAACGCCCTTTTGGGCCAACTTCGGCTTTCACCCACCCTTTCTTCCTGATGCCCTCCCAGAAACACCTGTTCCAGCGGCCCAAGAGCACTTAACGGCCATCCAATCAAACTTTCTGCAGTTACAAAGAGTAATGCAACGGGCCCAGGAGGACTGTAAAAGGTTCTACGACAAGGGGAGGAAGGATTGCCCTACTTTTGAAATTGGAGAGGAGGTCTGGCTGTCTGCTGCTAATCTAAAATTACCGGCCCCCTCTCGAAAGTTGGGCCCAAGATTCATTGGCCCTTTCAGGGTCAAATGCAAGATCAATGCGGTGGCCTTCGAACTCTCTTTGCCGGATTCCTACAGGATTCATCCAGTTTTCCATGCCTCTCTCCTGAAGCCTGTTACCCCTGATCCTTTCCAAGGGAGAGAAGGGCCTCCGCCTCCACCAGTAGAGGTCGAGGGAGAAGAAGAATTTGAAGTTGAGTGCATCATCAGCTGTAGAAAAAGAGGTAGACAACTCCAGTATTTGATTAAATGGAAGGGCTATCCCCCCCAGGATAACTCCTGGGAACCTGCAAGAAACCTGCATGCTCCACGTCTAAAACGGGGTTTTCATCAGGAACACCCAGAATTGATGTCCAGCTTGGGCGTCCGGAGTCTGCCCCTTGGGGGGGCACTGTCAGGGTCCCAGCACTCACAGTTCTCAATCTGTGCACAGGCATGTCAGAATCGCGTCATGGCACGTGCCCGCGCATCTGGGGCGCACGCGCGTGAGTGGCGCGGGCCATGAGCGAGCGCGCAGACATGCGCGCCCCCTCCTGGGACCAATCGGAGGCCTGACAGCCCTACTTAAACCAGCCCCTGTCTTTGCACAGGTTGCTGGTTTATCGTCAGCTCTGTGTAAAGTTTTGACAGTTTGATCTGTACCCTTTGAACCGGATTTGCTTCCCGACTCAGCTCTCGCCTGGAAACCTGACCTCGGCTTGTTTTTGGATTTTGCTGCCTTCTTTAACTCTCTGACCTCGGACAGTGACCTGGATTTGCTTCTGTCTCCTGACCCTGAACTTTGGCTTGCACCCTTGGACTTGTCTCAGCTTGCCCTGAACCCGGACTTAAATCTGTACCCCGGATCTGCTACCGTCAGTCTGTTCCCTTCTGAACCGTGTACTGGGACTGTACCACTCTCACCTGCCCTGCTGACCATCCAGCCCTTGCATCTCATCTCCGCTGCTAATCTTCAGCAACACACATCCCATCTGCTACTCCGCTGGTACCGGTACCTCCTTGTGCCTCTGCCTCCTGTCTCTAACTCCAGGGGGCAGGTGCGCTTGGTGAGCCGTCCTCAGCATCTCGGCCTTGGTAAGTATCGTGCTTCTGACACCCTCCTTGAATGACTGGTTTATGAGCTGCATGATTGCTGGTGCCAAAATATCGGCACATTCTTTCAGCTGTTTTGTGGGAATGATATCATTGGGCGCTGTGCTATTTCGCAGAGTCCCGATGATATCTTTAGTGGAATCGATGAAAATGGGTTCTAGAGTGAAGTTAGGTGATTGTGGCGGAATTATGTGGGTATTAGGTTTGTGATTTATGGGGGGTTAGATGGAGGTTGTATTTTGCCGAATATTGAATCAGAATTAGGGGCTTCTAGACAGACTGGGTTCATGGTCTTGGTGACTAGATTGGTGGCATTGGTGATAATATTGGAAAAAACATTTTTTTGGCAATAAAGATTTCTTTATGGTATTTTTTTGTTATTATCTTATAAATAGAGAGGTTTTCCTCTGAAGAGCTTCTTTTCCAGGCTGCTTCAGCTCTTCTGCGCTCTTGCTTTAGCAACGAGAGCTGGCCGTTAAACCAGCTGGAGTTGTTTTCCCGGATGCACGTTGTGCGTTTTGGCGCTACTAAGTCGGCTGACTGTAGCAGAGCCTTGTTTATAGCATCAAGAGTTTCTGTGGCTGTTTGATGTAGTTGGATTGTTTTTATTTTGTTCCCTAATGTAGTTTTAAAGATTTCTAAATGGAGCTTGTTCTGACATCTAGTCCAGTGTGTTGTCACCGGTTTTACCGTTTTTTTTTTGAGGGGGCATTTATATTGATTGTGAATTTAATGGCATGGTGATCTGTCGATGGTTGCGGCTCATTTTCCATAATATTGATTTCCAGAAAATGAGATCCAGCGTGTGACCTGAAGCATGTGTGGGCCCAAATACTAGTTGCTGCAGACCTAATCCTTCCAAATAATCAATGCAGGCGTCGCTGACGGGGTCCTGTGAGGAGTTGGCCCAGAGGTTAAAATCCCCGAGCAGCAGGAGGTGTTTGGTGTTTAGGGTATAGGTGGAGATGAACTCTGTCAATGACATGAACAGGTGCGTTTTTGGACCCGGTGGTCTATAGCACAGGTCCTGGGGAATTGTTGGGAGTTGCAGAGTGAGGGTTTCCATCAATGGAAGTGAGTACTAAAGGCCTGGTTTAGTGATCGAGAGGGGAGTCTTGTGGATCACCGCCAGGCCTCCTCCTCTTTGCCCCACTCTGTTTTCTGTTAGAATGCGATAATTCTCTGGCACCAATTCTTCTAGAATGGTGTTACAGTCGGCTGTGAGCCAGCTTTCTGTGATAAAGTGGCAGTCTAAATTGTTTTGTAGAATGAAATCATGGATTTCTTGTCTGTGTTTTACTGCCGATCTTGTATTGACCAAAGCGCATGATATGTGCTTAGGTTGGGGTAAATGCGTGTAATTTTTGACTGTCGATCGTCGATTGATTCTTAACAGTTGCTCATGCCTTAGAGCTTTTTTGGTGACGGCTGGTAATATTGAGGCGAATGGCTTTAGACCACAAATGATTTCTGCAGAGTATCTCAGATTAGACATAATCGCAGAAAAACGCTGGGGAAAGTGATATTGATCGGGGAGGTATTCAATGAGTTCCCCACTCAGCAAATCTTCCTCCCTATTTGATCCAGAGGAAGGCGAAAAACCCTGGCTGTGCTATGCCAATCTGCCGTGACCGGAGGAAAAAAATTCCTTCCTGATGCCACAAGGGCGATCGGGGGAGCCCTGGATCAAGTGGTGGAGGTCCCTGGAATTGGAACTGCTGGACCTGAGGATCTCTGCCATGTCCCACGTATCCCGCCCCCCTGCAATTATAACACACCCAGGGAACACACTTAACCCCTTTATTACCCCCTAGTGTTAACCCCTTCCCTGCCAGTGTCATTTTAACAATGATCAGTTAATTTTTATAGCACTGATCAATGTAATAATGTCACTGGTCCCCAAAAAGTGTCATTTGGGGTCAGATTTGTTCAACGCAATGTCGCAGTCCTGTTAAAAATCGCAGATTGCCGCCGCCAATAAAAAACACAGGAGTGATCAAATACCACCAAAAGAAAGCGCTATTTGTGGGAAAAAATTTTTTTGAGTACAGCATCGCACTACCGCATAATTGTCAGTTAAAACATGAAAAGTCTAATGAGTCAAACAAAAATAAATTTAGTTGACAGTACTTAAAAAGCTGATGCAAATAGTCGCCTCAATTTTTTATAGTACACAAATACAATACAATACCCATTTTTGGTAAAATATCAAATATAAGGTTGTGTCAATCAAATAGATACCAAATATGGGCCAGATTCAGGTAGAGTTAGGCTGGAGTATCTGTGATACTCCAGCCTAACTGTCACTTTAAGCCGGCGTTTCTGTTTTCTGTAACCAGAAAACAAGAAACGCCGGGTTGGAGTTCCGATGCGATCGGCGTAATTGAATTTCGCCATCGCATCGCAACTTTAATTTAAAAATGGCGCCGGGGGCGTTCCCGCTGATTTACGCTGAAAAAATATGTTAATCAGCGGGAATCGGCAATTCACGATCGTATTCGGGCGCGACGCAGTGACTTTCCGACGTTTCCGTAAGCGATACGCGGCGTAAAGATAAAGCAGCCCCCTAGTGGAGTATCCTATGTTAAGTATAGCCGTCGTCATCGCGTCGAAAAGAAAAAAAACGCGTTGCTTGCGTAAAACGTCGATGAATGGGGATTTGACGTCATTGACGTTCAATGACAAAATTTGGAGCATGCGCACTGTGATGCATCGACAGTCGACGCATGCGCAGTACGTTCGCCGCGGGATCGCGCTTAGTTTAAATAATACACGCCCCGTACCCGCCCAATTTGAATTCCGCCGGCTCATTTGTGATACGCTGCCGCAACTTTAGGAGAAAGTGCTTCATGAATAACAGCACTTGCTCCTAAAATTTCGCCAGTGTAACGTAAATGAGAAACGTTACTCCAGAGCAAAGATGCTCCAATCTACCTGAATCTGGCCCTATGTTGTGACACAAAATAGCTGGTGCCTGTGAAAAACTATGTTATGCAAAATGTCCTATTGATAATGCTTTAAAAGCCTTTACAGCTCATCAGTGTAGACTTAGGGCCAGATTCAGGTAGATGAGAGCATCTTTGCTCTGGAGTAACGCTTCTCATTTACGTTACTCTGCCGAAATTTTAGGAGCAAGTGCTGTTATTCATGAAGCACTTGCTCCTAAAGTTGCGGCAGCGCATTGCAAATGAGCCGGCGGAATTCAAATTGGGCGGGTACGGGGCGTGTATTATTTAAACTATGCGCGATCCCGCGGCGAACGTACTGCGCATGCGTCGAGTGTCATTCCAGCGAGGACCTCGGCCGTGTGTACACTCTCGGCGAGCTTCCCGTCGGGAAGCCCGTCGAGCAGAAATAGAGAGCACGCTCTCTATTTGCTCGACGGCCCGCTGGTTGCCATTCCCGACGGGCGGGTCGCCGATTTCGACGGCCGGCAGAGAACCTCGACGGGCGGAACGATGTGTTCTGCCCGTCGAGGTTCTCTGCCGTGTGTACGCAGCCTCATAGTTAAGTTTGGCCCTAAAATTACTGTTCTCACTACAGCATGTATGGTGATACCTAATATCTGTGGTGCAATTTCATTTGTGTGTGCGCTCAGCACTTGTGTTTGCATTTGTAGCTGTACACTTCTGGGCTTCACAGAGGAGATCAGCAAATGGATGTTCGCTGATCTCGTTCCTGACACCCACCATGCTGGTCCCAGGAGGAACAGATAAGCATGGGGGATTCACAAAGAGGTTTGCAGGTTCTCCACTATGTAGAAATGATTGGGCAGCTATTCCTATTGTCAAAGGAGTTAGCCCCCCTACACTTATAACCTATCTTCCCACTTCCTTGACTGCCTGCTTCCATTTCCAAGTTTACACATAGAGAATGATAATATAAGAATTAAACATTATAATGAGCCAGGTAATTATAAAATATAGCATATTAAATGGTTATACTTACACTCAAATTACATCTTTTTAAGTAATTAGCACATTATTCTTAGCTTCTAAAAAATATCCTGTAATGTACAGAACTCAATAGCTCAAGCTTTGGTTACACACACAGTTAAATACATTAGAGGAGTGACTCTTTCCTCTTTCCTGCAGACTAAACAAGATAGCAAACATTAATATTCTTTGTATTCTCTCTTTAGAAAACCCATGATGTTTTGTCAAACTCGTGTCATAGGTACGCCCTGTGATTATTATTTATTTGTAAAGTAATATATTTGCTTAAAGACATTACATTTACACACATTTACAGACATATACATTTAAAAAGTAAATCATTTTACCTCAATTGTTTTAGTTCAATTTTAAGTGCCAACATTTTTCCTAATTAAAGAACAGCTGGCTTTTGCATGAACCAGTGAGCAGGCAATGAATATCAATCTTCACAAACCTGAGTTTTGCCATCTTTATATTACACAGGTTTATTACTTTTCCTGGTACGTATTTGTGCAATATTATAGCTCCACCAAGAAAACATTATATCTGATAGGGAGAACCCAGTGACACACGGTCTGCATATACAATTACCTTAGGAGTTAGATAAATATGTAGCACAAATTCTGCCAGAGAGTTCTCCAGTTCAGTTTGATTCTTCAGGACTGGTTTGTGAAATCCATAAGGAATTTAGTAGCTTTCATTCCCAACATTTACTAGGAAAATTAACTGATGAAAAGATCAGTTGCTATGTCAAGAGCTCCAATGCATTTGTTTGAGTTTCCTGAAATATGCCATATGTGCGGTTTGCTAATTCTATCTATGAAATTTATAGGCAAATAACATTTGGAGTACAAACCAATACCGATAATGCTAGCTACCTCTTTTAAATAAGCTTCTGAGTGAATGTATTTTTAATGACGATGAAAAAAAAATCGTTGGTTAATAGTCAAACAGTGAAAAATACCTGTTCTGCATTGTCTATAGGTACAGAACTGTATGATACCAAATATGCTTTACCCAGGTGTATGAAAGTTTGAAGTGAATGCTGATTCTTTCTTTGCCTTTTTTTTTACTGATCACAGAGCTGGTATAAAAAGGCACAAAAAGGTAATATGACAAGAGCCTGTCAAAGTGATACTAAACAATATATTTATTTTCCAAATACACGGCGGTATTTTCAATCCGGCGAGAGGAAAGAAGACTCACAGTAAGTTGTACCAACACTACACTGACACCACACACATAGGCACATTTAACCCCTTCTGATCACCCCCCCAGCCCCCTGTCACACTGTCACTGATTGCAGTGATCATATATTTACTGATCACTGCATTTAGTGTCACTGTGACAGTTAGTGTGACAGGTAGTTAGTGTTAGGTCCAGGGTAGCCCCGTACCCCCCCATATAAAGTTTTAACCCCTTGATCACCACCCTAGTTAACCCTTTCACCCCCTATTGCCAGCGTCACTAAGCAATCGTTTTTCTGATTGCTGTATTAGTGTCGCTATTGTGATTTTTTTTACTAAAGACATGTGGCTGAATACATTTTGGCCTAAATGTTTGACAAAAATTTAGTTTATTTGATTTTTCTTATAACAAAAAGTAAAAAATATTGTTTTTTTTCAAAAATGTCGCTCTATTTTTGTTTATAGCGCAAAAATTCAAAAATCACAGAGGCAATCAAATACCATCAAAAGAAAGCTCTATTTGTGGAAAGAAAAGGACGTAAATTTTGTTTGGGAGCCACGTCGCACGACCGCGCAATTGTCAGTTAAAGCGACGCAGTGCCAAATCGCAAAAAGGGGCCTGGTCCTTTACCTGCATTTTGGTCCGGGTCTTAAGTGGTTAAAAATTGACATATATATTTTGTTACTTTTTGCTATAATAAATGTAGCACTACCCCCAAAGGAGCTACTGGTTTGTATTGGGTGGCATGTTACCTCTATTCCTCCGCCGTCTAGGGTGTACGGTGAGAGCTGAGAAGAACTGCAATGGCCACACTTTAGATGTCTTTTTCTGTGCTTTATTACCCAACTGGGTAAAATAATAAAAGTAGTAGTAGTTGAAGAGGTAGGAAGGATAGTAAGTAGTAGGTTCAGGTGTATAACTCCATTCGGAAACAATCCTGCTTCCAGCGATAAAACTTTTGTCGCCACTATAGCCAGAGTGGGTGTTGTGCACCTGGAGAGGAAACACAGAAACTTTAGGAAAGTCTCTGCCACAGACCATCCCAAAGGTAGAGATGTATACGGTCCAGAATCCTTCTCAACACAGGATAAAGCACCCGGATCTCTCTTGATTAAACTTTAGTGAATTCAGAACTGACAGGCTACCATCATTCAGCCTTTCAGTAATGGTGCGTCCTTCGATGAAGTTCAAGGCCTCTCCTGAGATACCAGCCTAGTGCTCGGTACTTCCCCAGACAGGTTGTTCATCAGGACAGCTTCCTCCCTCAGGACAGACATCACAGGACCACTCTGCAACTGTAGACCCAGTCTGACTACCAGGCTTACACGGTAGATCACAACCCCGGACTAACGTGGTCACAGAGTCAGGAACACTTGAACACGACCCCCGGCCATTAGGGCAACACACGGGGGCGGGGGGACGACAGACCAGCGATCGATGACCGCAAACTAATGACATCTGTCCCTTAAGTACTCTCCCCCAGAATGCACAGCGAGGTGATCAACCGCCACTGATTGGCTGCTGAGGAAAAACACTCAATACGTCCTGACTCGACTGCTGCCACCCTTGGCCTGGGGTGGTACAGGCAGCAACATGGTCACTCACAGTACAGCCATGGCTGAAACAGAGGCCCAAATTTGGCAAAAATAACACGGTCAGAGGCAACTAAATCTCTGACCACCCTCTAAATTGAAAGCAGCACCAGCTATGAAAGTAGCAGGTTGCTACATAAATATCCCACATTTATTTTTATTTTGTAACATTTCTTCATCAGTTTAGGACGATATGTATTCTTCTATATATATTTGGTAAAAAAAAAAAGCGTCTACAAATTAGGAAATAGATTCATGGCATTATTTTTATACTCGTAATGGCGGTGATCTTCTTTTTATCAGGACTGCGACATTGCAGCGGACAGATCAGACACTTTTGACACATTTTTGGAACTATTGACATTTATACAGCAATCAGAGCTAAAAATAGCCACTGATTACTGTTTAAATGTCACTGGCAGGGAAGGGGTTAACACTAGAGGGCGATCAAGAGGTTACATGTGTTCCTAGTATTTCTAACTGTGGGGGGGCGGGCATACTGGGACATGACAGCGATCACTATTCCCGATTACTGGGAACAGTAGATCCCTGTCATGTCACCAGTGTTAATTTTGGCAGCAAATTTCGATTTAGTTTTAGTCTTAGGTCGCGAACACACGATCAAATTTGTCCGCTAAAACTGGTCCGACAGACCAGTTCTGCGGACAAATCCGATCGTGTGTATGGGCTAGCGGACATGTCTGACCGGCGGACAAATTTTAAAGCATGCTTTAAAATTTGTCCGCTGGCGACATGTCTGTCGGATATGTCCGCTGGCGTTCATTTTTCAAAAGCTGTGCCTCCTCCTTGTGCTGTTCTGTGATAGGCGGAACACTCGGCTTCACAGCAGACACTGTGTTCAGTGTTACGCCTATCATGGATGCCCTCTCGTCCGAGACCTAGGATGAGAGGGCATCCGTGATAGGCGGAACACTGAACAGAGGCTCTGCTGGGAAGCTGAGTGTTTCCGTCTATTACGGAACAGCATGAGGAAGAGGCACTGCTTTTGAAAAATGGACGGCCATGGTCTGACCGAGAGTCTGCATGTTAGGTACCGGCTTATAAGATGACCCCCGACTTTTAAGAAGAATTTCTTGTGTCAAAAAGTCATCTTATACGCCGGAAAATATGGTAGTAACTTTTTCCAATCTGTTTCGCTGGGCAAAGCGTGCTTCTTTTGGGAGAACTGACGTTAGTATCTACAATGAGTGCTCAAAATAAATTCAGCTTAACACACAGTATGCAAAACTGTGACTTTAGGAATGGGAAGAACTTGGTCAGATTAGATGTCAGTACTTTACAGTAGAATCCAAAAAGAGGTTGAAAACTTCCCTACTCAAGGTAGACAAAGAAAAAAAAAAGAAAAGTGTTGGTAAGAAAGGTTGGCAGCTACATTTAACACTCAGAAAACACCATTAGTGTTGCTCACGAATATTCGCGTTGCGAATATTCGTAACGAATATTGCATATTTGAGTATTCGCGAATAACTCGAATATCGCGGTGAATATTCGCTATTGCGAATATTCGTATTTTTTCAAATTTATTTTTAAAACAGATCACATCCTAGTGATCTCCATTACATTACAATCGGAAGAGGAGGAGGAGCTGAAAGAAGAAAGTTCCCCGATTACCAGTCCAAGTCAGGTAGACTCGGAAGAACAGACTGTAACAGAGGACTTGATATTAATGGCTTCTTACACGTTGGGACAGTGCAGACAGACTGAAATAGAAAAACAATCTGAATCTACAGCCATTACAAAGCGATTTAAGTTTGAAGAGCCAGTGTTGCAAGAGATCCCCGGAGATTTTATATACTGAGCTCTGGCATTTTGGAACTGTACGACTTCTAGAGCTTGCAAGTTTTTCTTGGTCATTGAGCTTCTTGATTGACCAGAAGTCAACGTCAGCCTGCTGACTACTCTTTACAATGGCAAGATGAATCCAATTCAACAGTGCCGTGTTAAATCTCTGATTACCAAGATCTGTCTATTGTCAGTATATATTTTTTTATTTATTTCGTTTTTTTTTTCTGGTTTGTGCCTAAACACCACCATATATTACCTATACCAGGGATCCTCAAACTATGGCCCTCCAGCTGTTGCGGAACTACACTTCCCATGAGGCATTGTAAAACTCTGATATTCACAGACATGACTAGGCATGATGGGAAATGTAGTTGCTGAACACCTGGAGGGTCGTAGTTTGAAGACCCCTGACCTATACGGTTGTGGATTTCTTGAAATGGCAGCACGGTATATTGTCGCATGTGTTCCATTCTAAGATGTGGTCAGTGCTGCAATACTGGAAAAATACGTTTTTCTTTTTTTTTTCTACAACCATCCTTTGTTGGAATAAATATATTGTATTCACTATAAAATATATTTTATTATTTTATTTATTTACTCCAATTCGCATGTTGTTCGCGCGCATGCGCATGCGCGGACGAGAATTTCGCAATCAATTTCGCATTCGCATTAGCGAAAAAAAATTTGGATAAAATATCACGAATATTCGATATTAACGAATATTCTTCTATATATTCGTGAAATATCGCAAAATCGAATATGGCGTATTCCGCTCAACACTAATTACCATGAACCCCTGTGTACTTTGGCCTTCATTCCATCTGCCATTTACTAGGATTCTTACCAACACTTTTTTTTACCTGTTTATCTTGATTAGGGGAGCTTTCAACCTCTTTTGGATTATGTTGTAAAGTACTAATTTCTAATCTGGCCGAGTCCTTCCCATTCTTAACCACTTCCCATCTGGACCAATTCTGGCACTTCACTCTACATGGAAAAATCATAATTTATTTTCTAGAAAATTACTCAGAACCCCCAAATATTATATATGTTTTTTTTTGTTTTTTTTTAGCAAAGACCCTAGGGCAGGGGTCCTCAAACTATGGCCCTCCAGTTGTTTAGGAACTACATTTCCCATCATGCTCAGTCATGTCTGTGAATGTCAGAGTTTCACAATGCCTCATGGGATTTGTAGTTCCGCAACAGCTGGAGGGCCGTAGTTTGAGGATGCCTGCCCTAGGGAATATGTAGCGCCTGTGTACTATCAGTCCAGGTGCTATTCCAAATCTAGAGGGGGATGAGAGAGTTACCTAGCTCTCATCCAGATAATTTGCACAAATTCAGGTCTAGCTGGGCTGTGCTGTCGGTTTGTCCTGTGTTCTTGGGGTTCCTTCCCGCCCTGGGGCATCAGGTGGCGGCAGTGAAGTCAAGGTAGGAGCGCCTTCTATTCAGCAGCCAATCAGAGGCATTTTGGAACTGTACGACTTCTAGAGCTTGCAAGTTTTTCTTGGTCATTGAGCTTCTTGATTGACCAGAAGTCAACGTCAGCCTGCTGACTACTCTTTACAATGGCAAGATGAATCCAATTCAACACAAATTCAGGTCTAGCTGGGCTGTGCTGTCGGTTTGTCCTGTGTTCTTGGGGTTCCTTCCCGCCCTGGGGCATCAGGTGGCGGCAGTGAAGTCAAGGTAGGAGCGCCTTCTATTCAGCAGCCAATCAGAGGGGTTTTTTCCTCGCAGGGCAAACATCCCTTGTAATAGGAATAGTGCAAGACAGGTCCTCTTTATTGAGAGATATGGGGCCAATAAGACTCTCCTCCAGGCTGGAAAGGCTGAGATAAAAAAAATAAACATTATTTACATCCGCCGGCCCAGACGTGACGTTATAACATTGTGCCCGGGCCTCAAGGCTCATAGAGATAACTGGGGACCATCTGATCACTGGAAATCTTTATGCTTAACAACTGATTTGTTCTCTGGCTGCAGCATGGGGCCTGTTCGCCATGGTGACTCCTGCGACCCCTGTACTTCTGCCTCTGCCTCGGTCCTCTAACTCACCATCC
This sequence comes from Rana kukunoris, assembly GCA_029574335.1. NCBI lineage: Eukaryota > Metazoa > Chordata > Amphibia > Anura > Ranidae > Rana > Rana kukunoris. Next base: position 127,162,987 of record CM056055.1, on the reverse strand, counting down.
CTGTGCATGTGCACACACGCTGTACCTCCATCAGCTCTCGTTTACTTTCAGCTCCCTTCTGCTCTGGCCCTCTGTCTTTGGCCTCTGTATGTCCTGTCCCAGGCTGTTTCTGTGCAGGCACGCACACCTCTGGCCATTGCATCCACACACTTGAGAGGGCAGAGCCCAGAATCCTAGTTTTGATTACCCTAAAAACCCAGCACACACCTGCACCATCAGTGTGCCGGTTGTCTGCATGGTATAGCAGGAAGCAATGCAGAGAGAACAAGATACTTACTTTTTAATACATGTATATGATGATATAACAGAGACATGTCAGGAATATGAAATATTGAGGTAACATACATTTTAATGATTACAGAACTTCAATAAAGCTGACCTTTCATAAAAATCGAAGTTCCACTATATTGAAAGTTCTACCCCCATAGTAATATTGCTTGAAAAAGCAAATTAAAAATACCAATGTTGTTTAAAAAAAAAAAGAAGGAACTAGGCTTCTGATGTTCCTGTATAATGTGAGATATGTCACAGTGCCTCATCTCTGCTTTTCTTGTGATAGCCGGGCATTCACAATCCCACAAGAATGCGCTCCATCCTTTTGTAGGGACAAATTCTTGTGGGATTTTGAGTACACGGCTATTCCAGGAGGCAGCCCCCACCTCCTGGAAGATTTTAGAAGCAGGGACACATGGAACAATTGTTTTTCTTTTTTGTATCAACATCTTTATTTTTAAAACTCTTTTGCAAATATTTTTACTTTAGTGGTTAAGGGGGCTTTCAATGGAGTGGACCTTACATTTTCATGAATGGTTCAGTTTCATTTTTTGAAACTTTTCGACAGAAAAGTAATTCCCATCTAACTGTGCTTCGTGATAAATCATTTAAAAAAGGACAATATAAATGTAACATGTAAATGTATCTTAATAAGGAAGTAAACCCTGATGGGTGTTACTTCCTCTTTGTTTCCCTGTAAAGGTAAAGCATAATGGTCTACTATGCATCACATAGTAGCCCATTTTGTGAAACTTGCTTGCAGGAGAAGCCCGAGATGTCCCCGTCTTCCTCTCCATTCTTCACCCCTCTTCCTTCTGGGGTCGCAAACTCCGGCACTGTGACTGGCCGGAGTCCGTGACATCACTCCTTTAATGGCATTACCTGATATAGAAATGGCACAGCGTGCCCTTTCTAACTCTGGCGCATGCGCAAGAGAGATCGCCCTATGGTGATTTGCAAATATCTCCTAGACTGTGCAGGTCTGGGAGATATTTCAAGCACCTACAGGTAAGCCTTAATCTAGGCTTACCTGTAGGCTAACATTGTTGTAAAGGGGTTTACAACCACTTTAATCTGTTAAATAAAAAAACTTCCAAAATGACAAGGTTCACTCAAGATAAAAAAAAGTGTCCATATCTTCTTTCAAACAAAATTTAACAAAGGTGCACTACTCCCAATATGTAGTGATAAACAAATTCATAAAGTGCATACATGCTCCACCAGTGCTCATAATTTGCCTCTTTTGCCTCTTACCAGATCATTGTGATTTCTGCATTATAGGAGATCATGAATAGCATGAGATCAAAGGTTTCCTTCTTTCACCTGTATCTCACAGGCATGGCATCACAAATCAGAAATGGATCATAGTTCAATGATGAATGTCCCAACCTTCACATATATATGTCCGTCCTCGCTGCAAGCCTTGGGTAAGTTCACAAGACTGTCCATGGGTACTCCCTGTATTAGAGGGAAGATATAGGTAAAAAAAGAGGAATGGGTGTTCCTGTATGCCAAGAGTAATGGAGGAGATTTAATCCCTGTGGTTTGAGCTTCCAAGGAAAAAAATACATATATATTTAGTGGGTGTATGCTACAGATCCCCTAACCTGAAGGATGGAGATGAGAGGAACCTCCTCTAACGGTTAGAAATGTTAGTAATATTATCATCGGGTACTTCAATTATTGTGATATTGACTGGGTAGATAGAACTAATTGCATGTGTCAATTGGTAGATGCCCCAGCTAGAAATAATGCTTTGCTAGACCTACTAATTACCAACAACACAGAGCTGATTGCAGATGTGGAAGTAAGGAATAACTTAGTAAACAGCGATCACTGAGTAATTCCATTCACCATAAATCATAGGAAGAGAAGACAGGAGGGTAGGCCAAAAACACAAAATTTCAAAAATGCCAACTTTTCTAAACTGCGCTCCATAATACATAACATTAACCACTTCCGGACCACCCACCGTCCTTGTACATCGGTACTTTGATGCTAAATACCATTGTTATGGCAACAGATAGCAGGCATAACCCCAGTGTTTTGGTGGTCCGCTTTAAGATATATGTGGTCTCCTCTGCGCATTCACCAGAAGATCACTTTTATCGGTGGCGGGAGAGGTGCCCCCTTCCACCATCGGTAGCAATGGAGAAGATCTGATCCTCTCCCCTGAGAGGCAAGAAGTCGAGTGAGGGAATTATGGTCCCCACTTGACTCTATACAATTGTATAACGTAAGAAATAATTGCATTTGTAAGACTGCTGCGCAAATATGGTGTGACATAAAGTATTGCAACAACCAACATTTTATTTTATTCTCTTATTCTCTCTTTTATTCCATAATATATATAATATTTGGGGGTTCTAAGTAATTTTCTAGCAAAACAATATTATTTTAACTTGTAAACAACAAGTTTTAAAAATAGGCCTGGTACTTAAGTGGTTAACCACTTCAGATCCGCGCTATAGACAAAAGACGTCACCAGCGCAGACCTAAAGTGGCGGGATCACGTCTTTGGACGTTATTGTAATTCCCCACGCGCGCCACTGGGTGGCGCGCAGCGGGGAAAACCAGTGCCGTCGCATCGCTGAGGATTCGATGCGTGTACCCAGCGGCCGCGGTGTCCGTCAGGTACACGCGATCGGCGGTGACAGAGCAGGGACGTGGAGCTCTGTGTGTAAACACAGAGCTCCACGTCCTGTCAGGGAGAGGTGACAGATGCTGTTTCCCTTGTACATAGGGACACAGCATTGGTCACCTCCCCCAGTCACCCCCCCCCCCTCCCCCCACAGTTAGAACACACCCAGGATACTTATTTAACCCCTTCCTCACCCCCTAGTGTTAACCCCTTCAATGCCAGTCACGTTTATACAGTAATTAGTGCATATTTATAGCACTGGTCGCTGTTTAAATGTGAATGGTCCCAAAAATGTGTCAAAAGTGTCCGATGTGTCCGCCGTAATGTTGCAGTCTCAATAAAAACCGCAGATCGCCGCCATTACTAGTTACAAAAATATGTAGAAGAATACGTATCGGCCTTAACTGAGAAAAAAATTGTTAAAAAAAAAAATTGGGATATTTATTATAGCAACAAGTAAAAAATATATAAATATTTTTAAATTGTCACTCTTTTTTTGTTTATGGCGCAAAAAATAAAAACCGCACGGGCGATCAAATACCACCAAAATAAAGCTCTATTTGTGGGGAAAAAAGGACGTCAATTTTGTTTGGAAACCACGTCGCACGACTGCGCAAATGTCAGTTAAAGCGAAGCAGTGCCGGAAGCTGAAATTTCACGAAGGGGGTTTATGTGCCCAGTAAGCAAGTGGTTAAAGTGGTTGTAAACCCTAACATATACCCAGTGAAGTGAACAGTCTCAGATGATACACAGAGATGAAACAAATCATCCCACGTACTGTAGGTTTTAATTGTTTATCTGCAGTCTCTCTACGCCTTTTCAAAAGTGCAGATTGTGTTAAAAATCTTTCATCATCTGTCAGCAGCTGGAGGATGGGGTGGAGAGACTGCAGTTACAGTGTGTGAGAGCTTATTGGAGGAAAGGAACACACCCTCTCCACACAGCAGAAGCTCAATTATAAACTATCACCACCTCCCGGCACAAATGTATCCCATATGTCTGGAAAACTTCTCAGAAACAAGTGATAACAAAGTAAAAAAGCACCAGATAGAAACAACACTTTAGAGAGATATAAGTAAACACTCCAGATCTAGGTGCGTTGCTCAAATTCCATGACTGGGGTTTACAACCACTTTAAATTGGATTCAATTCTGGAAGCAAAGAACACTGAGGAAAAATGGGAGCGTTTTAAGGACGTGTTAAATCAGGGGTAGGTAACGGACACCCTAGTGAGTGAAATTTGTGTCCATTGTACTTTGTAAAATAGCTCAAGCTCTGTCAGATTAGATGGGGAGCATATGAGAACAGCAATTTTTAAGTCTTGCCACAGATCTTTAATTGGATTTAGGTCTGGACTTTGACTGGGTCATTCTAACACATGAATATGTTTGATCTCAACCATTCCATTGTAGCTCTGGCTGTATGTTTAGGGTCGTTGTCAAGCTTGAAGGTGAATCTCTGACCCAGTCTCAAGCCTTTACGGGGCAAAACAGGTTTTCTTCTAAGATTGCCCTGTATTTGGCTCCATTCATCTTCCCATCAACTTTGACCAGCTTCCCTGTCCCTCCTGAAGAAAACCTTCCCCACAACATGATGCTGCCACCACCATGTTTCACGGTGGGAATGGTGTGTTCAGGGTGATGTGCAGTGTTAGTTTTTTACACCACATACCATTTTGCTTTTAAGTCAAAAAGTAACATTTTGGTCTCATCTGACCAGAGCACCTTCTTTCACATGTTTGCTGTGTACCCCACATGGCCTCTCCCAAACTGCAAACTGGATTTTTTGTGGCTTTTTTTAAACAATGGCTTTCTTCTTGCCACTCTTCCATAAAGGCCATATTTGTGGAGTGCAAACCAAACCCTGCTTTAAATGTCTCCACAACTTTATCCCTAACCTGTCTGGTGTGCTCCTTGACCTTTATGATGCTGTTTGTTCACTAAAGTTCTCTAACAAACCTCTGACGGTTTTACTCAACATCTGTATTTATACTGAGATTAAATTACATACAGGTGAACTCTATTTACTAATTGGGTGACCTATGAAGGAAATTGGTTCCACTTGATTTTAGTTAGGGGTATTAGAGTAAGGCTTTTTCACTGGAGCACGGGCGGCGGCGGCTATTTTTTGCGCCTCTTTACCGTTGTCTTTGCGGAGGTATTCAGCCACTAGTGGGGCGCTTTTAAACCCCGCTAGCGGCCGGAAAAGGGTTAAAACCACCCGCGCTTTGCCGGTGGTTCAGCTGCGCTGCCCATTCATTTTAATAAGCAGGAACGGTGTACACACCACTCCTTCACCACACCAAAGATGGAGTATTTTAAAGAGACTGCAGGGGGGCATTTTGTCAGGTGCTATTTTTAGCCCAAAAGTGCCTGAAAATTGCCCCTGTGTGAAAGGGGTCTACAGGAGGCTGAATACAAATTCACGACACACATTTTTAGATATCTGTAAAAAGTTTAAAAACCATTTACCATTTTTCTTCAACTTTACAAGTGTGTGCCACTTTGTGTTGGTCTATCACACAAAATTCCAATAAAATGTATTTAAATTTTTGTTTGCAACATGACAAAATGTAGAAAATTTCAACTGTATAAGTTGCCTGTAGCTGAGAGTTTGCCTCTAGGTAGGAGCTATGTGGAGATCCTGTGCATGTACTTTTATTTACTAGTATACCTTTTTATGATGCTTCCTTTTATAAATATATGAAATTCAAAAAGTTAGCTGTTCGAAGTCCTTTAAATAACTTAAAAAAAAATAACAATAACCGGTGCTTGGAAAACAATGTGGAATCATACAGTATATGTATCACAGACAGACATTCTTCCAGCTTGTAATCTTGCTACTTAAGACTGTTGATCACATTGACATCTCAAAGGCATAGAAAATGAACTTTTCTCCTTGTGTTATTCCATTTTCTCATCTTCAGAGCAATGTGCTCTCTTTCTCCTGTATTCTTAAAGTGTCCAGCAATTTTTTTTTTTTTTTTCATTGGAGCTTTTGAAAAAGTGGAAGAGTTACAATCTCTGTCAGGTTCTACGGCTTCTTACCATTTTAGTTACAATGGTTTCTCCAGAGAGTAAATTAGTGCAAAGGCAGCAATAAACAGCCGCTAGAAATGTGTAGACTTCCCCTACTCTACATTACTTGCCAAATATATAATTCTGTCCATCTGGTGATGAGATTTACACATTATTTCCAGACTGTATGTATACTTAGAGATCCCTATAATTAATCCCATTTTGGGTGAAATGCATTAATAGGGTGGTGACTCTGCAAGGTGCATGTTGTGCGCCTAAATATTTTTTTTTCTGTTTATTGGTTACTTAAAAGTGCTTCTGCCTTCTTTTGTATTTTATTGCATATGCTGAGAGCAGGAACAATCTGTATGGTTGGGTGGCTGGTGGGGAGGTGATGTGAGACGCACTGTAGCAGCAGCATCAGTTTTCTTTTCTCATTAGCCTAGATTCACAGTGACTGCAGGTATGAAATCGTGCAAGTCCAGCTGAACTCACATGATTGAATTCATGTATGTTTGTCCCGACTTCAGGGGTGATTTCAGAGACATCTATGCAGGTTTCTGCACAGATGTCAATGGAAATCGCACCCCGAAATCAGCAAAAGTAGTACAGAAATTGCTTTTGGGAATCGGTGCTGTGCCGCAAATGTGACGTTACACTGATTCAGGCGCTGCCATTGCCGCCAATTTGGAACGTGATTTGACATGTCAAGTCGCATGCCAAATTGCATCAATGCGAACCAGGGCTAAAGTCCAGAATCTGCACTCCTCCCTTTAGTCAACCTTGTAATTATGGGTGTTTGAAACAAATGTAATGGCTGGTATTGTGACAGAATCAGATGCATCATTCATATTCATTGCGAAGAAAGCATGACATAGTTTTTTGTTTAAAAAAAAAAGAAAGCGTCACATAAGGCATAGGAAACCAATTCCTAGCAATGACCAGAACAGAAATGTTTTTCTTTTAACCACTTCAAAATCAAAATGTTTCACCCCCCATCAAGTCCAGGCCATTTTTCAATTTTCTACACCGTCAGTCATGCGACACTGTACCCAAATTAATTTCATATCATGTGACTCATTGCAAAAAAATTCTCTGAGGATCAGAAAAAAAAACAGCAGCACTGTGGCAAAGACCATACAGTGGTTTACCAGGACAGGTTCCATTCAGAACAGGCCTTGCTATGGTCGACCTAAGGAGTTAAGTGCTCAATGTCATATCCAGAGTTTGTCTTTGGGAAATAGAAGTATGAGTGCTGCCAGCATTTCGGCGGCTGGGGGGTTACCCAATGACATGGACAGATGACCCCGCCCTGTGGCGTAGAGGGGTGGGGGACACCGATCCACGTCATTGGGTGGGGTGTTCAGCTTATCCCTAATGACCACTGCCTTGCTAAAGAAACTGAGGGTAAAGGTGATGGACTAGCCAAGCATGTCTCCAGACCTTAACTCTATTGAGCATCTGAGGGGCATCCTCAAATGAAAGGTGGAGGAGCGCAAGGTCTCTGACATCCACTAGCTCTGTGATGTCTTCATGGAGGACTGGAAGATGACTTCAATGGCAACCTGTGATTATCTGGTGAACTCCATGCCCAAGAGGGTTAAGGCAGTGCTGGAAAATAACAGTGGCCACACAAAATATTGACACTTTGGGCCCAATTTGGACATTCTCACTTAGGGGTGTACTCACTTTTGTTGCCAGTGGTTTAGACATTAATGGCTGTGTGTTGAGTTTTTTATTTGTTATATATATATATATATATATATATATATATATATATATATATATATATATATATATATATATATATACATATACATATATATTGATCAACCCTTATGTTCCTAAGTCCTTTTGTTTATAGCGCAAAAAATAAAAACCGCAGAGGTGATTAAATACCACCAAAAGAAATCTCAATTTGTGGGAAAAAAAGGACATCAATTTTGTCTGGGTACAGCGTCGCAACTGCGCAATTGTCAGTTAAAATGACACAGTGCCGTATCGGAAAAAATGGGTAAATCCTTCCGAGGCTGAAGTGGTTAATGAATTAAAATAAATATATATATATATATATATATATATATATATATATATATATATATATATATATATATACACATACACAGTATATATATATATATATATATATATATATATATATATATATATATATATATATATATATATATATATATATATATATATATTTGGTATAATATGAAAGATAATGTTATGCTAAGTAAATAGTTACCTAACATGTCATGCTTTAAAATTCTGCTCGCTCATGGAATGGTGCAAAACTACGGTACTTAAAAATCTCCATAGGCGGCACAAACATGTCTACAGGTTACCAGTTTTGAGTTAAATGTGAAATCTAGTACTAAAATTATTTCTCTTGCTCAGTCGCACTGCACGCAAGCACGAGGGGAAGGGGCATTATTTTTTATTACATTTTTTTATTTTTATTTTTACACTTTTATCACTTTTCTTGCCATCTCAAGGAATGTAAACATTCCTTTCGATAACAATACAGCATGACGGGTCCTCTAAAAGACCCCAAATCTCTCCTCTATCCTTAAAAGCAAAATATAAAAAAAGACCTTGTTTACATGTGGCCAGAACAGGAATTTACATCATGACGTCCCTCCAGTCCTCCTAGGGCATAGAGATGAGCAGAGGCCATCTTTACGTTGTTCATCTCTGTAGCAACCACCCCTCAGCGCCACATCGATTTACAGGCTTCCTGATCTGTCAGTTAAGCCCAAAACCTATATGAAAGTAGTGGAAGGGGAGGAGACCCCTCCCGCCGTTTCTAAAAGTGACCTATCGGCGAATCTGTTGTTCAAAGCACTTTTTTGAGAGACCGTCACCTGAGAGAAAAAAATGATACTGGAGTACCATAACCACAGTTTTTAAAGTCAAAGTAATGATGTATTTTCCTAGTTAGGCATTCGGCAAGTGGTTAAACTGGTAATGAAGTTGTGGTGATCAGGAAACTGATGCTGGCATATATTGGTCTGGAGTCATTGCTTTGAAAAGGGGACCTTGAAAGGCCCAGAAACATCAGTTTCTTATGCATTATGTGGCAATAAACATGTGCGACGCATTAATTTTGCGTACTGGCGACTTTGCATCTTTGCATCTGTTTTCTTTTTTTCAGTTTGTACATGTAGCGATAGCTCCTGAAGGAGCTGCTTTTTTATTTTTAGTCCGTTACTCTGCCTCTCAACCCTAATAACAGCCTCAGCCCCCCCGGCACACCTGGCAAAAGTGTGGCTCTGCTCCTGGGGACCGAACCTCCTGACCTAAGCAAGTAGCAAGCAGCGCCAGTGTGAAGTATGTGCCAACAGGAGGTCCACTCAGCTCACAGTCTGCTAATTGAATGATTACTATCTTGGACACGTGATATTCTCTAGCTCCCTATTCTATCTGTAGATTGAACTCAGAACCCACTGCTGCCACCTAGTGGACATTAGTAGAACTGCAGTATAGTTGTTATAACCTTTTTCCTTTTCATATTAATGTTTTGTACTGTATACCCATGTTCACATGATCTCCTGTACAATTTATGTTGAATTTCATTGTTAAGTAAAGTAGAAATTGCCTATAACCACTGGTCTGGTCATTTGGCTGAAACCGTTACTCAACAACTGATCTTGCCAGAGATAAACTGAATTGCTTCAACTATAATCACAGACCGAATTATCTCCCTTCTTTTAATTACCAATTACCTATCCGCCATGGGAGGAATGTAACGGAACGTCTGTAAATGAGCTAATTAACTAATCATTTACCCAGACTAGGCGACTTATAGATATGACCTTTCAGGGTAGACGTCACCTCTCCTGCTATACAATACACATTATCATACGTGTAAACACAGGACATCTTCACACAATAGCAGGGTCAATTTGCACAGAGAACAGAAAGATGGCTGGAGGTGATGGCATTAGCATCTAACAGTATGTGTCCCAAAATTATGAATGAGTCACTCTTACAATTAACCCGTTGAGTTCAGAATCAACAAACAGTAAATCGTTATTTACAGATATCCTGGAATATATGGATAATAATTACATAATAATCCCATCTCAGGTAGTCCAAGATATCATTTCTTAGTCATCCTATGCCCCTAGTGGACATAGGATGATTTTAGACATAAGAGGATGACCCGGGTTGGTCTGTCACAAGGAAGATTTGGTTGAAGTTCAGCCTGAGTGACAATCATGGCTTCCTTCATAGATACTGTGTAGAGGGAGCCACCCATGAACAGAAAGTGTATTATATACAGGATTACAAGGTCAAAATAATGGAAAAACAGACTAAAAATAACTTTGAAAGATAAAAAAAAATCCCCCCCCCCCCACATGTCATACCAAACTGGCAGTAGGACTACATACCTTAGATAAAGACTTCCTAGTTATCATTACCATGTCCTTCTCAGAGGATCGGGGATTGATAAGTTATGCATATGCCAAGCCCAGTCATTGAGAATAATGGCGGCCATAAGCTTGGTGTTCATGGTCATCAAATCCAGTCTTTCACTCCAGTCGTTTTGGTCCAGTGGAATGCAAATCAAATCCCTTCCTGGACAAGCATTGGATTTGTCAGTAAAAAAAAAAAAACCTGCCTGACCCCAGTCTAAGTAACAGAATACATTTTTCCAGAGTACTTTATGTTTTTATGAACAGTAAGTGAGAATTACCCATTGACATTAGAACATTTTTTTTATTTTATGGTTTTCATTAAACTTCTATTCACAGCTCTCTGATTTTCCATACCCAGGATTTTCTCTCTTACATCTCATAATATAGTCTGAGTTTCCAGTATGAACATTGATTTTTGCACTGAACAGCGGCAGAGATTACAAGACAAAAGATTGCAGTAAAATGATTGTGACTGTATAACTTCGGCATCTTCCCTTTGTTTTTTTCTGCATGCTGAGGATGAAACATCAGTATCCCCTTCCACAAGAGGGAGTGTAGGCTGTGATAAACTGGGTGCCGCTGAGACGCTGGGGAGGGGATGCAGAACACTTGATGCAAGTGCCCAAATTAAACCTTGAGAGGATAAAGCTTGGTTATTATTCCTATTGTTCATGAAGCCAGTTTGTGAAAGACAGTGCAGCTGCCGAAAAGAACAGAACAAAGACTAAACAATCATGTATCATTGTTTTATGTGAAATGTTTTTATCTTCCCTTTAGATAAAAATTACCGCATAGAAAAATGGAAATGTCCTATCATAATGAATTGCATTTTTGGTTTTCTATTCTGAACACAGATATATAAGATCAGAACTTGAAATGCTCGGGTGATTTATTATTTGTATAATAAACCATAAAACTGTTAGGCCCCATACACACGATCGGATATATCCGATGAAAACGGTCCGCGGACCATTTCCATCGGATATGTCCGATCGGGAGTTTGATCCGATGGCGTGTACACACCATCGGATCAAATTCCCCGCCGCCGGACGGCGCAGTGACGTGGCGATGACGCGGCGGTGACGTTGACGCCGCCGCGTCACCGCTACGTCACCGCACCAGGAAGTAAAACACTTCCGCGCATGCGCCGAATCCATTCGGCAGCGGCGCGGCGGCGGTGGGAGCCGACATGTCTGCTGGTAAGTGTACTAACCAGCAGACATGTCGGGCGGACAGATTCCCACCGGATAGATTTCAAAGCTTGCTTTGAAATCTGTCGGGTGGACAAATCTGTCCGCTAGCCCATACACACGAGCGGAGATGTCTGCTGAAACGGTCCATCGGACCGTTTTCAGCAGACATATCCCCTCGTGTGTACGCGGCCTTACTGTTTTTTTTTGTTATAAAGTTTAGTAAACAGCAAGATTGCTGCCTTTTCTGTATATACATTACACTTTAGGGCTCTATCATATATACACTGTATTGCCAAAAGTATTGGGATGCCTGCCTTTGCATGCACATGAACTTTAATGGCATCCCAGTCTTAACCTCCCTGGCGGTATGATTCTTTCAGATTTTAGGTGCTGAAAGCGGTACCATTATTTTGCATGGAGATTTGGCGTTTTAGATTGCAGGCCTGTAATTCTTAGGAATAACTCACCTAAATCTGTCCAAACCAGAGTCTGTAGTAGACTATGATAAAGTTTAAAAAAACAAAATCATAAATTATAATATAATAAATAATAACAAATAATAAATTTAACCTCCCTGGCGGTATGATTCTGTCTGGAATTACGTACCAAAAGCGGTACAATTTTTTGCATGGAAATTCTGCGTTTTATACTGTAGGCCTGCAATTCTTAGGAATAACTCACTTAAATTTGTCCAAACAAGAGTCTAGTAGACATCCCGGGTATGATAAAGTTTGAAACACAAAATCATAAAATTATAATATAATAAATAACTATAAATAATTATAACACATGATAATGTAATTATAATAAAAATTATTCAATAATGTAATCAAATCAAAAACACTGAAATTTGCTCAGTTGCAGAATTGTCGCTGTCATTATTTTTTTTTTTTTTATGACAGATTTCCCCAAAAATCGCTATCGCTCAATTCTGCAAGTGATTATAATTTATTATCGCTGTTTTCCAGCTGCTATAAAATCACTTTTGACATAAAGGGACACTTTTGGTTGCTATGGACAATCAACAGTTTGCAGGCACAAAAAAAAATGTTTTTATTATATAAAAGTACATGTAGGACACAGGGCAGACCACTAGGGACAAGGGGGGTGTGTATTTTTTACATACAGTACTGTAATCTATAAGATTACAGTGTACTGTATGTAATGTGTTTGTTTACTTTTTTGAATTTGGCGCCGGTCTTCGCCCCAGTGTGCCGCTACGTCGCAGGAAACGGAGGCCCTGTGTGAGTCGAGCGAGGACGCCGCTCGCTCACACAGCATGGATGCATCGCTGGATCCACAGACAAGGTAAGTACAGGACCCTGCCTCGATAAAAGGTAAGCCAGCGCGCGCTGCAGGCTCTACATATTCAACCCCAAGCGTGACTCGGGGGTTACCGATTTTTACATTGAAAATCCACCAGAGTCACGAGTCCGAGGGTTAATAATAATAATACTTTTTATTTGATAATTTTTAGTAAATAATATATTCAATAACTCAGATTTTTTGGGGGGTCAAACAAGGGTGAAATATCATTAGTCAGTAAACGTCTCGGGTATGAAAATTTTTAAAGCAAGATACAGCACAAAGTCCAACGTCGCAGTCGGGACAATAGAAACATGTTTCTTTACAGATTTTTCTTCTGTTGTCGTCGCGCTTGGAGTAGCAAACCACACACATCCTTGTGGGTGCTGTTTTTTTTTCAGTGGGTGGAATGTGGTCCAAAAAATGATGACCAGTCAGTCGTTCAGGGTTCACAACACCAGCATCCCCAAGTCCAGATTGGTTTACTGCCGTTGGCGTTTGGTGCTTCAGAAAGATCAGTTCTGCAACCTTCTACACAAAGTCCACATGGACCATAGACCTGTCACTTTTTTTTTCATCAGGATAAAGGAATTCCCGGCTATTTTTGGCACAAACACTTTAAAGATTGGGGCATGACGGTTTGTGTGAGGCTGTAGGCATAGCGCCCTCTAATTAGAGCCCTAAACTGGGCTAGAACTTAAACTTTATACACTTTGGTCAATAACAGGCTTTTTTTTATTTTATTTTTTTATTTATTGCATATAAGGTGAGGCTTAAACTTTAGCACTATAGAATGAACACTATTCACATGGAATAATTAATATGGCACGGGGATAACACATTTACTCCCGTTACTTTAAATAATTGTTTTAATTCTTTTTTTTTCTCTCCTCTTTCTTCCCCTCTCTCTTCCTCTCTCTTCTTACTCTCTCTCTCTCTCTTTTCTTTCACTCTCATTCTCTCTCCAGTCCCTCCTACTTCCCTATGGGTATCTCTCCTCCTCTTTATATACTAAGTTAATATGGAGGTCAGGACAGAGGGGCAGAGGAATAGAATATGTTAAACCCCAAGCTTAGAAAAGAGGATAGCGGGATAAAGGTACAATAGAGCAGAATAGGAGCCCAGGACCATGGGGCCTCCTATACACTTTAATAATAGTTTGGTTAAGGAAAATGCGTTAAGATCGTTTTTTAATGGGGGAAGGGAATTGAAATGAATTGTATGTTTTTGAAGGTGTCTAGTATATGTATGTAAGAGGAATGATTTTGTAATGAATTGAAATGAAAATGAATAAAGAGAATTAAAAAAAAAAAAAAAGAAAGAAGGATGAAGGAATTCCAGAGTCACTGTTCCAAAAGATGTTGGTTATTTTTTTTTATAGTATTTTTCTGCTGCTTCCTCATCGCTGGGTAAAAGGTCTTGGCCTGGTAAGCCCTGTCCACACCTCCCATAGTGTGGTTGTAGTCCAACACAACTTGTGGCTTTATAACATTCTTTCCATCTTTGGTATGTACCATGACGGTCGAGGTGTTATGGACTGTACTCATAAGGGAAACGTCTTTTTTGTCCCGCCACTTCAGTGCCATCATTTTCCCCTTCTGCCATGCATCTACTTTCTCTTTCCCAAGCTTTTCGTTGGCAAATGCTGACGGCATGTCACGCCGGTTAGGCCTCACGGTCTTATTTAGGAGAACGAACTCGTACAGTTCTGGGGAGGTATAAATATTGTCTGTGGTGACACAGTAGCCCTGGTTCAGCAAGGGCTCTATCAAGGAAAGAACCAAAGAGGTTGCCATTCCAAAACCGCTGAATCGCTGGCAGAATTTGGTCCCTTTCCCTGTGTACAGGACTCAGGACTGAGTTCCAGATGTACCCAGAGCTGGATTCACACAGCATAAATGATTTTATGCCAAAGCGAGCTTGCATGGATGCGATGAACTGTATCCAGCTGAGCCTACCTTTGTAGGCCATGAGACTTTCATCAATGGAAATGTCTCTATCAGGAATATAGGTCCACTGAAATTCTGCAAAATAATCTGGTAAATCTCCCAATTTTTTTTAGCTTTGGAGCTGGATGAGAACGCTCATCAAAGTCCTCATTATTTTCAAAGTGCAAATCCTTCATGATCAATGAAAATCTGTACTCCGGCATGACGGTTCCAAAAAAAGGTGTGGCCAATAATTTATTGGTTGTCCAATTCCATTTTGCAGGGGTTTCCCCACCACTCCCTGTAAAATGATGAGGCCAAGAAACTTCCAGATGTTGTCGCTGGTTACAGGCTCCCATTTTCTGTGCCTTGAAAATCGCTGATGGGTAGCAACTTGTTGTTCTTGGTATCGATTTGTCTCCAAAACGATTTTGGTGATCACTTCAGGACTTTTGTGGACCTTTTAGATAGCTATTTGATTGAAAGAACTATCCTTCTTTAATCTGAAGTCTTTACTGGTAAACCTTAGATTATAAATCTAAGAATCTGTGGAGGAACATATATCCCATATATCCTTAGTTTTATCCACCCCTTGGGTGTCCCCCAAGAACATGAGAATGTGCCAGGTCCAGTAACATGTGTCTATGAGGTTGAAGTACTAGCAACTGTTCAAGTCTCTCTCCTCATACTTCATCAACTCTGTATAACAGGTAATTTTCCATAGAAAAATGTGGGAATATGGCCTCTTGGTGTACCCCATTTACCACTTTTACCTGTTCCCTTGCTCTAGCTAGAGTGGGATCCCTAAGCTGGGCCATGCCAAATGTTTTGCAGGTTGTTGGTAGGTCCGGCAGGTCTAACTCTGTATGGGGGTTCTCTGCGTCCCCTGAAAGGACCTCAAAGGGAAAATGGGCAGTCTCTTTCTCTTCGTTCTGCTGCTCCAGCAGTTCTGGGCAGTAGGAATCTAATTCCGTATTGCTTCCTTGGCATTATCCCATAAATCCCAGAAAAAAGGGAAGTCTCATCCCAGGACAGTGTTATACATGAGGTTTGAGACTACTCTAACCTCATGGTCCATAGTGCCACAGGGAGACTCGAAGGCCATGGAGTAGCACTTGGTATGCCCATGAATACAAACTACACCCATTAGCTGTCGCTGCAACTTTTGGGGGTTCACAAGACTGGCATGCATTAAAGATGCTAAACTGCCAGAATCCACGAATATTCGATATTTACGAACATTCGGTAAAAAAAAAAATTTCACATATGCGGTCGCGAATATTCGTTAATATCGAATATTCGTGATATTTTATAAAAAAAAAAAAATTGCGAATTTTCGCCAATGCGAAATTTCGCTAATGCAAAATTTCGCGATTTTTTTTTTTTTATAAAATATCACGAATATTCGATATTTACGAATATTCGGTAAAAAAAAAAAGCGAAATTTCACATATGCGGTCGCGAATATTCGTTAATATCGAATATTCGTGATATTTTATAAAAAAATAAAAAATGCGAATTTTCGCCAATGCGAAATTTCGCTAATGCAAAATTTTGCGATTTTTTTTTTTTATAAAATATCACGAATATTCGATATTTACGAATATTCGCTATATTTTATAAAAAAAAAATTGCGAAATTTCGCTATTGCGAAATTCACGAATGCGAAATTTCACTATTGCGAAATTTGCGAAAGCATCAGACCAAAAACCTGCGCATGCTCAGGATCGAGTCGACGCATGCTTGGAAGCATTGAACTTCGTTTTTTCAGCACGTCGTTGTGTTCTACGTCACTGCGTTCTGACCAGATCGGATTTTGGACTGATGGTGTGTACGCATATCAGACCATCAGGCCACTTCAGCGCTGGACCGATCGTGTGTACACGGCCTTACATCTTACTGGTACCAGTGAATAACAAAAAAAAAAAAATGTTCTTAGCATACTGTCCCTTTAAGAGTGCTGTCTCTTATTTTATTTTTTTTAAATGCCGCTGCAAGAGGTACAGTCTCTGGGTCTTGTCCCCGCATTCTCCACCAATTTGTAAGGGGATCAGACTCAATTCAGGGACAACCACAGTCTCTTTAGGAAAACATCATGTTTAATGCACAGGACATTTCCAAACAGAAGAAAAAGGGCATCTTGCATCAGTCAAAAAAAAACAAAAAACTTCTGCTCTACCGAGCCTTAGGCCGTGTACACACGGCAGAGAACCTCGACGGGCAGAACACATCGTTCCGCCTGTCGAGGTTCTCTGCCGGCCGTCGAAATCGGTGACCCGCCCGTCGGGAATGGCAACCAGCCATTCATCCAGGCGGGCCGTCGAGCAAATAGAGAGTGTGCTCTCTATTTCTGCTCGACGGGCTTCCCGACGGGAAGCTCGCCGAGAGCGTACACATGGCCGAGGTCCTCGCTGGAATGCCTTACTGTGTCCATAGTCTGACCAGTCCCTGGTTTTTGTAGTAAGTGTCCTTTACTATCGCAAATACTTGTATCCAACATCAGGGATTAGCAGCCATGCTCCAATATGCCTCTTCACATGGAGACACACTCTCTCTCTCTGAGAGCTAGGACTTGCTGCCTTAATCAAGACTAGAGTTGAGCGGACACCTGGATGTTCGGCTGAACTTCGGAAAAAAAGTCTGGGTTCGGGACCCGAACTTGACCCAAACCCGATTGAATTCAATGGGGGCCCAAATTTGTTACTACTAAAATGTCTCTAAAAATCTAAGGGAAAGGGCTAGAGGGCTGCAAATGGCAGCAAAATGTTGGTAAGAGCATGGCAAATACTCTGCAATCAAATGTGGATAGGGAAATAACTTAAAATACATAAAAATATAAATAAATAATCTTGACAAGCAGGAACCTTCCCCAATGGTGGGGCACTATATCTCCCACTGACACCGATGATGGGGCACTATTCCTTTCAATGATACCAATTATGGGGCACCATTTCGCCCACTGACACAAATAATGGGGCACCATTCCTCCCAATGATACCAATGATGGGGCACTATTTCTCCCACTGTCACAAATGATGGGACACTATTCCTCCCAATGATACCAATTATGGGGCACTATTTTTCCCACTGAAACAATTGATGGGACACCATTCCTCCCAATGATACCAATGATGGGAGACTATGCCTCCCACTGATACCAATGATGCTGCACTATTTCTCCCACTGACACAAATGATGGGACACTATTCCTCCCACTGACACAAATGATGGGACACTATTTCTCCCACTGACACAAATGATGGGACACTATTCCTCCCACTGATACCAATGATGGCACACTATTCCTCCCAATGATACCAATGATGGGGGACTATTTCTCCCACTGACACAAATGATGGGACACTATTCCTCCCAATGATACCAATGATGGGGCACTATTTTTCCCACTGACACAAATGATGGGACACTATTCCTTCCACTGATACCAATGATGGGGTACTATTTCTCCCACTGACACCAATGATGGGACACTATTCTGGTGCAATTAGATTTGTGAAGTAGGACTGACTCCTAACTAATTCTCTCCCTATAAGCACAATAAGGAACCTTTCCCTACAGTAGTAATGCAGAGTATGTTACAGGGAACATATGCAGTGCTGGTGCAATATGCAGAGTATCTGACAGGAACATATGCAGTGCTGGTGCAATATGCAGAGTATCTGACATGAACATATGCAATGCTGGTGCAATATGCAGAGTATGTCACAGG